>PTEX01000438.1:236325-317224 GCA_003342815.1 Eudromia elegans | reverse complement strand
CAGGGCCGACGGTGCGCCCGCGACCCCGCTCCCCCTGCGGGCATTAGTGCAGCCCACAGGGCCGATGGTGCGCCCGCGGCCCCGCTCCCCCTGCAAGCATTGGTGCGGCCCCCAGGGCCGACGGTGTGCCCGTGGCCCCGCTCCGCCTGCGGGCATTCGTGTGGCCCCCAGGGCCGATGGTGCGTCCGTGGCCCCGCTCCCCCTGCGGGCATTCGTGCAGCCCCCAGGGCCGACGGTGCGCCCGTGGCCCCGCTGCCTCTGCGGGCATTCGTGCGGCCCCCAGGGACGTCCGTGCGACCGTGGACCCGTTCACCCTGCGGGCATTGGTGTGGCCCCCAGGGCCGACGGTGCGCCCGTGGCCCCGCTCCCCCTGCGGGCATCCGTGCGGCCCCCAGGGCCCTCTGTACGCCCATGGCCCCGCTCCCTCTGCGGCCTCTCGTGTGGCCCCCAGGGCCCTCCATGCGCCTATGGCCTCACTTCCCCTGCAGCCACTCGCGCGGCCCCCAGGGCCCTCCGTGTGCCCCTGGCCGGGCTTCCCCTGCAGCCTCTCGTGCGAACCCCAGGGTCCTCCGTGCACCCGTGGCCAAGCTACCTCTGYGGCCTCTCGTGCGGCCCCCATCACCCTCCCTGCACTCCTGACAGGGCTCCCTCTGAATACTGTTGTGCGGCCTCACGCCAATCCGTGCGTCCATGGCTGGTGTTGCCCTTCGACTTCTCGTTCTGCTCACAGGGTCCTCCATGCGCCCGTGGCCGGGATCCCCCTGCGGCCTATCGTGCGGCCCYCAGGGCCTTCCGTGCGCCCATGGCCGGGCTTCCTCTGCCGCCTCTCGTGCGACCCCGAGAGCCATCTGTGCTCCTGTGGCTGAGCTCACCCTGCGGACTCTTGTGCGGCCGTATGCCGATCTGTGCGTCAGTGGCTGGTGTTTCCCTGCGGCCTTTCGTTCTGCCCCCACGGCCCTCCGTGTGCTTGTGGCCGCCTACCTCTGGTGGTSTCTCATGTGGCCCCCAGGGCCCTCCGTGCGTCCGTGGCCTCTGGTTTTCTGCAGAATTTCATCATTCTGCCACGCGAGCAGTTTTCCATGTTCCTGGTGCATGGAAAACGTGCCAGACGCTGAGGAAAGCCATGAAGCCACAGTGGAGGCGCATGAGGCTTCAATCTACCGCAGCAACGAGCTGAGCAGCTTGCAGGAATACTTGCTGCTTCGCACGGATCGCCCAAATTTCCCCAGTTAAATTTAATTTAATTTGAAGTTAAATTCTTTTCTGAGACGCAGGTACCTTCTCCTATATATTGTCTCCACAAAGTGGTCCAAGGGCAAGGAGAAGCTCTGTAGCAATCCATACAAGCACTGCTCCCATTTCTATTGCTCACTCACTGCTCACAAGCTCCATTCAGTGTTTGTTTATAGCATTGCAAACAGAGAAAAGGAGGGGAAAAAAGAAGAAAAAAAACAAGAAAATAAAAAAACCCCAGCCCCCTCCAAACCTTCTGCATGCATAAACTCTATTTTCCAAAGCCAACACTGGAGAACTTGGCTTTGGAAAGCAACTTGTGCAATGTTGCTCACATTACTGACATTTAATACAGGTTTGATTCCCTCTAGTTAGATTTTTACATCAACCTTGCCTGCACTTCCCAGAACTGGTGTTGAAGTTGGTGTATTTGGGAGGGAGGGAAAGACAGACAAAGTATGTAGCAGACGGTAGAAAGTTGAGACTAGTTGGGAGAAAACCTTTCCTTAAAAAGCATATGACCTTCTCAGAGGATTTAGTAAGCACCAGACTGACAGATATTGCAACAGAAACAGTAGTGAAATAATAACAGCATCTTGCACAGGATTAAAATATAACATTTTACTATTTTTTCCAAGAATAGATTTTTTTTTCCTTCCATCATTCTCATCCACACATTCAGGCTCTCGCTCAACTCCAAACAGCTTTCTTGAAGCTAGGTACCAAGTGCAAATATGCCAAGATAAGAGAGTTAAGAAACACCAAGTCTTTTTCTCTTGCATGAGAGGCTACGTGACATTTCTCATGCCTAAAGACAAGCACCATTGCTCCAGATATTTGGTCAGAAACCTCAGGTTGGAAGGGAGGTATTTCACAGATGGGTCACATCGACATCAGCTGGTAGAACATGGAGGGCTTCTCGAGATGGATGTTAGCAGGAACCTCCTGGAGAAGAAGCTGGGCAAGGGGACAACAAAACCACAGCGGCAAGAGTCCATTTATAGCCAGGGCCAAACCAACAGCTCTCGGAATCCAGATCTTGCTGTTAATCTTGATATAGGAACGGTGATGCCTGTCATCTGCTTGTAACTCCACAACATGCCTCCCATTGACCCTGTCTTGCAAAAGTTATCCACCCTCATGCTTGGTTTAAACTCATCCTGAAAGAAAGACCGACCTGCATAATAAAACAAGATGCTTTGCTCATGTGAATATGTGGATTTTTTTTTTTCTTTCTAATATTGCTTTGGAGAAAAACACATTATTCTGCAGTGCCAGTTACTCTTAAATACACGTAGCAATTACCAACACTTCTTGGCTCTCTACTCAAGCTGCCGTGAGGCACTGACTGCTTTTTAAATTACAAATGAGAAGCAGAAGTGGGCACCAATATTTTACACATAAACCCTTCGTAAAAGCCTTTCTTTCCTTGTATCACCCTGATTTAGTTCAGAGGACTGTAGCCCTAGGATGACAATTATGGATGGAGCACAAAAACTGGCACCAAAGACCATGCAAAGAAGAAAACAGAACCAACGTGGGAAGAGATGAAAAACCAACTGGAGAAGGAAACGGGAATGAGCCAATTTACCAAAGAAAAGGAACAAAGCACGGCCAGGTAACTCTCAATAAGATTAATTGCTCTGCATTTTAGCCCTCTCTGTGATTTTTAATCCATTTTAGCCAAATTTTGTCCATGCTTAGACCACCCTTACAGACATTTGCTATATGGGTCTCTGCATAAACTGACAGATCGCCTGCGGCACCACCACTCAAGTTTACACCAGCTGAGGATCTGCTCTGTTCACTTCTACAGATTTATTTTTAATTTATTACTCTGAGTTCAGAATCAAGTGCTCCGGATAGAAACCAAGACCACAAATAGACAATTTCCAAATCTAAACAGCAGAGCCATGAGTACCACACAGAAAACCAAGCTAGAGAGGGCAGAGAATGGTCTGAAATGTTACCCAAATGCCGCTGTGCGTTTATTAGTAGTTCTGCCATTTATTAAACCATAACCAAGATCCAAAAGAACTAATAAACTCAAACGAAGGCTTGTTTAGTGCAATGGGAGCCTGTCAAAATAGTCGTTGGGGAGGACAATTAATTGGTACAAAGGTGAGTGCAAATAGATTCTTTTCCTTTTAGCCTTTAAAGCATGTTGTCTGTAGTATACAACATATGTGCACGATACAAATTTCATACGTTTTCCTCAGTGACAATAAAAAGCGCAGTTTATTATAAACTGAAGTAAAAATTAAAAAAAAAAAAAAAATCACAGTTTCGTCATTGGTATGTGAAGGTTATTCCACGGGCCCATCCAGAGCTCCTCTTCGTCAGACTGCGTGTGTTCGCTGTGCGACTCCAAGGGCTCTTTGACGTCCTCGTTGTCCACCGCCGACTCCTGCTCTTCTGTGCTTTTCAGTTTGGTGCCCCCCAGCTTTGTCACTCCGTGTTCATCCCCTAGAGCCGAGGGTGCAAACGAGACGCTACAAGGTCTGGTGTTTATTTTGTCGCTCAAGGGCGGTCCTGCGGACAAGGTGCTCAGCGGGACGTTCTCCTCGTGCGTCACCGCGAGCTTGTCCAGTTTCTTGAAGTGCTTCCCCAGCCTCGCTGGGGAYGTGACTTTTAAATTATTCGCAAGGCAAACGCGTCGCGTTCTGACAACCGAGCCGTTCTGGGCAATGTAGACGTTACCGTTGACGTTGTTTTGGATGTTGGGGTTACTCAGACGGTTCCTTTGGCTGGAGTCCGGAGCGCTGTCCTCTCCGGTGGAGCTGGTCTCGTATTCGGGGTCGACTATCAACTTGATCCTTTTCTTCCTGGCCCACTGTTGGACAACAAATAGAAATGCCATTAAATTGCAGCACTATTTCTTACATTTTCTCGTCTGCTTTCCACCGTGTCCATATCTACATCAGGTCTTTTATTCAGATATTTCCTATGAATTTTCATAACTTGGTCTTTTTTACTCTCAGTTTTGATCATTCTGAAGACTACCGTGCGACAACAGCACATGCACTTCACGCCAGAGCACACAAACTCATTCTTCTACTAAAAAGCTGTAAAATGGACATATTCATTTGAGTTCAGGGATGGCATCGTGTCACTGAGATGGAGTGTAGATGTATTAAAAGAAAGTGATTTATTCCGTCCCGCTTGGAGCATACCTGTCTCACAAAGACCTGTGCAAAACAATTAAAATTGAAATTGAACAGCAATTAAAATGTAATGATGGTGAGGAAACAGGAATTTCGAAGAAACTCCTTGACTTTTGGACAAATGCTTAGGCAAATGCATTGAAAGTTTCCTTCCAGAGTGCTACTAAATAGTGAAGTCATTGCAGAAATATCATTGAGTAGCTATGTTTTATGTGCACAACACACCAAGGACAGCAGCATTTTGGACCAACAGAAGGGAAAATGGTCACAAAAGYGACAGCAAACCTAGGTGGGGAGAAAAACATGGCAACAAATTCTTGCCATAAAGCTCTGGGCCAGTTGAAATCTAGTGGAATCGATGGAGATGCTTTGCTATGAAATTCAAGCAAGACATTGGAGAAATAAAACTTTCAATTGTGTGCCATTTGAATGTATTTTCCAAAGAATTAATGCAAACTGAATTTCCATTTTTCTGAGACTTGATACTAATACCGACTACACAAAAGCCATCACTTGAGGTAAAATTGCTACTTTTTAAATTAAACCTGCCTACTTGCAAAACACTGCAACAAGCTCCTAATCATCCTTGAGTTAATCATGGAAACCCTGTTACTGCACTAAGGTAGCAGATATCACCACAGATAAGTCCCACTGCAATACACACACATCCATGCAATTAAAGGTGGTTTTCAGATAAAGAAAATCATGCAAGGTACAAACGGATGAGGACAACTCTTGTGCTTTGGAAAAGTAACACTCTGGCCACCTGTCTTATGAGGCCCTCATCGACCTTTTGTTCCTGATAGACACACACAATTTTCTTCAGGCTGATATATTGAGGCTAATGCAAAGTCTGACAATTTAGGACGGGCAACTAACCATAAATCTAAATGTCTTTGGTGTTTAGAAAATCCCAGAATTTGTATTACCTTTGGAGTCCTCAAGAATGATGCATCAAATCTCATCAAAATTTTAATCTTACTTAGGTTATTTTAATCTTATTTTAGGTTATTACTTTTCTGGAAAAAAAACGACTAGTGTTGGTCAAACAGTTCTGTGGCTTTTACTAGAAGATAAATGACGTGCCAAGAGCATGCAGAGCATGCAGAGCTTGAGTACCGTGTGTGGGGACAGCACGGATAGGACCCCTGTGAGGCCATATATTACCACTCGAGTCATAAATAACAGCAATGCTCCCAACGCTGTCATGCTCATTTTGGGCAGGACCACGCTAATGAAAACACTCTGCTTGTTGGAGCATCTGTTGGTGGACACCAACTAATCCAGACATGTTAACAAGCCCAGGATGGGCCTGCGACCKCAAGTCCCTTAGGACATCCGGCACCACTGGCAAACCATTGCTTTTTATCAGCTTAAATCTAAGAATTAACATACCTGCTGTTCAATATTAGAATTAGCAGAGAAGCAATGTGCTCCTTCCCTGTCCATGCTGGATGAAAATTAATCTTTCTACACACACCATGAAGTAATACCCAAGGAGGACTGATAACTGTTTGCTTTTCTCTAACACTTCTAAGATTAAGATTTAAGKAGTTAAAGGTTGACGCGATGCATTTGGACCTTTAATTTTTGGGCACCTCTTGCCGAGCAGGTGCCGCTTAGGAAAGACCATGCAGAGGGCACAGCAAACAAGAGCACTCCTTACTGCCATACGCCCACCGTCCACTTGCCCTTCCTAGAAGGCGGTGGAATCACCCGTGGTCTCCGACTCTACGGTCTCCAGGGTCTCTTCAGACCGCGACTCGCTGTTTTCCAGCAAGGTCATTTTTCTCATTTT
Source organism: Eudromia elegans (assembly GCA_003342815.1). NCBI lineage: Eukaryota > Metazoa > Chordata > Aves > Tinamiformes > Tinamidae > Eudromia > Eudromia elegans. The sequence continues at coordinate 311,029 of PTEX01000438.1, read as the reverse complement.
CCTTCTCTTCCCGTTGGTATCCGAGCTCTGAGTCCCAGTCTGACGGGAAGCATCCGTTTTGCTCGAGGTGCCACTCGTTGTGCTTATGGTCCCTTTGGTACCTTTGGTCGCAGTGCTCATTTCGCTCTCAAGGCAACTAGACTCATTCCTACTGGTGGTCTCCTCGCCGTCACTAGCATCTGTAGCACCCTCCTCTGTGCTTTCATCCATACCCTCGCCACCACTAGCACTCGATTTGTCTTTCCTCTTTTCTTTAGCAGTAGCAGATCTTCTTGCATTGGCTGAAGACGTTTCAGGAGAGGCCTTATCATCTCCATTACTTGCTGCCTCATCAGGGTTTGCGTCGCTTTGCTCTGCATCTGTTTGCTCATCTTCTTCTGACACCTCCTCTATTGTGTCTCCTATCTCAAGGCTGGCCGAGGATGTTTTGCTCCTATAGCTGGACCCTGAAGTTTTCTTGTAGCTGGTGTCCCTCTCGCTCCCTGATGCATCCGAACTCACTGTTGACTTCTGGCTGGAGCGTCTCACCCTTCCACGAGAACGGCCTCCCTGGCTTCTTGTGCTTGAGCTTCTGCTGCTGCTGGACTCGCTCGGCCCTGATCTGCTGAATGAACTTCGCGTTGAGGAGCTCTTGGATTGGCTATCGTCTTCATCGCTTTCGGAGCCCTCCTCCTCATCGTCTTCCTCTTCAGATGAGTCCTCCTCAGAGTCACTGCTAGAGCTGGATCCAGAGTCGTCATCTTCAGAGTCCCCAAAATCGTGCCCATCTTCCTCATCAGAGTCCACAGTACTCTCGGTGGCTTCATCTTGGTCCAGTGTTACTTTCAAATAGTCTTTATCTTCCGACTCTGAGGCAGAGCTGCTACTCTTGACTGATGATTCATCCTCGGACGTGTCTTTTCTTCTCTTCTTTTTCTTCTTCTCATAATCGCTCTCCTCGTGTTCGCTTTCGGCCGTGACGCTTATCGAAACTCCCGATTTTACTTCATCGCCTTCATATTCCTCCTCTCCTTTCCTTCCCGCATGGACCTCCTGCATTTTTTTGGAAACACTAATGCGTTTCAACACGTGGTTCAGTTTCCTCATGGACGGTCTGTCGTCTGTTGCTTTCTGGAAGGACTTTCCCTTGATGATCACGCTTTCCTCACCGTCCACTTGGCGAGCTGACATGAGCTTGGCGTAACTGGAGTCCTTCCGACCGCCCTTTACTTTCTGTAGAATCATTGGGAATATCTTTGCTTTCTTCCATGGAGAAGGAGCAGGCTCTGCTCTTCGTACTGGATGGCGAGTGCTTACTGCTAGGCGACTTAAATGCATCACTGCTCTTAGTTTCCTTTTGCCCTGGCTGCTCCTATACATTCTTGCAGCACCATGTCTTAGATCCATCCCACCACCTACAGGTCTACCTTCCATTTGAGCCCCTGCTCTCTGGCTTAGACCTCTGCTTGGAGGACCTCTGCCTTGRCTCATTCCCTGCAAATTATGAAAATGGAACTTTGTTACGATCTGGGAAAGAGCTATTAGGAAAGCTTTTCCCTAAAGGAGGAGAGAAGGAACAAATGCAACCTTTTCCCCAGCATCAAAACTGACTTACCTGCTTTGTGACTGCTTCTCACAAAAATTACAGAGGAAATCTTACTTTTACCACAAGCAGCTAGTGCATGACTATCTTGCTCTCCAACAGTGAAACGCACTGGCTCGTAAACGCTATCTCTTCTCATTTAATTAACATCTGTGTGATGGATTAACAGTCTAGTATCTCTGAACACTAAATAAAAAATGAACCTTTCCATCAAYGCTCTCTGGCTGCCACTGACATTTTAAAATAATTTCTTTATATTCAGTTACGAGCTCTATGGCAAATTTATTTAGGTGGCTGTGTTTCTCACCAGTCACAGGTTGAGTATTAGTTATACCCCATTTGCTTGCAAATACAAAATGAAATTACCTAAGGYTCCGTGCACTTTTCATTGAAGTAGAAACCCACCCTGAGGGAAAACTGGAGGTGTATATTAAGAGAAACTTTGCAATTCCTCTTTCATTTCTAGCAGAGGGAGCAGAGGTGCTGACAGGCACTTTACTGGTCAGCAGAACAGCAGGCTCCGATAAGCACCATCAACGCAACTCTACACAACTCAATTTTCTAATGGATTACCAATAATAGTAATGATTTGGCAGCTTTCATGATGCTTCCTCTTGTTACAAAGACCAAACCAGGGGGCCAGCTGCACTTACCTCTTCTGCCGTCGATCCGTGCGGACTATAGTAATAGCCACCATCGTTCTCCACGACCACTTCCCCGTACTCGTCGTACATTCCCGAAGGAGACAGCAACCGGCGGCGACTCCCGTACTGAGGCAGCTCATACCTGGATGGAAGAGGGACCAATGTATGCAGGTTGTCYCCATGTACAACAATAAATGCACAGCCACAAGGGACAGCAACTGCTTCCTTCCTTCGCTCACCCTTTACATGAACAGTGACACAATCCAAAACACACATTCATTGCAGTTAGTCCTCTTGTAGATGGAGGGTTGTGAGTGGGACAGAATTTCCTATGAGGTACGTGAATCCCCGCTCCCCACTTTTTTATTATAAATATATATGTGCGTGTGTGTATTTTTTTTTTAAATTTGGGAAGCCAAAGACCAGATCTCCTGGGCTGGATGCTGGAGGATCCCTGTGAACTCATGAGAAAACCAGCAATCTCCAAGCACCGGCATTGCTCACATCATCAGAACAAGGCAGAACAAGGGGATTTGAGGTAAATCCAAAAGGTCACAGACTGGCTGGGATCTGCAAGAATGCCATGTAAGAAGCCGCAGGAGGGGAAGAGATGATGGAAACTAATTTCAGCAAAGTCAGCAAATATAAGCAAATAAAACATGAAAACAAACATGACAAGATAAACAGGGTAACCTCTCTGCAGTGTAACACATTCCTAAAGAAACAAAGAGTTATGCAAACACTATTTTCAGAAATATATAAGGAAAAATTGAAATTATACCCATGCTCATAACTGTAGTAATCCTGTCCATAGTATTCCTGCCCTGGGTCAATTCCAGATTCCATACTTAACTCCTGCCAAGAGAGAGACATTGATTGAATGCAAGCACTTGCACCCAGCGTAACTCAACAAAAACACCAAAAAGAGGATCCAGGAGCAAATAAGTAGAGGAAATAAAAGAATTATCATCCAAGCAACACTAATAAACATCAGGAATGGTATTGGGATGTTAACGAGAGCTTTAAAAGCCTGTAGTGCCCCTCTTTCCTGGAGTATTCCCCCAGTGATGCAATAACTCAAGCACTGTTGACTTTATTGCTCATCCTAGATATGAGACTGGGGCCAGTATTGCTTTTTTACCCAATTATTGTCTGAAAACACCTCCTGAAAAAGCGGATGGTAGTTGGATACAGACACGGGAAACTTTTCAACTGATGTGATGAAGTCAACAGGAGCAACTACAAGATGCTCAAGGGAAAGAACATCAAGAGGTGGCAACATTCAGGTATTTGATGAGAACTTATTAAATGGGGCACCAATTAAACATGGAGCACCAATTACATGGTTTGCTTTTTTCTTCTGGAAATAAAACTACCAGGGAAAAGTTATTTTTGATTACAAAATACTGCAAATTTAAAAGTGATTTAAATTTAAAAGTTCATTTAAAAGCTACAGAATAATTAAGAAATAAAAAATAACGGTACCTCTGGCCTGAGAAGAGAAGGTCTCAGTAACTGCTGTTGCTACCAAGGAAAACAAGAAAGGGATTAATTAGGTTGTAGCAAATACAGAGTAGGTCATTTGTGTTGGAACTAAGATCAGAAAGAAATCTTTAAAGCACATGTGGGTTGGAGCTCTTCATATGGTGATGGCCCAAAGACACCAAAGCCCATCGAGCACCTGTGTGTTTATGGCTCATACAGAATAGGACTACGTATGAGATGTAGGGAAACCCCAAAGACCAACAAGACCGATCCAGCTTTCATTGTTAATCATCAATCTTTATGATAAAAAAATCAAAATAGATTTTGGAGAATCTTCCAATTACGAAATGAGCCCATTTGTATTTTGGGCCTCTAAAGTATCCCCTACAGAAACAAGTCTCATAATTTTACCATGGCATATCAGAACAGTTAATATATATTAATATTATATATATATTTTTTTTTTCTGTAGTAGAACAGCCTTACCTCTTGCTGTGCGTATCCTCGCCTAAAAGCCAGAGAAAGAAAAAGAAAGGATTAGCACACTTCTGTTTGAGGCTACTGAGAGGCACTTTGCCCTCCGTCCCGGAGAGAGGGGGAAGTCCCAGCGCCTACAGCTCACACTAGACATATAAAGCACCTACCCACCGCGTCTGCTCTTCCTTACGTGTGCTCTGCACACATGCACTGGTGCATGAGAGCAGCAAGGGAAACTCTAGGGTATTTTCTTCGCCCTAGCTGTAAACAGAGAAGGAATTCCCTATCTGAGATTCCCCTCTGGCTCCCCAGGCAGAGACAGTGATTCCCATCCTGTTCTCAGGCTTTTCCAGCAAAAACACCAAGAAAACACACAGAGACTTGCTAGAAATCAGCCCAGACAATATGTTACTAATTTCTTCTACCGACGTTGTTTTACTAAAATCTGATTACCAAAATCACTCATTTCCTACCTCATCACCTCCCTCAATGGGACAGGGAAGCCACGTTAGTTTTGCTTAGGCCTGATCATTCTGCTGCAGGCTTTGGATCTCGTTGCAAGCTTTCTATTACCCTTTTAATTCCTTCACTCAGAGCTGCTGGGATACAGGACTAACGCACTTATGTCTACTGACTTCTGCCTTTACCCACTTTATGCCAAGAAATTTAAATTTCCCGCCAAACTGGTGCATTTAGGTCCTAGCATTGTTATCAAGGATAAACTTCAGAATTTATATCTATTTTTTTTCTAAAAAGAGAAGGGGTAAGTGYTCAAAATCCCACTGAGCTCAGCAAGTATCACGCAGGCCTGGGCAACTCTTTAAATGCACTTGAGAAAATAAGACTTGAGAGCACAGGAAAAGTTACTTTTCGATTCTTTAATAGCACCGTGCTCAATAGCACTTGAATAGCACAGTGTTTTCTATTGCTACGCAGCCTGTGGCTTTAGATCACGGTGGCTGCCCACGTGAGAGCAAAGTAACGACCAACTGCAACCAAGACTGGCCATTGGAAGATGATCCAGGGCTTTGTGGAGSCCGTTGGTCTTCAGGGCTTTTGAGCCGATACTATGTCAGGTGTCACAATATTTAAGACATCAATAGAATTTGGAATGCAATTTCATTAAAAATAGCACCACTAAAACTATTCTTTAAAAAAACAAATAAATAAAAATAGATACATACATCCAAATCAAGGGTCAAAATAACGTGTGTTTGGTTTTTTTTTTTTTCTCCTCCAGGAGGGAATCTGAAAGCGCGCTGCCCAAGGAAGGGAATTGCGTCCGCGTGAGAAGCATCTGCTGGGTCTGCCGGCCTGTGCCGAACCGTGAAGCAAGGCCCGAATGCACGTGAGGATGGAGGTGGATACGGCAGCGAGGAAACGCTGGGGCGCCCAACGCAGATGTGTGAGCGGGGAGGACTTGCTGGGTGCCACTGAGACGTGAGGAGCTGCAACCCACTTAGAGCTGCCGCTTTCCCCGTGATAGCCGTGCCAGCAGGTACCTGCTGTGTCTTACCTTATGTCTGCTTGCGCGTGGAAAAGTATCACTGAAAAAATACCTACAAATGCTCCCTGGGCTGAGTTTAGGGGACCTGCTGATTGGTACAGCTCCAGTCTAAAAATCCCAGTGTAAAAAAATTAGTTTTAGAAATAAAGGATAGTAAGAAAAAATAAATCGATCCAGCAGGAGAGGAAAGGTTGCCTCCATTCCAGCCCTAATTCAGCTGGACTGCCATAACTTCCTCCCTGGGTAAGAGGTCAGAGCTACCTGTTGTGGCTTTTTCCGCAACGGATGGGATGAAACTCAACTAAGGATCCCTAACTCTAGCGTCTACCTTTTCCAAGGTCTGAGGACAAGAGCAGAAAGGAAAAARCCAATAAGGAAACCCATATTCCATGGCTTTTTTTTGTTCAAGCCCTTGGCAAACTCCTACACTTAGTGATACTCATGGGAATGACTTGATCGCATCGCAAGGGAAGCAAGATGGTTGAGCTGCAAAACTCATGGTGAAGCGGCAGGACAGCTGGAAAGACAAGTCAACAGAATCAACATGCAAAATGAAAATGGACAAATGTATGCGCTTTTTAAACTTTGGATTAATTACAAAATAAAAACTCTTAACATGCAGTTGCAACAGACATAAAAAAGATTAATGCAATGGAAGGCATAATGAGGGTGAGAGGAGGGAAGACAGTGGGTTGGAGAAACCAAGAGGAAGGAAAAGTGTCGTCGTTGAGATGGAGACGCGTGCTGAGAGCCGCCTCCCCGGCGCCGGCTGGACGGCCCCTTCSCGCACGGGCCCCAAACCAAAACCCGGTGCTTTTTCCCCCTCAAATAAAAGCGGAAAGCGAAGTCTTGTGTTTTGGGCACGCGTCCAAGCGAGAGGTCCCCGTCACAGGGCRGTCGACTGGGAAGGGAAGCGCTTCTCCAGCTCCTCCACGACGCAGCTTAGGCCGCCATTGTGCTCGGTGGCAGTGGCGGGTGGCTCCGGCGGTGCCGGTGCCTTGAGCTTGGCGATGATGGGCTTGGGCAGCRCGTGGTTTTGGTCGAGCTGGCTGTACATGTTGGCCACCGAGCGCTCGATGGCCGCCAAGTTCTGGAGGTTTTTAAGGATCCCCTTGAGCTCGCGGCGAGGGGCCGACTCTGGCACTGCGGGCGCCGCCGCCGGTGCGGCTGGTGGCTTGGCAGGGGACGGGGGGCGCTTGGCCAGGGAAAGGCGCCGGGGGCTAAGAGGGGACAGAGGAAAAGAAGCAAGAGAAACCTTGGGAGGCGAAGGCGGTGGTGGTGGCAGCAGAGGAGGGGACGGCGGCAGCAGAGGAGGGGACGGCGGTGGAGGCGGCAGCAGTGGCGGTGGTGGCGGTGGGGGGGTGGCAGGTGGGTCGGGGATGCTGCCGGCGGCCACCCCCGGGGCCTGCGGTGCGAGGAGGCTTTGGCAAAGTGCCCTCCTGCCCCGCAAGGACGGCGGGGTGGGTTTGCGGGCCGGTGGCGGCGACGATGCCGCGGCGGCCTCAGGGCGCTCGTGGAGGGTGACGATGACGGAGGGCACGGCGCAGGGCTCAGGCTCGGTGGCACGGGGCGCCGGCGGAGAGCGGTGGTGGGGCGAGGTGAGCACGCTCGGGGGCGCCGGCTCTGGCCCGCGCTCGCCCTCGGGGCAGCGGGCGCCGTGGGCGGGGGAGCGGCAAGTTCGGACCTCGGGCGAGCGGAGCTGCTTCATCTCCTGCAGGGCCTGCTGCTCAAACTGCCGCGCCTTCTCCTTCACCGTCAGGCTGGGGCTCACCACGTCCTGGGGAGCCCTGTGGGCAATGCCAACCGGGCCGGGCAGCCGCGCGGCTCCTTCCTGGAGCCTCTCCTGTTGCCACTGGATGGGGTCCATGATGACGGGCCGGCTGAGTGCGCCAGGCGCCGGCAGCGTCCAGGCACGGTGGGCACCTCCTGCGGGTGCCTCCCTCCAGCCCGCGCCGCACGGCGAGAAGGTGCCGAGGGCCTCGCTGCTCCGGCGTGGCGGCGCCGCAGGGCTCGGCGCAGCGCCCTCCATGTATAGTGGGTTCCGCGTGGTCAGCGGGTTCTCATCCGACAGGAAGGTCACGTTGCTCGCCGACTTGGGCAGGTTGGTGCCGAGCGAGCCATTGAGGCCGGACTGCTTGTGCGCCTCGATGGCGCGGGAGGCAAAGCTGCTTATGAGCCGCTGMCGGTCTCCTTCTTCTAAGACTGACTTTTTTCCCCTGCTTTGTTGGAAATGGTAGAGAAGAAAAAGACTTGAAAGAAAAGAAGATAATCACGTGTAAGGAAGCATGCATGGACACAGGGGTTGTGTGTTTTGTTTTCTTTTAAAATGAGGAAAAAAATAAAAATAATAGTAAAGAAAAGAGCAGCTCATGGTATGGATCAGCRCCACAGCGTCACTTCTAGCAAGCTAGGACTAGCCAAGGGGAAGACCACGGCTACTGGACTACCGGGCAAGACATTTACTTTCCTATCTTCTGTAGTGCAGAAGGACAGGAGCAGGAGGAGGAGTCAAAACAGGGCTTCAGATACTCAGAAAGCTCAAAAATTGCCCCTTTATACTTAGAAAAGCCACCTTAAACTTCACAAGTGGCAGGGGCTCCTGCCTCTGGCCTCTCCAGCGACACAGGTAGTGCTACGTGTTTCTCCCGAGCTCATATGGACAAACATAACTGCTTCTCCAGCATCCAAGTGGCACGGGGCAGCCTCTGCAGCTCACATGGGTGGATTTTCAACTCAAGTAGCTTCCTAGGTCCTAGGGTAACCACACAACCTCCACACGTGCCTTGCCTTGTCTTTTAGGGGCTTTGGGTCGCTCCCCAAATCAGAATCACTCTTCAAGCGGACATCAAGCCCGAAAATCCCAGCCTCGAGAGAAGCCCGACACACCTGGGCGTTCTCCTAAGATCCAYTTTCACAGCATCGCCAAGCAAGGCATTGGGTTTTCACGTAATATATTGGTATTAATGCCAAAATAATACCTCYGACTCCAGTAAATAGTGATAATAAACACTATTTTAAAGCCAACACCCCCCAAAACTGCCTGGTAGCAACGTGCCCTGAATCCCTATTCTAAATAACCCTCACCTGGAGCTGCAAATTTAATTATCATCTCCACTCGTGACAAGTTTAAGATGTTGGCCAAGCCTGGAAACACCTCAGAAATAAGACCCTTCTCTCTGCAAAGATAGAAACACTCTTTTTATTTGCAACAAGGCTGAATCGAAACCTATTCCCACCATCTCCCTGCATAGATTTATTGCAGCTACAAACATGTGCTGTACTGCACAGGGGCCAACCAAAAAGTCCTTTTTATTAAGAAAAAAGGCATCCATGCACTGTCTCTGATATTTTAAAAGCAGTCTCCAATGTTTTAAATGTATCTGCACAGCAGACTATGGGAAAAAGATGACAGTACAGGGGACATGATGGTAGAGTCAAGGATTTTGCATTACTGATTTGGCACTATTTGCTTAAAACTCTTCCCTGCCTGCACCTACCACCTGCGGGCTGCACATTGAGGGCTCTACTTAAAGCCTCTGCCTCTATTTTCTGCAGTCAAGTAACTGTGGTTAAAGTTCAGGATGGTAGTAATGACACCTATACACACACAAAAACCCAACCACATCAAAATAGCGCTAAATTTTCCCAACTTACAGCAGTCCAGGGGTTTCATGGCCATTTGAGTCAAAATCTCCCAGTCTTTGCATTATCAAATTTCACTCTTATTCTTTTGAATTTGGGAAAAAAAAGAAAGGGGCTAGGCATTATTAACAGAAGGATTAGGGGAAAAATGGGCAAAGTTTTCATTTACACCGTGAGCGTGGCAGAATGCAGTTCGAGGCCTCCAGATGAGATTGGTCCAGTACTCAGATTTTCCTTTTTCTTCTTGGTTGTACCTCAAAAACTATTACTAAACTAGATGTAAACCATTAAAAGCTCAACCTGCAGAGGTTAAACGCTTCCTACCATGACTGCAGAAGATATTTTGATACTCAAGAAGAACTCTTTATCCTAGAGCAGCATCCCTGGAGCTCGGCCAAGCCTCCTCAGGCTGGAAAGGGGGTCATATCCACGGGTGAGAGAATGATGCTGAACTTGAAGGAAACCCTCCAGTAGAATGCTCATGCAGGATGACATCACTTTGGGCTACCAGAATGGATTATTTCAAAAATTTGCCTTGGAAAAGTAAACAAAGCTAGTCATTGTTTCGCTTTGGGTGAGGGATGAAGTTCCCCTGAAACACGTGTGTATTTTTGTTCTGCTTGCATACAGTTGTTTTAACCAAGGAGAAATAATCGCTCCAGAACTTGCAGCCAAGTAGGTGCAAACTGAAAGACAACCTGCCTGGTAGGGGAGCGGACGGATGAGACAAGGAGAATTTTGCTCATACCAGGTTGCAAGTTCTTAGTTCCAGGAAGGGAAAGTAGACCTCAATGGGCCCTTGAGGTGTTTTCCAAGGACCTCTGGGCCGTAGAAATAATACCGCTCAAGTTCAGCCATCATCTGGCATCTCTCTGTCCTGCCACTAGGAAAAGTAGTGTACGGATATCGAAACTCCACAGTAAATGTCTTTCCTCTACAAGATGGATGGAGACAAAAAGGATGGAGCTTTGGATGGCCACGTTTGATGCAAAGGGAGGGAGGGAGGTGGGAAGAAAAATCAGATGGTGTTTCTAGCGGCTACGAACATCAAGACAATGAAATGAGCTTACTTACTGATGCCTATGTATCCAAAGACAGACAGGAATGAAAATGACGAGACAAGAACATTTGAAAACAAAATTTTCCATTTCACCTGCTGTAAACACCAAACAAAGAAACCCAGAGCCAAGGCAGAACCCCCAAATGAAGGTCACCTGTCTTCAGACAACTCAAGAGAAGTAACAGGTCTACTAAAATTTACAACGTTAAAGAAGTAATTCCCCAAAGACCAACGCCACCAGGATACTCACTCCTGCCTTACAAATCAAAGCTGTCAGAAGTTTGGTAATTTAAAGATATTCTTAAGGAAGCCTGTTGTTTTTCGTTAAAGCCCTAAAGGATATTCATTTTAAGGATTTGTATTGATATATGTTTCATCAGGGATGGGCAACAGCCAGATGCAACAATATCCAGTGTATTCCACGTGTGGCATCTTTTTCAATGGGTAAACATTATGTTTGCTGTCCAAATGGTCACAGCTTGAAGCACTCGTTCTTCAAGGTCAACACCAGAAATATGTAAATTTGCATCTATAGTTTGGTGTATTCAACCAAAGTTTTCTTTGTAGATTGCAACCCATCCCAATGAGTCTCGTTCTGGGTTTAGCAGAAGATACTCACTAGAGGTGAGCATACTCATCCAACGGGACGTCCCCTTCCCACTGGCAATCTGCTTTATAGAACTTCTAATAAAATTAGAAGCCATTAATTTGCTTCATTTGGTTGGACTTTAAGTCATTTCAAATGGAAGAGGAACTTTCCCCAGTCCCATACTTTGTTTTATCTGCAACTATATCCACGTCATCCCACACAGTCCCTAACCACAGGTGCTCACATCCAAAATACTGCTCTACATTCATAGAGTCATTATGGTTGGGAAAGACCTTCAAGGTCATCAAGACCAATTCCTGGGAAACACGCCACTTTCTCCCCTTCCCACCCAGAGGCATTGGAGGAAACGGAGCTGTTGGCAGCTACTCCTGCTTCAGCGATGACCCCGGGGCTCCCCCGCGTAGGGGACCTCGAGGTGACTCCTTGCAATGTAGAGTCTGATTTCCCACCAGGCTGAGAGCGCAGCAGGGTGTGCTGTGCCATGGCCCTTAACGCTTTGCCCACTCAACCTCCAAAGCTTCAGCTCCCTGAGCAAAATAAACCATGACTAAGCACAAGTCGGGCAATCCTCAAAGCCTTCAAGAGATCTCTCCTGTCCTCCACTTCCAAACACCTTATATATACTACATTCCTGCTTGGTTTTGAAATACAAACACATGATGAACAAGCGTGGCATGTTTATAATCAAAAAAACCCAACCCAGCATGGTATAAATTGACTATTCTCCTGCAATATTCTCATACTATGAGTTATATTGTTTTTGCAGTCTGTGAGCTTCCAATTCCCAGACGCATGAAGAGGAAAGGCAGCTCTGCAATGTATTTTATGAGCCTATAATAGGTAAAAGAGGCATTCACTGACCTGCTGGTGCTTTTTTTCTTGGTTTAATAGTTCCTTTGTGTTTAATTTTAGTATTCAAATAGTTTCAAACTTAAAAAGAAAACCCTAACTCATTCCATAGAGCATTTCATACCCTAGCAAATGGGCACTTGGGAGCAGCTCATCCTGGTGGAAGCTCTTGCTCTGGAGAAGACATTGAGCCAGAGTAGAACCACCATATCCTGCTCACGCCATGTTTTTTGGCCACCTTAAAACCTGAAGACCAGCCTGGGTGCTAAGAGGAACCCATGGGAGATTTCTCGCTCCCTCCCCTTGGCTTTTGCTGCAACGGGGCTTGAGTTGGAGTGAAGAGGCTGAAGCGGCTGGTGAAACCTCCCACCACGAGGACAGGCCGGAGTGATAGCTGCCCGGAGAGCGGCACGGCGCGGCCTGTACTTACATGGTGCTGTCACCCAGCTCTTCGTAGAGGTTGTTGGTGGCCGCGCTCGCCGGCTTGCCTGCCGGCAAGGCCATCTGGATCCGCGCTGTCTTGGCACACTCGGCCTGGCGCCTTCGGGAAGGAGGCGAACACGGGTTAGGAACTATCCATAAGCAGACTAAGCCCAGGCACAAGACGGGGTTTTACGTTTGGTTTTCCACTTTTTGTTCAATTTCAACATGGCATCTCCTATCCACCCGCCTTCTACTCTGCCCACTATCTATTTCTGATCCTGCCCCCAAAGCCACCTTCATGCTTGGTTGCTTGGGGAAGATCATGCACACTAAAATACTTTTTTTTCCCCTCTACAGGACACAAACTACGTCCTGCACCCCAAGATCCTTCTTGCGCATATGTCACAATATCCTTCTTGTCACAATAAGGAAACACAAAGTAGCTGCAAAAGGGACTTAAAAATTGAACCGTGCRTGATGAAAGGAATAAGCTGGAGCATGGGAAATAACTGCTTATCACCTTGCGAGCAGCCTTTCTTCTTAAAAACAAACCGTCTTAGGCAAGAAGCAAAGCTGGAAGTCGATACTTACTCTTTGAATCTGTTTTGTCAGGCAAAAAGGAAAAAAAGAAAAGAGATAAAAAGGAAGGTTAAATGCATCCCAGTTGCAACAATGCCCCTAAGCGCTGAACCTAAGAGCCGGAATAAACTGGAGACTGCTTAATTATTGCACACATATAAAAACTGAATTAATAGCATGCTTAAAGACTCAGAATTTCCAGAAATATTTAACATGCCGAGTATTAGGGATGCATTTCTATAACCATTTTCTTCTTTGAATACACCTGGATAACGCCATAGAAAATGTCTTCCTTCGCAAAGGTGAATTATTACTGGCTCCTATTTAGAAGGTACCTGTTTTCAGCAATTAATAAATATTGTTTACATTTGGCTTCTGGCAATGGTCTGGATAGTGTATTGCAAAGGGGCTGCTTAGTGGAAAAGACTAACCAAGGCCTCCGACCTGTTTACAAGCCGTAAATGCAGGCTCCAGGCTGCGCCCTGACAGTGCTGATTTCACACTGAAAAGACAGTTCTTTTAATTTAACTACCATTTTTACAAAAGGTCAGCAGCCAAAATTAATTCCCTGGATGTTAACCTGATCTTAACCGGGGCACTGCTATAAATCCATTCCCAAGCAATACTTCGGGGCAACAAAAAATGTGATTTTTGATGGAGCAAGGCTAGGCAGATCCCTGAGAACTCTGGAAAGGGATCACGGATGCCTTTTCACCTAACAGTGCACCAAAAGAGGTGAAGAGGGGCTTGGAGATTTTTGATTAGAGAGCCTTAACAATAATTAGTGATTTGTGTATTAGCATCATCACTTAAGACTAACAAGGCTCAGGAAGGTGACTGGAAATAACAAGCGGCTTCCTTCTATTTGATCTGTGCAGCCTGGATTGGATTGACCTCAAATGCCTAAAAAAAAGTTATTTACCGAGTATTTAGAATCAAGAAGCGTACAAAAAGGAGGGAAATAAAAAAACCTGCAAGTATTTCAGGGTTGACAAGAAAACAAGTTGCATCCTCTTGCTCACCATGGAATTTTGGATTCTTCTACTGAACCAGTGTTTTTTTTGCTTTTTCAGTTCATATCCAACTCTCCATCTGCATTCCCAGTGCTTGGTACTGTAGCACATAACCCAGAGCAGCTGCCCAAGCTGGAAAATGCCAACTATAAAAGCACTTCCCAATGGGGCCTCTCTCTATAGCCACGCCGCTATCGCGGTACAGAGGCAGGAGTACTTACTGTCTGTAGCTGACCATAACTATTAAAATAGCTGGCATACAGCACAGGATGATGATGACAGCCAGCGCAAGCAAAGCACCTTCCGTGTAGCCCACGGCTTGCGCCTGCTTCTTGACGTTGGCCACCACGTCCGGCGTGCGGATCTCCAGGATGCGCCCCCCTTGGCCCAGGTACGGCTGGAACTCCTTGTTGATGTCCAGCAATTTGCCGTCCAGGAACCTGCACGGGGGCAAAAGACCTCAGGTATAAGCTAATCAGAAGCCACATTCTGCTGTCGCTGCTTGCAACCTGCAGAGGTTTGGCTAGAGCAAAGCCCTCACAGATACTTCCCTTTCTGCAATATGCTCTACTAACACTCACAACTAAGACTCTGAATTCCCCCCTCAAAAAAACCTATTTTCTGGGTTAAATGAGCAAAAACCCCTTTTCGCAACGTAAAGATCTGCGTGGAGGGCTGGCAAAACACGAAGTGAGCGAAGCTCCAATCCTTTTGGTGCTCACTAGATGTCACTGGTGCACGTTGCATGTCCTCCAAGTCGGCATGAGAGCCATGACAGCATTAAATCTCTGCAAGATTTTAACAAGCTCTCTGTTAAAATTCTGATGACATTTTCTTGAGAAACCCTTTTTGAGCAGGTTCATAACTCAAGCATGCACATTTTCTCCATGATGAAGCATGACATATTGGGCAAAAGACCGCAGAAGTATTTTCTTTTTTTAACCAGATGATGCTTTCCACTTAATATACGTAGGAGAAATTTTCTGGATGCAACTATTTGTCCTTCAACAAACCAAACCCTCTTTCAAACCAAAGATAAAGTTAAAAAGCTGATCTTCTTAGTCTGTATTATTATATAAATGTCCCCAGTTTAAGAGTTTGGGGTAGAAGGAAGAGCTAAGTAAGCACAGTTGCTATTCAGGCACATTTGTTGGTGTAACCAGACAGATCCCTGGTTAATAAAGATATCATGTGAAAGGTCTTAAATGTCCTAAGGAAAAGCATTAGACTCGGAATGCATTTCTCTCGGTATCTCCTTGCATCTCTTAATAGGACACTCAAGGACACAACCTGATGTTCTGGATCCACCAGAATGGCATCCAGTTTCTGCCCATGGTTACCCAGAGGTGAATATGGGAGCTTCAAACATAAGCTACGGTAAGAGACCGAATGCTGCTTGGGTGTCATGGGGTTTCCTTGTAGGAGGACCTTCTGGGAAGGACCTGGCTGGCAGAGGGATGGTGGCAACCTCTTCAAGCATGAGGACAACCATTACTGCTCTCTCTTGGGATGAGTCTTCCAAGGATCAAAATTCCATGAAAAAAAAAAAAGGGTCACAGAAGAAATATCTTTTTTCCTCAAGTATTGGGTAAGCACCTGAGCTGAGCTAAACCTCTTGAGGGTCACCCGCTCGCAGGCCTAAAGCTTCAGATTTTGACCTACAAAACTCTCTCCGCATTTCTCCCCTTTTAAGCTGACACCTGCTCACCCCCAAGCCTGGGGAACGTTACCCAGGATTTTGCTGATTTAAATACTTAAAAGCTTTTGAAGAAGCAAAGGAGAGAGGGTAAAAAAAAAAGGAAAGCTGAGCATGAAAGCACATGAAGCATCTTAATGAGGTTGCGTTTTCTAACCCGGAAAATGAATAACCTTCGCTTCACATTCGAAAAAGAAAACAAAAAGAATCACTTTTTTAACTATTTCTGTTTTTTTGTGTGTGCATTTTACAAGCAATCTTAAAAAGACATATACGGGTTCATTTTCACATTCTAAGGGGAACAGATCTGTGAAGTGATGTTTCCAAAGGAAGGGGAAAAAGGGTGCCAGGATTTTCAGCCATCCTCGTGGCCTCACTTCAGCCGGCTGAAGCTGTGCCCAGTAACATCCCACTGACCTTGAATGCGCCAGTACAGGCTCACGGTACATTAATAAGCAGAGCTGAACAATTTAGTGATATTTACGGCTTCCTGGTCTTGGCCTGCATTTTCTATCCACATAGAGGGCTCGTGCAGATGCCAAATTAATTCTGGGAATTCCCGTGGTCTTTGTTAGACCAGGGCAGGCTGATCGTGGTGATCTTTTCCAGCCTGAGAACTCAATATATGCAGAGCTCGACTCTGCTCTAACTCATCCGTACTCAATTAAGAGCTATGGAGAACAAGCCCTTGCTCTCTCACACTCCAGCAAGGTGGCTCACGGCCATTTGCTTATTTGACTGTTGGCCGACGCGCTGCTTCTTGCCATCCCTGAACAGGCTGGTCCAGCTTTCACGGAGAGAAAAATCAATCACAGAACCCGACAGAAGGGTTTGATGAGCATTTTGCCTGTTTTGATACATATATGCAAGAYGCTGAAAACCAGGAATACCATTTGACAACACCATTCTACAACCACGGTGTTTGCACCGATGGCTGAACAGGTTGAGATCCTCATTTTGTCTCATGACCTCCTTTCCAT
The DNA here is from genome assembly GCA_003342815.1 of Eudromia elegans. Taxonomy (NCBI): domain Eukaryota; kingdom Metazoa; phylum Chordata; class Aves; order Tinamiformes; family Tinamidae; genus Eudromia; species Eudromia elegans. The sequence continues at coordinate 294,482 of PTEX01000438.1, read as the reverse complement.
ATGTGATGACTAAACTAATTGCTAACTTGGAAGAACACTGAACAGGGCCATACTGTGACCATAATTCATCCCTAACAGCTGCTGGGATGCCCCTGTGCATATTTGTCTCCCTAGTCCACTGAGGTTATGTCTGGCCTATGGGACCTGTGAGCACTGCAGATGTAGATGCGCACCCTGGCCGTGTCTGATGACGGTGCTCCAGGATGACAGCTAAGCTCTGCTTTGCCTTCTCCCTTTTCTTTTCCTTTGGTCTTCACCAGAAAAAGGCACAAGACTTAGGCCCCAAACAGAAACCACAAGAAGCCTGAAGGTCCATGCCTGGAGAACCAAAGCCAACGGCCACCCCACTCCAGCACCTAAACACAACTGCAGAATTAGGAGTCTGTCTTTGCAGTGCAAGGCTCGCCTCCAAACCTCCCATTTTCCACTTTAATACTGTAGTGGTGAGGTGGGACAGTGAAGATGAACCGATTTTGGAGATGTGAATAGTGCAGCAGGAGTGTGGCTCTGCGGCTAAGCCTTGACCATGAGCTGATCCAAGGGTGACAGGTAAGATACTTACTTAAAAAGTTCGTTCCTCATTATAGCTCTGTTTGTTTGAGGGTCAATTGCGTAGACCATCAAGTCCGACTTGGTATAATCCTCCTCTGAGTATCCATCTCCAAACCTCCGCGCGCCAATGGATTCCACCACTACTGTTGCACCAGGAATCTGGTCTTGGACGTAGCGTTCCAAAATCCTAGGAAGGAGATGGAGCCAGAAAGCAACAGTGATTTATTTCTGCTAATCAAGACTGACATGAATCAGCACTAGACAAAACCTGGTTTAGAAGGTAACCTTCAGAGCCCTTTAGATGAAATCTCGTCTAATATAACTTCCTAAGTGCTCAGCTCTTGGGAAAAGCTCAGCGGTGTTAGGGGAGGTCATCAGAAATGGCGTCCTCGCGTCTAACTCTTTGTATTTATGGCATCAGTTGAGTTTTAAATGGCTCATGGGAAATACCAACTATATTTTACGATTAAAAGCTGTCATCCTCTTACATAAGTTATATGACTTCAGAACGCTTCAGGTCCAGCTTTACTCAGGGAGGGCCTAATAAATTCTCCCACACCGAAACAACCTCAATCCTTTTCCATGGGATATTTCATCTGGACTTCCAATAAAGTATAATCTAGCAGGTGCCAGAACACCTGCTACTCCAAAAGGAAAGGGCAAGTTTTACGGCCCTAAGAAAGTTGGAATATTGAGCTGACAGGATTACTCCAGGGGAAAAATAATATAATAAATTGCACAAGTTATACAAGCAGAAGAAGAATATGTGAACAAGGATTTATAGGCAGCAGAGGTCTTGCAGCTCAACCCTATGAGCTTAAAAGCCTGGGGGCAACAAGGAGATCTGCTCTTCCCATCAAGACTGCAGCTGGGGTGATGGCAGTGATGGACGGGGAGCCAAACGCAGGCAAGAATGGATATGGAAAAGCTGTGCAGGCATCTGAAGAGTTTCAGCCCCCACCACTGTGTGATTTGCAAAATGAAGCAGATTTCTCAGAGACCCAGGGCATGGCAGCTGCTGGAAGYCACTGCTGTGGGCTGTGTTTTTGGCTGAAATGTCATTAAAAAATAAGAATAAACAACAGACTAGTTAGTGACTGTGAGAAACATGGCAAGCTGTTGGCTTTGGCTTTGCAAGGAATGTAATAAAGGAGGGTRGAGTGGCCTTAATATTTCACTCAATACATATAAATTGTATACATAGGAATGAAGAAATTCACAGCAGGCTAGAAATGAAATGTATTTTTTTAAAAAGCCCTGAAAAGTAGCAGGTAGCTACTGTTAACTTGGCTTAAAATTTCCTTGTTGCTTGTTAATGCAATCGGTGCAAATCCCACTTTCCCAATGCCAGGTAGTGGGAGGTTGACCTGGTGTCTTAGCGGGTAGATGTACTCACTACTTTAATTCTCCCAACAGCTGCAGACATGACATGATGAACAGAGTCTCCTCCAAGGGCATCCCCACTACTGCTGCCTACAAATCCCAGGCAGAGATGCCAAGAGAAACGAAGAGTGGGAGTATTTTCACTGTCACCGAGGGCGTAACGTGGCTGTAAAAATGCCAAGCCATTTCTGCCATGCAGAAATGAATTTACTTTTCATCCTTGGAAGCATTTGGAAGGGAATCAGTGTGGATTCCTGCACGAGTGGTGAGTTTTGGGAGTTCCCCTGATGGGTTTTGGAAGTTTCTGAAGCACGTAAAAATAATTAAAGGGAAAATAAACTGTCTCTTCTTTCAGGATGTGGAAATAACTACAGACATCTGAAGCTTTGAAGACCTGGTGCCCTGTGCAACTTAGAGCTCCTCTGCTGAATATTTGCAATAATAATGATATGCTTAAATTCTAGTTATTTGAAAATATAAGCTTATTTAGCAGCAATGCAGGTAGTGGGTGTGGAGTTTTGCGGGGATATCTCAATCACGATTCTTCAAGCTTTATTTTATTTTTTAACCTGAGTAAATATTCCCATTTTTGCCTGTTTTATATGGATTTTTCCAAGATGCAAGAAAAGCACCTTAACACCTAGTTATTTCATTCCCATAAAAACACACAGGATTGCATGGGAAGTGACAAAACCAGAATCAAACATCTTCAAAAACGCCAAAATATGTGAAAAGGCAATCACTGCTGGTCCGTACATGTGACCTACGTACACGACCATGCTGAAAACATTAATACATGACTTCTCAAAGCAAGGGGATGATACTGGTCCCCAGCAGCTCCAGAGTTGTGTGCTGAAGCACAGGGAAATGTTCCGTCTTCACCCACCTCAGCAGCTCACCGATCAACAGGGCCACATTTCAAGAAAACGGCCCCAAAAGAGCATTGGTTGCYTTCACCCAGAGCACCTTTCTGTAGGAAACCTTCATTCTCCATCAAGACTCGCTGACTTTTTCCTGCTCTGGCAGAATTAAGGGAGCTGGAGGAAGACCAAGGGGCTTACCAAGCACCTTGAGAGCATCATGGCACCATCACATAGGTCAGCTCAGGTTACCCATATTCTTTCTCCAAAAACCCCAATRCCAAAGCAAAGCAGACGGAGGCATCTCATATCTCTTCTTCTACAGGTTCTTGCCTTTATTAGGATCATTAATCAAACAGAGAACCCGGGCTCCTGAGCAAGCCTTTCCAGGGTGCAACCTTGGACTTGGACATTTCTTAAAGGTTAGGGTCACTTTCTAGGGACAATTATGGTCATGTAGTCTTTAAATTGCAAAGAACCTGAAAGATGGTAATGAAATAAAGAAATTGCCTAATTCATGATTATATTCGTAAGGACACAAAGTACCACAATCCGCCCCTTGCCTTCCAAAAAGAAGCTTAGAATGAAAATTTGACTCCTCCTGGCAGGTACTGGTGGTGGGGCATATGGAAACACCAAAACATGCTGTAATAAAAGCATTTTAGCTGGTTTCCAATAAGCTGAAATACTTGACTTTAACTGCAAAGATCCTGGGGTCACCCAGTTTTGCCTTCCATCAAAATACTTTCTTGCCCTTTCTTGCTAAAAAATACATCCCAGATGGCAGCATGTCTTTGTTGAATCCAAACCCTGCTGAATTCAATCCAAAATAAACATATTACCCTATCAGTTGATCTTTGTTTTGTTCCACGAGGGTGGGGGGCACGTTGGAGACGATGACTTGCATGTCCAACTGGTTGACCACCGAGACCTGGAAAGAGAAGAGCAAAATTCAGCGGGCGCTTCCGGGCAGAGTGTCCCCCTGCCCCGAACCAATCCATTGGAAGAGTGGATTTAACGAGACCTCTAATTGCAGGGTGGAATCCAAATGACATTCTTACTTAGTAGAAGCACAGGTCATTGCTCATTAGCAGCTTATTTTTGCAAACCAAAAAAAAAAAAAAATCCAGCCTTAGAAACAAGCTATTTGTGCTAATGTAAATACTAGATGGACGCAATGATACTTTGTTAGTAAATTTTAAAAATATATATTATTTAGCAATTTTCAATGAAATCATCTGTCTTTTATTTGAGCCTGCAATTCTGCTTTTGAGTTTCTCGCTCTATAGGGCATAAAACCTCATGCTTTATGGTTTGAGATCGTTTATTTTAAAACACTGGCCGTAAAAATGCCCCTTTAATGTTCCCAATACTTGCAGGGTTCAAAACTTAGTAGCATCAGGTGAAATGCAGACAGAGACCCCAGCACAGAAGGGATCGACCTCTGAGCGAGTGTCTCAGTTTAGCATTTTCGGCAGCAAAAAGCCAAGTAATTTCTCCCGTTCCCAAGGGCCACATGCAACGGAGACTGCATCAAATTAAACAAGCACTGGCAAATTCAGCTTCACATCTTTAGTCTCCTATTTTTAACTTCATCCCAAGAAAATGCTGTTTGAAATTGCTCTTGCTGTGAACTTTTATTCCCTTCRTTATTTAATTATTTATTTTCTTCATTTTCTCTTGGGAGCTCCCAGCCTCCTCTGCAGATAGAAAAGCACCAGCTTCCTCTCCAGATTGACGGGGAAATCCAAACTTTTCTCAGTCACGTTGACTTAGGTATTGGATCAACGATTATGCCCAGAGCACCTCTCTACGGAGGAACACCCAAATTTGGAAAAATAGGGCAATGTTAAGCCAAATAAAATTTTAAAAAGAAAGAAAAAAAAAAAAGACTAAGTAATCAATTCAAAAAAAACCAAAAACTAAACAAAAAAAGACCAAAAAACCCCCCCTTGATTTTCAAAGGAGAAGCTGGAGCCCTGTAAGCACTCGAGACAATGGGCTGTAATATCCACACGCATCTAACATATTTTTTGAACTTTTTGAAGCTTAATTTGATCCAAAATACATAAATGTTCTTGAAATGTCAGCAGATGCACTGATCTGCATACACGGGCAGGAGAAGCAGATCGGCAAGGAAGTGGAAGCCAATTTTAGACCACGCTCATTACGAGGATCTCAAGAGCAATGACCAGCTTAATAGAATTAACTGCACCAAACAATTCAAGCAACTCGCCGTGCTCTTATTTATTGAGTATTACTTATTAGAAGTCTTACTTATCGAGTAMTGCATAAGGGAGCAAAATTAAGAGAACATGAGGCGTTTCCATGGGAACATCAATTTGCATAAGGTTTGCAATGTTTTCTCCTCCTCTTCTGTTTTTAAAATTAGCRCTTCCCCATTTTTTTGGGAAGGGGGTGATTTTCCATGCGTGGATCACGCTCAACATTAACCCCAGCTTTCCCACTGGGATGGGGCCATTGCATCTGCAGCTACTCTTCAGCATTCAGGTCTTGCTCAACAAATTGTCATACGAGAGTGCCTGTGACTCATTAAGACAGCCTCCATACGCCTATGTAAATTAATTAGCCATCCTTACACACTCTAATTTTCGTGCTGACAACTTCTGGCTACATTTTAGTATCATACTACAGCATAAACGGCAGGAGAAAGCCCTATCGCTCGAGGAGGTCAAGCATGTGGACATCACAGATAACGCTGACTTGCTGAATTCCTGCATAACTCAACACAGCAGCTATTATGGTCATCATTGAGTATTTGCATGAACGTGATAACGGGCTCCATCTCCATAACATTATGCTAATATTAATTCAATCCATCAAGCTATATGGCCTTGAAAGGATTKAAGTCAACATCCTGCACTCAGCAAAAAAAGGGAGCTCAAGTTGGTGCCGTTTTTGGCAACGGGCATCGGGAGACCATGCCACTGCCACCCCTGCCCTGCAAGCCAGGCAGACCAGATCGAGAAGTTTGTAGCCACACCAACAAGGAGGAAAGCCCAAGGTCAGTTTGTAACCCCAGTTATTAGCGTGGCWCTTATTGCCAACGCTAACCCCACTTCACAGCTTCGATATGGGAGCTCAGAAAGTAAACTGAGTAGAGTTGAATTGGTGACTTGCTTCATACTCACGCTGCACAAAAACAGCACATCTTTTTGGTGCCAGCTGGTCAAGAACACCCAGGCCATAATTTATGCAATGGTTAATGCAAATAAAAAATAAAACCTAAACTGATTGTTACATATCTCCTTGCAACAAAACTTTATTCAGTGTCTAAATTCCTTCAAAATTACTCCAAAAGCCTAACATCCCAGTTCATACTTACTAGCACGTCTGCTTTGCTGCTCAGTCCTTTCCCATAATTGTCGGTTGCAATGACCTGAAACTTGAAATAGGATCTTCTCATATTTTTGAACAGCATAGCAGTTTTTATTAGCCCTGTATAAGCTTCTATCACAAAACCTTCTTTACCGTCCTTGATTGGAGGAATGATGAGTCTGTATTGCATRGCACTGTAATTCCCAGTGTCTTTATCATCAGCCTAATAGGGAAGAGAAAACAAGCAGAAGCAAACTGAGTAAACATGCACGCGAAGAACCATTAACCTTGTCCTTTAGATACAGGAGCACGCTGGTCCAGCAAAGTTCTTCCACTCCCAAGTCTGAAACGGCCCATCCTGGAGAGCAGATACTGCTATTAGTTAAATTGGTTCATTTAACTTTGCTGCATGCAGGTTTTGCTTTCCAGCAATTTCTTTCTCTGGTGTTAGCATTAAACTGCTCCAAAATATGCGGAGGGGAGAAAAAAGAGAAAATACAAATGCAATTTACAGGCCTGCTGCTAACTAAACAGATAAAAATMGTTTAATCCTCAACAAGAGCATCCTCCCTGCCCTTAGAGCCATTCCCGATGCTCACTGATTGAATGAGGCTTAATTTACAGCAGGATCACAGAGTTGGTGGATGGACACGTGTCCCTGTGCTCTCTCATTAGCTACCACCTAAACCATTGCCCATTCCACGGGGCAGTTATTTGGGACATTAATAAGTGGGCTTTGATGCAAGTATTCAAGTGCCATCAAGGCCATGGCTTCAGCTGATGTTACAGGGCRGGCAGAAAAAGAAACATCATCCAAAAGGTTCTTGTATAAAATTCCTTACTCATCCTGGCTTTCAAACAAGAAATGACTGGSTCTTGTGGCAACATCACGAGTTTTTGATGCGGGTACTCCACCAGCTGCCTAAAAGGCATCACATGTGCAAGGTCCTTTGCTAGAGGTGTCTGTTAATCACTGTTAATTGSCTTCTTGACGTCAGCGAACACCAAGCAGTGGAAGCTGCAAGTTTTTACTAACTCCTCTTTTATCTCGATTCCCAGATAATTCCTGGGAAAGGGTAGTGAGGAGCCAGAAGCAGCAGATCCTCACAGCACACTGCAAGGCCATCAGGAGACACCGGTGCCAGATGAAGACTCCAGGCACTCCAAGCTTCAAGCTACTACTCCAGCTGCTGTCAGAGCAGATGGGATTTAACTATACACTGCTTAAATTATAATATCTGAGCTGGCATAGGTAGGCATAGGTAGGCAGCAGCGGTGCTTTTACTTGGCATGGGAACGGCTTGTGGAGCTGCCCAGAAGAAGAGTTCCCAGCATGACGCTGGATGCTGGGTTTGTCTTCGGAGAGAAAAAACTGTTTACAAGGGATACGAGGACCATTTTAAAGATTGCATTTTCCCCTAAAGCAAAAGCTTTACCTGGTTTGGCCAGGAGAAGTGTAAGCATAAAATGTGTTCCACCAGGGATGCCCTCAGCAGAGCTAGAACTCAGGCTCTTCTCCTCTCAAAAACCATCTGTAGCCCCATGAGCAAAGACAAGCAGCAAAAACAAAACATGGGCAATTAATCAGAGACCAATTCCACATATTTTAAGTTCGCTTGGCTCCCCTCTCCCYTTTTGGATTCCTGCTTGCACTGACATCCAACTCAACGTTGCCACATTCGCATCTGTTGGGCCTCCAGAGAGAGCTTGCGAGCTGTTGACACAAGGCATCAACTTCCTTCRGCCTGGGGCTATGGGTGTTTGCTATTCCTGCAATTTGTCCTGAAGGTAAATAGTTTTGACACTTCATTAGCAAGAGATAGACGACATCTCCAAACCTGGGTTATGGCTGTCAAGGAAGAGAAAGAGCTGTACTTAATCTTCACCTTGCTGCAGTTTATCTTGCTTTTGTCGCATGCAAGAAATACACAGGCGGGTGTCTCCTAAATCCTCTTGTGATTGAGCACTGATAAATATTTATGATTTTAAGAGGTCCTGGGCCAAATCCAGGCAACATATCTCAGAGCCAAGCAGCTTTGGGAAAAAAGAGGCTTTAAGGAGGCCAAGGCTGATGTTGAGGTCCCTGTGGAGGACAGGACACCATAAGACAMAAGACAGAGATTTTGGCAGTGGCCTATGGCAAAAATGAAGCCGACTGCCTCGAGTTCAGAGGTGCTAGAGATGGAAAAAAYATAGGGCAGATGTGGCTTCAACACCAAACAAGTGCAATCATCTGCAATTCCCTCCTTTTAGGCACCAGCAACTGCTTGCATGAGTCAAATTGCCCATCTGTTTTTGTGTCACTGAGCTAGGAAGAAGAGAGAAAAACCAAAGACGCCTGTGCTATATGGGAAATATTTAAAACCAGACGCTGGGTTTAAATCTAAACAGCTAGTTTGAACTCAGTTCACGTAACCAGGCTTCATCAAAACCAGCATGAGCTAAATCCAGCAGTAGTTATGGTTTAGCACGAGCAAAATTCAAGAGCAGCTTTTTCAGGGGTGACATCTCTCCTGCTCATCCCAAACGAGCCACCACCAGACCCATCAGGTCTACCATGCAATTTTATGAGTGACATTGAGAGAGTGGTTGCTCTGTGGCCTTCCCTTCACAAGCTGCACCAGGTCAAGGATTAATCACTGCGTGGTCACCTGGCACCTACACTAAGTTATTCCACCAGTTATTCCACCCAACACTCTACGTGTTGTGTCTTTGAGATGCAACCAACGACAATCTAGGTAAAAAAGAAAAAGTCTTTTCCAGCAAAGAGTTCAGCAAGCCAAGATACTATCTACAGATAGATACATCTTGGAAAGATACTACCTGCGTGCTTGAAATTATTATAATACTCCTCTTAGCGGGGCGAGTGGCAGAGGCCAGATGTTGCTGCAGATGTGCGTGTTTGAGAGAACGCTGCTGTCACCAGGAATACGCTTTAAAGGGGGCTTTTACCTCTCCCCATGAGTGCTTTTGCTACGGATTATTCCCTGTGATCCACAAATCATGTTTTAAGGAGAGCAATTKGCAAAGCAGCTCCGCCGTGCAAGGAGGCAGGTCCTCCTGTGCACACACACAAGCAGGATTAGCAGAAATCTCGGTGCTTTGCAGGAAAAAAACACTCCCAGGCACCAGTCTCAYTGCTGCTCATGCCAAATTTGTTGCTCTGCTGCTTTGCTTATTATCCCGAGGAATAAAACTGGAATGCCAAAAGAAATCCATAGGTTATCGACACGAGGCGAAAATAACTGGAGGTGTAATAAGGTGCCCGGGCAGGAGAATAATCTCGGAATTCCTCCTTTACATATCCTTTACATATCCATACCCAGCAATTTTACATATGTTTTATAATATTGCTTCAGATAAGGATATTGTGCAACAAATTCCTGAGGAGGATTATGGTTAAGTGAAGAGTAATCTGTGTTTTCCTATGCGCCACTGGGGAAAAGAAGCTGTAGGATAAAAAGGGCTGCTTCATTTTGCCAGCAACTGTTAAGATATTCAAAGACTAAGAAAGGAAAAGGTTTCATAAGGAAGCCTTTCAGGATGAGGCACAAAACGTATAAGAAAAGGTCTGAAGTGAAAATTTGATCAACTGCTACAATTGGGTTTCCTTTAGGATATATAACTGCATTACAGACACTGCTGTTTCCATTGCCATCAACCTCCGCTGCCTTCAGACTAAACACAGATTTATCAAATTCAGCGAGGGGCTGCGAGGGACTCAGATTGGCGGGATTCATGCTGGGGCTGGCTCCCTTTTCTGCAAACACATTCGGTGCAAATATATCTCGGAAGCTAAGGAGAAATCCAGAGTCGGGGAAAAAAAACTCCCTCAATTGCTATATTAGAATTGTGACTGCTACTATTTGGTCACTTAAAGGCACTTCAACTAACAACAGGAGCGAGGCTTATACTGCAAAAGCAAATATTTAAAAAGAAAGGGCTAACACACACCATCATTGGAGTAAAAAGAGAATTTCCTCTAGTCAATTCCCTAAAGATAATATATTTTTCCCCCTGTTCCTCTGTCTTTGCTYCAGTTCCATGTATTTTTCAGGAAAATGGGACTAGACTATTAGTACGGGAATATTATTTTTTAGGATTTCTTAGCAGTGCTGGTCAGGGTTTCCCAACCTGCTTCTCCCAGATCATCTTTTCCATCTCCTGTTGGAAAAAGAGTGAAATTTTTATTTGCACCAGCTACCACTGCTGCAACTCCCAGAAAGGTCCCCAAAATCACAGGTGACCTAAGCAAAACCTGCCATAAACGTCTATGGAACAATAAGAGCAAGGATACACGCCTGAGATGTCCTCCAGCTGTCTCCTTGTACCAACTCAGGGACCATCTTCAGTTGCAATCAACCCTTTGGACAACACACACTTGGTTTCTTGTGGACTCTTTTTTGTTTGTTTCCTTCTGTCATCAGGGCAGGCAAATCCTTTTTTTTTCTTTTTTATTTCAAAAATCATCGTGTTTTAGCAGTTTCGAAACAGGAAAGGGAGCAMGTTCATAAATTTGACTGCTGGAGAGGTGGAGAGCTTTGGGGACTTCTTGCTTACCTCCTTGATACCTCTTCTTGKGTCCATATTCGCGGAGCTCAGTTTCTCCCTTGTTCAAGCTCTGAGCAGCAAAAACACCCGCTCTGGAAGAGCTCCTGTATTGCCAGTCATCCTAATTCTTCTGACATAAGTCTTCTGAAGGAGAATTTCTCATCATCCTCCTCCATTTCTCCAGGCTGTTTCATTCTCTCTCCCCTATTCTGCTTTTTTATTTTGCATCAAAGACAAGCAGGAAAACAATATAATTCCTTGTGCTCGTAGGTAGCTTCAGCGTCAAGTCCCTACAGAAAACCTCTGTCAGCTTCTTCAGGTCTCCCTGCACGGTCTTGGGCCCCAACAACCTACCAATTTCTTCTCTCCCCTTTCTACAGATGCAGATACCAACAGTTTTACTACCGCTTTTGAAATCTYGTCATCCCTGGAACAGACATGATGAATATACTACGCTATCAGACACTACTGCCAGGCTTTCACAAAGTGTTTTTTCCCTAAAAATCAACATATCCTTGGAGTTTGGCCCTTTTGCAATAGGCCTTCTCCACTTTCCAAGCCCACTTCATTGCCTTCTCAATCACTTCTTTCCCATCTCTCGCTCAGCGCTGCCTCCGTGATCTGACGTGCTTGGTAGGCTGCTCCCAGTCGGCTCCCAAACCCCCTCAAAGAGGCACTGCAATCAATTTCACTCATTCTGACCAAGTTTTCAGATCACAAGGTCATGGACCGCATTCACTTTTTTCTCCATCTCTCCAGTGATTTAGTTTCCCCCTTCTTTATGCTCTGTAAATATCTAAATTTTTGTAACCTCCTAATTTAGAGTATTTTCAAGCTAGGGTCCAGCTCTCTGTCAGAGAAAAGCAAGCTTTCTTCATCACCTTCACATCTTACACCATGACCAGTTGGTCATTCCTCCGTGTGGGATGAACCCTGCGCTTGGCAAAGCATCCAATGTCCCCGTTGGAGAAGACTTCCCAGGGGAACGTGTCCTTGCTACTTCATGATGCACGTGCGTTGAACTCGCCATCCTTTGCCCCCTCAAGGAAATTACTACTTTATACAAAACTCACATTCAGGCAAACAAGCACAGAGAGCCAACCTGATGAAAAGCCATCGCTTTTAGGGAGATTAAAGGAGAGCTTTCCGAGCTTGGCAGCAGCTCTTGGAAAACAAGCCGATGGTTCACTAGAAGCTTTTTCAAAGGCAGATCARATGCTATCAGATCAACGCAGAATTTGTGTTTGTGATAAAAGCAACATTACTAAGAGCTGAGACTATATCCAAAATCTCGCTCTTCAGAAAGTTCTTTACTTTTTGACTAGTCTACGAACATAATTAAAGAGCAGAGTGCCAAGTGGTTGCCCCTCCTGCTACTTCTTTTAACRCKTGGATAAKTTGATTGCTTTGAGAAAAAGAGAAYTTGCTCCTAAGTTATTATTTTTACTCAAGAAATGCAATCCAGGAGTTCACCAGACTSGTAATATTTTCACTGGGCACTTCAAAATTTCTTCCCATGGTCTTTCTTTCCCTTCTGCCTTTATAGCACGTGAAAGTTACTCAGTTGAGGAAGCACAAGTCTTGAGAAACATATCACAGCTAACACGAGTTGTCTTCTTCCCACATCAAAGTAGAAGACAGATGTGTAACTTCCCTGTGACAAAGTGCTATTTTGCCCGTATTTCCTTCCCACCAAATTGGATTCGTCTTCTTTTCTCTCTTAAAGCGTCCCACTCTTAAAGGCTTGGATTTATCCCCTCTCCCACTCACTCTCTCAAGCATCCCTTCTCACCTGGAAGAACCAAACCTTGACAGCCAGTGCTACAATATGGACAGCATGATAAATGCCTTTGCTGGGACCTGACTGCACACATCATTCACTACGAAGCTCCTACCGAGGGTAGCCTTTGACTCTCAGGTTTTCAGGCAGAATAGGTCATTTACAGATAAAAATAACAATAAAAATCAAGAAGAAAGAGTTAATCTACAGCGTCACTGCTGTTCCTCAGGAATGTCTGATTTTGTTTAATATGAGAACACCGTCTCAGAATCCATTACTTGTTCATAATCATAATTTTATACTTAAATTTAAAATAATCACTCTTCCCTTCCTGAGGATACACAAAGAATACGCACAGAAAACCTACCAGTTTCTTCTCAAAATTACTCGGATTTAATAAAATCAGCAAATATTAATGAGTATAGCGGATGAACCCAGACATGTTCACAACTTTTACAAAGACTCTAGTTTCCCCATTAGAACAAAAAAATATAAATGCTGCCTATAATACAAGTTATATGCCTATTTCATTAATTAATGCTCCTAAATATTTGATCTTGGRAAAAAAAAAAAACCCTACTCATTACATTCTTCTTGCCTGAACTTCAAGAAGAGATGTTCCTTTTATTAATATCTGTTAACCACTCCGTGAAACGGATATTGCCTTTTCTTAACAGAATAAATCTTTTTTCCTGCTGAAGGACAGAATTAAAGCACATCATATATTTGATGTCACACACAACAAAACTTCTGTCTTGCACCTTGCTGTGTTTTCCTTACCAGTAAAGTGGGGAGAAGGCTGGTATAGATTATGGCAGGTTAGAGTCACTAAATTGCAATTTCTTTCGTGCCTTCCTTGGACACTACTTATATGCCCTGTGACCTGCTTGCTAATGGGAAAAGACATTTTTGTATTGCTGGTGTAAAAATCAGGCAGCCCTTAAAATTCCAATACAAAAGATGCAGAAAAAGGACAGAAAACAAAATCTATGAAAGGAAATTTGGCAAATTTTGCTAGYCTTTGGTCTCATTATAAAAGCCACTCTTCATTCAGGGATGTGTTTAAGATAAACAGACTAGAAACAAATTAAATAAAAGAGGGCAAAATATGCTGGATTTGCTCACAAGCCAAGCAAATATGAGTGACAGCAGTTTCTATCCAGTAGCCAATGTGAAATTATTGCCCATCTTTCTAGYGTCTCTCATCTTATTTTAGGAAGGACTACCTACCATGACAGCTTTTATTGCAACTCTTATTTTCTCTGATGCCGATTATATGCCTACATACGATGCTAATTATATGCTATATATTATTTTACATTGAAGTCATTTCTTTTCCGTTTCTTTTCTTTAAAAATAATAGGTAGTTCACTTTACCCGCAAATTATGACAGATTGCACAGACCCGAATTTGCTTCCCTGAGGCAAAAGCTGTCATTTGTTATGCAAAGCACAAAGAGGCTGCTGTCGAGGAAAAACGTCCAACGAATTGAAGGTTCACAAAAAAACCAGAGCAAATGTAAATTAAGGATGTCAATGCCATGCTGTGCTCCTGTGAAAAGATGCACCTGGAAAGGCATTTCCAAGGCTGCCAAGGATCATTTCCAAAAACTCCAGGCTCACCTTAACTTTAAGCACGGAGGAAAACATTTTTGCATCTTCCGACACTCCTCCAATGTAGAGTTTTTTGGTGAAGACAGGGGCATGGTCGTTCTCATCCTGTACCTCAATGAACACCTTGGCTGTATTACCTGAAACAGSGAAATAATCTGTCAGCCTAAAGTAAGGGTATTTGTAACACCATAAAAACAAGCATCTTCAATATAATGGCAACAGATGCTAAGAAAAGTCTGAGCGTGACATCAACCAGGAGATTTCGTGTATTTTTTTAAATATATCTTTATTGATTGAACCTTGATTTAACGTTRAGCTAAAAGGTAATTCATGAGCTCACTTCTAAGCCCTCCTTGAGCACCAACCCAGCCTCATGTCACCGAGCACAAGGGCTTTTGTTCTGCAGACCTTTGAGGTTCAGCACACCCCAAAGCCAACTAGAAACCCTGGCTATTTCTTGGAGTTGCCAGAATCACCAAGAACATCATGTCTAGCTGGTGGTCCCACTAATAAGAAGCCCATGAGGACCTCCTAAAAATATTAATAATCTGGGAAGAACTTTTAAAATACCATAGTCTGAAGAAAAAACATTCAAAATATGATGCACTTAAAACATATTGGTAGAAAAAGACAAGAGAGAAAAAAGGGAAAAAGGCATTTCATTGAAAGAATAATCAATTATTTGCACCAATCTGTGCAGCTAAGCTAAACAACCTGAAAAATTACACATGAAAATTACTTTCACGCATGTGAAAAGAGGCTATAATTCTCTGCAGTCTTTTCCAGTCGCCTGATGTGCATTTTCAAATGGAACTTCTTGCCTTGACTACGTAATTTAACATAGCAGGAAAAAAAAAAAGTGTTAATTTTTATGTTAAATATTATGAGGGTCTGTGAATAGCCAGTTCTCGCTCCCGTTGCCACGCACGGTGTTGGCTGCAGTACTAAATGCAGGGAAGGCCCTAATTGCATCACGTCGGGCGCTGCGTTCGCTATCCACAAAATCAACCGAACTCCTCCCGCGCCGCCCTCGCAGCCGGCGTCCCTTCAAGGCAGGCTGGTGGAGGCGGCTTCGCCTCGCGCCGACTTTGCTTTGCAATTTGCTCCCTGGCATTTGCTGCGCTCGCTGCCAGCTGCCGAAAGGCCCGTTTGCTTGGAGCRCTCTCAAAACAAGAGGGGAGAGTTATTGCATTAAACGGAATGCAAGCTAAATGTCTGGATTTAAGCACATGCAATGCTGGTATTTGGATCAATAGCATTAAACATCTCTCTTCATCTCGACTTGTGTTGTGTGGAAGCAGCGGGCACTGAAGTCTTGTGTGGTCATAACATACAGAAATACAACTCTTAATTACCCTCACCAAGCTGCCTCATCAAGCTTAATTAATTCTTAATTGCCCCCACCAAGCTACCTGGTAGTTTCCCAGGACTGGAAGATGAAATGTTGGGACCTTCCAACCTCTGAGGTTGGCTGAAGTTGAGTGGGAAATGCGGAAGGCTCCTGACCATGAATGACAAAGTTGAAAACACCCTCAGAAAAGCTCAAGCCAGCATTAGTGAGCACTGATTTTTCTAGACCTTSATCACAAAGCTTGGAGACAGCTTTGATTCTCTGGGGCTGCTGTTTYACATAAACAGTGTTGCTAACGCACGTGGTTCATGCTAACCCTGTCGCTTCTCCATGGGCTGAAGGCACCAAGCTCAAGCAGTTTTGGCCCTGGCCGCTTTACAAGCTGGCTGTTACATCTGGATTCACGTGGTCCCGGAGTCATTTTCCATGCTGCCTTTCCCAACGAGGCGGCTCCAATCTTGCAGCAAAACAGCCATTGCCGCAGCTGCTCTTCATACCCCAGTGGTTTTAATGGAGAAACTCAGCTTGTTAAACAAGCAGTGGCTGTTTGCTCTGCCGGAGGAAAGAGCAGATTGTGCTTTAAAAAATAACAACAACAAAAATGTTCCTTCTAATCAAACTGGGACCGGGGATTGGAGCTGGATGGGATTCAGCAGCAGTTTGGATTGCCACCATCTTCAAAGCCTGCCAAGCTGACGCGCTGGCAGGTGAGGCCACCCCAAGGACGGCTGCGCTCCATCCGGCTTGCAGAACTTGGTAGGATGACTGAGGTTACTCTTTTTAACAGCATTTTGGTATCAACCAGCCCTGAAGCTTGAAGGTCGGCYGAGAATGGTGTAGGAGAATGTATGGGGCTCCAAGGAGTTGCATGCCAGGCAGTGCTTGGCCAAGTTGACAYGAGTGGTCCCCTTCTTGCTGTCCCGCCAAAGCAAGATCTAACAGGAGCAATGACCCTCCCCTTGAAATGACTGCAATATCTAGCATGTGTGATGGAAGAGGTAAGGTACAAAAGGATCTCCTCTTCAAATATGCTCCCAATCTAAAAGGATGTAAGACCCATCAAAAATACCCCTTCTGGAGCACTAGTTAGGAGAAGAAAAGCAAGGAAGATGCATCACTTYGTGACCCACTGCAGGGCAGCACCTCTGCGTTGCAGAACATGTCCCATTTCACACATGGTTATGTTTTCCCTTTTTATATCAGTTCTTCATCACATCCAGCAAGTGAGAACTCAGAGATCCTTGCAAGCAGCWAGTTTACAATCCTAACATGTCCTCAGGTGGCCCAAAACACAGACCAGGGCTCCATCATGTGAGAGGCAAAGAGAAGCCACAAAAAGCTTGAGATGCTCAATGGTCTAAATCAAACTGAATTAGAAAAAGCTGCTAATGCTAAAGGGCATTATGCAGTTCAGCATGGCAAGGTGCCCATTTCTCAAGCTGATACCCCAGCCTCACCCGAAAACCTAACGCACCCATCCCCATCACTGCAAGGTCGTCCAAGTCTACGGCGTTGTCCTAATTCTGCTGCACCTGCTTCCATCACAGGTCATCAACTCAGTGACGCCAAGCTCTGACGTAGCGCAGAGCTTAATTAATGCTCATCAAGGATGGAAAAGGCGAGGAGAAAACAGAAAGGCATACATCAAATAAAGGAACCATACCTGAAGTCAAGGGATATCCATTAAGCTAGATACCATTTTTCTCTTGCAGTGCATATTCAAAAAAYATATATTAAACCTTAAAAAATAAAGATGATGTTGTTTCCACACAAGGTTTGTGAGAAGGGGAGAAAATTATGCAAGTGAACTTGTTTCTGCAAGACTTGTCTATATACGGAGACAGGTAAAATTGTATTCAAGACCCTGGTAAAACCAGAAATGCTAATTCTCTAGATGGGTGATGTTTGCACCATGGAATTTCTATTAATGCCATCTCTTTCTGCTCATGAGCACCGGCACTAAGGGCTATTTCCCATTAAATCTCTGCTTTGTAAATGGGAATCTTGAGGCCAAAAGAAACTTAGGAGGAGCAGTCCTAAATCTATGCCCTCATTTCAGGGTTGCTTTATTTTATTGTATTTTAAATTTATGAGGTTTCTGTTGAATAAATTCAAAGAACTCCTTCAACTGCTTCAAGCCACTATGTCAGCATACGACATAACAAATTTGGGAAAAAATATTAAAAAAAGAGACACAAATGCAGAGGAAAAATGCAGGAGGAAACTCAAGGAAGCAACATTGGCTGTGCAAAAACCTGTAATATTAAAGTACCTTTTTTTCAACAAGTCAGAAAAGCCTGGACTGCCTAGATCTTTTTATTATGATCAGCGTGATAAAAATCAGCAAGAAAGCTTCCCAATGCTAAGGTTAGATATTATTAGAAGGAAAACACTTTTTAGGGGGAGGAAGAAATCCCTTAAAATGAGCCAGGATTGAAATAAAAGGACCAGTAAATAAAATAAACTCTTTTTGGTTTAGAGGCATTGCAAAACTGKTTTTGCAATATTGTTTTCTCTTCCTTGCAAGGCTATCTCTGGCATTAAACTCACTTTTGGAAGGCACACGCAGATTGGAGCGGACCACTTGCAASGAGTCTGCTTGAACGCGGAGTTCGTAGCTGTTCACCCTTTCGTAGTCCAGGGGCTTCTTAACCGAGATCACGCCCGTCTGGTTGTTGATAGCAAACACACCTGCAAGCCAGCAAAATCAACAACACCCCTCTAAGAWCCTGCAATTTTGATGTCTCCAAATGAAGCCAAGAGCTGAATCCAAGCTAGGTCTGAACTCAGCTAGGTCCTAAGACCGACCAGCAACAGCAGGAGTCAAATTCCCTTAAAATAACTCATTTTTTTCTTGTTGTAACTCAAGCCATAGCATCTTGCCTTGAAATTGTTCCTCTGCAAGGTACGTGTGAGCTGACCACACTGTTCCTCAGAGCTCGCTCAAATGGTTTGCAAGCAGCTGATCTCCAAAGGCCTGAGGACAGCCAGGAGAAAGTCCTAATCCCCTGGCCGTGCTGAGGTGGGACTTCATCTCGGAAGCTTTACGCCCCATTGGTTCTTCTCAGCAACTCCCACCACGTACCCTGCAAGACTGTGATGCTGGTGCTACTCACCCTCTTCGTTTCCTGAGACGATTGAGTAGACAATGGTCTGGTTGAGGGCCGCCGCAAGGACCACCGCAACCACGGTCCCCCTGGGAGCGCCCTCGCTCACTGGTGGTGGTCTGCAGAAGCAAACACAAGGATTTGCTTTATTGTTGCAGTGCACGGCTCCTTATCCCCTTGTTGATGCTCAAATAAGAGCAGGGTKTGGTTAACCTCCGTAKTTCCCCTTAATGYATATGTGTTTATAGTTGATGGGGTGGCAGGGAMCGGTGAGTMCCTCYACCGCCCCTCAGGTTGCTKGGTCCTGTTGAGCTCATTCATTCCCATGCTTAGAGATCCTGTTTTCYKGCTTGCTCCACAGTT
Organism: Eudromia elegans; assembly: GCA_003342815.1. Lineage (NCBI taxonomy): Eukaryota > Metazoa > Chordata > Aves > Tinamiformes > Tinamidae > Eudromia > Eudromia elegans. The sequence continues at coordinate 275,583 of PTEX01000438.1, read as the reverse complement.
TGAGCTCTTTACTTCTTTGTTTGAAGTGTCCTTGTAGATGCAACAGTTTAAGCTCCTTGCTACTTTGTCCTCAGTGTCTTTACCTCTTTGTTTTCAGAGTCTTTGCCTCTTTGTTTGCAACATCTTGGTGGCCTTGCAGAATCAGCACGGACTGCAGTTATGTCAAGACAGTCTGCAGTTCCAGRATTCTCCCGCCCTGAGCTGGGATCCCCAATCAGAGGGTTAGCCGGAGCAGGGATCGTGCAGGGTCCAATGAGAGGATGAGGGGTGGCCAACCCTCATCCAATCATTCCCCCCBGCATGTACGCCCAAAGTGTATATATTCCCTGTTTAGCCCCTCAGTAAACAGTTGACAGTCGTTGGATCCCCGAGTGTGCTCTCCTTATTGAATGTGATACATGTGGTGTGTGCTTGTGCGTGTGTGGGTGTCGGGGGCCACAACTCCGGTTCGTATCTAGGAGCCTAGGCTACGGAGAGCTGATCACCGCTGGAGCTGCTGGTGTGTGGAGCCCCACATCTCCCCGCTGGGATCCATCACCAGCGGGGGCCGGCTTTTGTCACGGCCGGCTAACGGAGGCGGCTGCAACGCCATTCTGCGGCCGCTGGCGGCGGAGCCTGGGCTTCGTCGCCGGGAACCGTGACACATTATCCCCCACTTCCCCACGCGGTGCAGAACTCATAAATGTCTTCCTTGGATCGTGAAGCCGAACGTCCATCGTCCAAGCGATGCCCAGGTAGCAAAGCAGGAATTCCTGCTCTGTAGGAACATCTGGCGGGTATCCCGCTATCCACCCGCTGTGCTAAGATGCTTTCCAGGAAATCAGCTGCCAACCCAAGGGGGCATTGAGATCTCCTGCTCTTTTAAATCTTTAGAACATTAGTACTGATGCATTTTGGGGAGATTTGGAGATAAAAAAAATTAATAATAATTAAAACCACCACCCAGGAGCACTAAAAATTATATTAGCTGCTCAACCTGTCTCCTACTCTGTAGCTAGCAGCAGCTTGAAGATGTGCCTGTATCTCTCCCTCTGGTGCTGCTATTTCACGGTGTYGTGCTTACGAATTATAAGCTGCTGCCACAGAACATCTTGGCTCCTCATAATTAGGAGGAAAAAAAAGGCAGTAAAATAATGTCAACATCTATAAAGTGCTGAAAAGAGCACAAACTGTCCAAGACTACTTTCTTTTAGTTTCTTATATCTGCATCATTCCTATCGTGATCAGAGGGGGACATGGAGACAGGCCATGCAGCAAATACTGTGTAGGGCATAGCTATTTTTAATCAAAGTGAAATTCTAACTTCTCCTCACTTTCTTCTTCTCCTCCTCCTCCTCCTTCCCCTATGCCAGACAGACGGAGTCTCTCATCCAGTTTTCAATTTGTGTGCCATCCAAGACGCTTTAAATCCACCGTGAAATGTTTCCACCGCCAAAAGTAGGAACACCGAGATTTAATCGAAAATTAAATTTAAAACCAGCCAAAGCAGTAATAAATTGGAAAATGGGTTTAATAACGGGATGTGTATGTATCACATATTCACGTCTGCTATATTGACGCTTTAGGTCATAGAGGTGCATGAGAACTTCATTTTTTTTTGGGGGGGGGGGAGCTGAGGATTTTTAATCACATTACTCAGATTCCTCTAGCTAAACTTGTGTAATATAATATTTAAGCCCTCTCCTTAAAAAATCATTGCTTCTCCAGCATCAGCTGCTTTCATTGTTTTGGCTGGAGCCCCTTCTAACCCTCAATGGCATTTCACCTTAGGCTATTCCCTCTTACTAGGAGGTAAGTTCATGAGGTCCTGCTCCCCATGGGAAGTGGTCTCATCACCTTTTCTTCCCTCCCCAATGCATTGCATTAAAAATGGTTGTGCAAAACATTAAAAACAAGCTCGAATTCATGCATTTCCCTGGAAAAAAGATTGTCTGCAAACAGCACCATGGAGCTTCTCCAAGGAGTCAAATTGACATGGGAACCTAAGCAGATAGAAGGTCTGCCGAGATGCATCATGGCTTCCTTTCTGTGCCTCTAATCCACACTTTCTGCCTCARTCCTGAGATGGCTTCAAGATATTCTGACCTTCTCATGGTATTTATCTCTAAAACACACAGAGAAGAGTTCAGACCTTGCTACAGTGAGTCGCTGTCACAGTTCCTTATCTCAGAAGCCCCTGAGGGGAAACACATGGAAAGAGAATAYAATGGACTTGGACATCTGGGAAAACGACTGCACAGTCGAATGCTCTAAATCCATCAGAATTAACTGCAATAATTTGGAAGGATGAAACTACAACCWTATACGCTTGCTTTGCAAGAAGTTGGGTGCTTGGGTGCTTGTTTTGCACCCAACTGTGGTGGACCCGGCTGCTACCTAACCTGCTTGGGCAGAGGGGGTGGATGAGATGTTCTCCAAAGTTCCCTTCCCACCTCAACCATGTTGTGACTCTGAGCYGGACGGGGAAAGGAAAGCAAGAAAATCCACGGGAAGAAAGACTTGAATCTCAGGAGGAACCTGATGAAAAACTTGCCACGTTCAGAAGCRTTAGCACATTTAAGCGGCACCTTTCCAAGGCGGTCCCCAATTAAGGAGATTTCATGGATGAAAAGCTTCCCCTACCCTAAACRCCAACGTGTCAGACACCCCGTTAACCCATTTCACAATTAGAAAAACCGCTTGGCTCCAAGACAGATAGAGAAAAGCCTCTTTGAATAACCCTTCCCGTTGACTGCCGATCCGCCTCTGTAATTTTGCTTATGATACATAGCAATTTGCTCAAGCGATCGCTGCCTACTGCGTTGACAGCTTTAATTAAGTAGAAATCACGACAGCTCCTCTTGTAGAGGAAGCCCCACGTGTCCCCAGATCTCTCTCTCATGTGGAAGGCAGCCACAATGCAGAGCCCTGTTCCTATCGCGAGCGTAGGGAGATGCTGTCCTACACCTGCATCAAGCAACAGCCTCCCATTCTCCATCTCATGTATTTCTTCCCAAACTGCATCTCTAGGTCACCCTTTCAAACTAGAAACTAGGGACCTATATGATGCCTGTGRAGTTTTAATTTTGGCTTTATGTTTTTTCAGGACAAGCAAACCACACTCAGCTTGGAAAACCCTTAATTTTGCTGGCGCTGCCACCTTTGGCTCCCGCACTCCAATTCATCTTGAATGCTCAAGACCTGTCGTGGCTGTTGAAGCTCAACCCCATCCAGGAGCCTAGGAATGACCTGCGGTTGAGGTGGGACAAAGGGAATGAGGCAGCACCTGAAGTCGCTTGCAACCCAAAGGCGACGGAATAATCCAATTTAAGGAAAATAAGGCATYGGTAGGCTCTTGCATCAGGAAAGAACAGTGTAACATAACAGACAGCTAAACATGACAATAATTYAAGACTTCTACTGATAGTACAGCCCATTAATAACCAAAATACACCACTCAATTGGCTGTAATWGCAAAAATAATGGTTGCAACTTGAATGTATAAGCACTTTACCTGTATTCATCCTGGGTAAACCGGGGAATTACCGAAGGCTGCAGCACAGCGATYTCCACCGTCGTGGTGTTGAACTTCACAGGATCCCCATCATCGTACGCAATGACCACCAGCTACAAAGGACAYAGAAAATCCCCTGCTCAGTGGAGGCAAGGCCATTTTTAGGTGAATTTGCAACATACTTCTCTCACAGCAAGGCACGTGAGCTTTCCTTTTGCTGCAAATTAGATACAGGGATAAGAAGAACAAAAATATACAGGCTCTCACCTGTATATCACACTCTCTTCTACAAAATATATTTCCAAAACACAATGACGGCTTAATGTACAGGACTTACATATTTTTGAACTTCATAATTAATTGCAGTTTGTGATGAAGTACAAACTCCACAGACAACTTCAGCTTCTTTAATGGTACTGCTTAGTTTTAAATTTAGGCAGTGGAGTGACTTTCTAGTGAAAAAGTACATATATCTACCCATATAAACAACAACGAGAATGGGTAAGAATTCCCTGCTGCTGACAGAAACCATTATTTAAAATTGAAGTCTGGTAACAAAAAAGATAATCAGGGACATCCAACATGTCTTGGGAAGGATCCTCAGGAAGTTAAATGCAATTCTTGAGGACTGGCCATGGGAATTCTGGAGTAATGGACAGCTTTCCAGCTTACTCTCTCCATTAATTTGTTCTTAAGAACATCTTTAGGGCTGTGAGAGATATAAAGGGAAGACATTGAGTCTTGTTTTGCCTTCAAGACCCATCTCCTGGCTTGGCCAACCACCCCATGTCATGACTACTGCTGTAGACCCCACAGCCCTGCACAAGAGTAGAAAATGAGCGCTGAAGAAACGCAGCCACAGTAWCGTTCCTACCTTAAACACTGTGCTTGGCTCTTCATTGAGGTTCACCCGGGTCACCACGCGGCCCGAGGTCTCCTCCACATCAAAGATGCTGGCGCTGTAAGGGAACTGCACCACATCCACTTTGTATCGGACTCGGCTTGCCGGTGTGCCCTGCAAGGCAACAACAACCCAAACCCATTGGCCCAGGCTTTGGTCCTGTGACGTGGGTCAAGGTTTCAAACACAGCGTGAGTAACACGGGCCATGGTGAAGTCAACTGGCAACCTGCCTACCTACACGGGTGGTTTTTGGGAAGCCTTCTCAGAAAGAAGCTGTATCTCATGGGGAAAAGAAGCAGTAACTCAGTGAGGAAAAGGACTGGAGATCTGGAAAGGTCTTGTTAGAAAGACAGCTGAAAAACATGCCAATCCAGAATGTTTCACTCATTGAAAACACATAAAAGATGAAGTAGATCATTGCGTGTGGTTGTGGCTCCTGAGCTTTTTGTAGAGCAGAACCAGGATGGTGCTTCAGKTGGGTAATCCTGCTTTCATCACCATCCAGTGCATGAGCTCAGCTACCTGCTTTAGGTATTTCCATCCCCTAAATAAACAATGTTGCTTTTGATAAACAGCTTCCGCACATATTCATCGTATTCCTCCCACGGCACCATAGGGAAGGAGGGATCCTCCGAAGTCCTTCAAAGGCTGTGGACTGTCCCTTGCTCCAACATGATCCAAGAGGCTCTTGCTCCCAAATCAAAGGTATGGGCTATTAAACCAGCATGAATTTCAGTTATGTGCCAAAGGGCTACTAGAAAACAAGGCAGCACAGTAAAGATAGGTGGCAATGGGACCGCTACGTCCTCCTGCTCAGTGTGGGAAAGGACTTCTCTCCTTTAACCATYCTTGCTCATTTGAGACCACCTCTTTCAGCCCTTGGAGGAAACCCATCTCAGCCCATGTATCTCCAAGTCCACTGGGTACTCAGTGTCTGTGTTTCAGGTCCAAGCCAGTGGTCCWAGGCAGCCAACACCTGTGATAAGCCAGATTTGGCTCTGCCAAAGACGCTTTATGGACTAGTGAAGTCATATATGAAGGACCATGATAAGAGTTAAAATAATTTTGGTAGATTGTGCACATGGAAGATGTGCAAACCCTAGAAAATGCCAGAAACTGCTGAGATTGCAGCATAACAACGATGATGACACAACTTTCCCCCTGACATTCCGGGATTTAGTTTGTCAACGCTGTAATTGAGAGCAAATTACTTGCTGAAACCCGCTCTACTTTGTTTTAGCGAAATGGCCCTCATATTTGGTTGGGAGGCTAAAAGTTATCATCATTAAACATCCACGCTCRAGGTAATTTGGTTTTAAATAAACCAAATTTGCAGGCTGCTATTCTTCCCGATATGGCCATCGAGTTGGCTTTCCTCCTRTCATCTCTGGAAATAACAAAACTGAGATTTATTTTCATTTACTGTGTTCTGGCACCAACACAATTACAAGAAGCTCCAGAGAGACTTAGTGGGGAAATCTATTTATAAGTAAGTTTTAATCATCTCGAATATTAATCATCTTTTGCTTCTGTTTTGAATTAATTTAGATGCATCCCTAYGTCAACAGCAAAACTCCAATACACTAGGCAATACTTGCAATTAAACCGACAGGGCAATAGGCTTTGCGTAGCAGGACCCATGCCACAAGTATGTTTTTTTGCCTCTTATTTTGCACTCGTTCTTGGGTACCACACTAGAATTCACTAATTACAATTCGTTAGCATTTTAGTTAAGCGTGCTCCGTTTCTAACTCACACCATGAGCTAGAGGCAACGTTCTTGCTATTTTAACAGGAATTTTATCCCAGAGATGACTTCAGGGATGAAGAAAAGCTGCAGAGTGTGCAAAACACCCAAAGTGCACGTTTAAATCACATCACAAATATCACATCTAAATACATCATCATTAGGGACCTGACCCCAGAAATCCCCCTGCAAGTTCAAGATGAAGAGGAAACCTTCCATGCCCATGGAGAGCAAGAAGTCATGGGGAGTGGGTGTGTGCAAGACAATGCTCCCATGCAGAGGTCATGGRGAAAATGCAGTTGCAGTGAAAAATGGTGAGAATAAGTCATGTTTTCATATATATTTCTGAAAGCATTTTAAAGGGGAAGCTGAGACTCACTCCCACTATCCAGATGCACAGGGGTGCAAGAACCTAGAATGTTTTCGACCAAGAACCACAGAAGTGAAGTGCATCTCAACTTCATCAGGTCTCCTCTCATAGCAAACATCCCCTGTGTGCACTGCAGGACTGGCCGGGATTTTACACCTATGCAGTGGTGTGAATGGTGCCATAATGAGTAAAGACACACCATCTATAAGCTCCAACTGACACTGGTAGTGCTTTATGGCATGGAAAGCTGACCAGATACAACTTTGCAGAGTTATCTCAATGCAAAATATAGAGGAGGGTGCTAAGGGCAAACACACACACAGATGACTGTTAAGAACACCCCAGAATTAACTTAGGGYCAAGTTACTGATGTTCTGTAAAAGTGGCATTCACTGCTCCTTAAAGGACAGGGACTCAAAACACATTGCACGGGATTCAGGAAAGACACTGTCCAAGTGCTGTGGTATCTAGGCACTGGCTTGGGCAGAGGGCAACCGTTCCCAACGCTGCTGCTGCCCCACTAAAATTTCCACCTCCCCAGAGCAGCAGGACCCTCCTTGCTTTGGACTGCTCAGCTCTGCAGCAAGAGGCAAGGAGGAGAGAAGTGGCATGAACTCCTCTTTTAGCTGCTACTTCTGAYGTGAACCTCTGGTATTAGAGGCTCYCCTGTGTCCCCCAAGTCTTGGGTAACCACGTTTGGCCAGTTCAGATATGGGAAGCTCACAGAGCTGGGAGCTGTTTCTTGGAGGAGGTCACGCAACTCCATGGATTTCTTGGAGGAAGTCACGCCACACCATGGATTTCTTGGAGGAGGTCATGCCACGCCATGGATTTCTTGGAGGAGGTCACACCACCCCTTCTCAGAGGACATCTGCCCTTGATAGTTGGGCTCCATACCAGCTGCAGGCTGAGAACTGAAACCTTGAGTATGGAAACCTTAAGGTGATGTATGCCAGCTCTACAGTTGGAACTAGTTCAATCCTTACTATGTAACTKGGTTAAAGAGCCCCATCTAGCAACTCCTGCATTAATAATTGCAACAMGCTGCATGCAAAACCAACATAAACTTGTAGGACCGTGAGATGAAACAGCTTTAAGAGCTCATTACATTGACAGCAAGCTTCTCTTGAACAAATCTGCAACGGGCACTTGGAAATCCAGCAGGAACGGTTTGCAAGAGGCCGAGCTCTGATGGTTTTTATCTCTGATCAAATATCTGCAAAATCTCTAATTAAATATCTTCTGAGCACCTCGTTTTCAGCGGGTGTGTAGGAGGCAATAGGGATGATTGCTCTCAGTTTCACCAAAGGGCTTCCTGGGCCCTCAGACTGTTACAGGGTGTTACCCGACCAGCCAAAACATTCAGTGAGACGTGGTGAAGCTCCAGAAGGACACTGCCTATAAAAAGCAGTGGTCTGCATTGGTTTCCATTGAAAATAAAGACAGATCTTGCGTGGAAGAAACAGCCTGGCTTTTGCATGGAWAACCTCAATGGGAAAATATAGTAAAAAAGCATATATAAATGCTAAGAACATRGTCATAAGGAAATTAAGTATCTACCAAATAACTGGAGACATTCTCCCTTGCAAGTCCTTGCACCAACAAGGCCAAAAGCAAAGGTCCCATTTTCCCCACGTCCTCCCTTCTCTGCCTCTCTTGGCCTCTCTTCCTCTTATCCCTGTCTTATGCCCATAACTCCAGGCTTTTAATCCTGCTGTCCTCAGATCTTCCTTTTCTTCTCATTCCTCATCTTAAAAATGCCTATTTTGGTAGAAGGTATTATCACATCTGCCTTACAAAATAGGAGAAAAATACAATATGGGTTGGAGCCATAAACCRAATGCATTGATATTACATATATTAGAAACACACGCAAATCTAATTTATTGCACTTCAATTACCAGAATGGTATTTCAGATTAGATTTAAAAAATAAAATGTAAAGCTAACTCTGTAAAGAATAATTCGCAGTTATTGCAACAAAAGTGAAATGAAACAGGAAAATAATAGGAGGAAAAAAACTGACGAAAATTAAAAATGACATTTGCTCAACATGAACCTTCAAATCCTACTTTGGCCGTTAGCAAAATACACCCGTTTCCAAGTTTTAATTGACATTTCACTAAGGAGTTGAAGGAATAACTATCAGAGATCTCTGGTGCCTCCAGGCCAAGATTTTATGACCACTTTGAAATCCACAGGTTGAAATAAAACCATCATAAAATCCCTACTCGTGAGCATCCATGTTTAGCACAGAGTTGGTTTTTTTTGATTGATTGAGTTAGTAAATGGTAATAACGATGCATTCATACACCCAAAACAACCTATCCTCCACACTTCTAATGCTGATCCATTAGCGTTGACTTTGGTGGCCTGGCCCTTTCTCCTAGCACACCCACGTCCATCACCGCTGCTGGCACCGCCTTGGCTAACCTAGGGACTAGGAGGGACCATTGGGCCTACAAAGGGACCTCCCAGCAGCTGCAGCCTTCTCCATCCCTAGGCTGGGGGAGCAGCAAGCCTTACTTCTAGGTCATCTTCTCCAGATCTTGTTTTCAAGTGGCCCTGGGATGGACAAGGTGACAGGATAGTGTCTTCAGAAGCAAAAGGAAAGCCACCAACAGCAGCCAAYCCTCTCCCCTACCTCCAGACCTGCTCTTCTCCTTTTATAATAGTCCTGTCCTTACAGGGATTCAAGCAAAGGGGCTCTCGCTGAATGGGCAAAAGGCCCTTAATTTTGTTTTTCTAAAAATTTCTAGCAAATCTGTACCAAATACCCTGTGACTGTACTGGGTGTCAAAGTCCRCTCGAAATAAATAATGCATTTGCTGGTAGCACAAAACACTGAAACAGGCTTGAGTCTTGAGAGTTTTCTCTTCATCTCTTTTCCCTTCTTCTTTTCTAGTAAAATCTGTAAGCCCTCAGCAGGAAATAAAACACTATCTTTAAAAAAACTACTTTAAAAACTATATAAAAAAAGGAAACKTCAGACTTTATGGCTATCTGAGTCCTTCTATGCCTAAGGGCTAGCTTTAGTTTTAAGTATTCATATATATCAAAGCAACGCAAGAGCTGATCTCAAAGACATCATGGTGACATTATTGTTCTGTGCGCTTCTGCCTGTTGTAATGGTAATAAATGGTGTCCCCCACTTGGGGATTTGTGCATGTCAGGCGTGTTCATTGATTCCTCTACAGACACACAAACTGCTGCCGTAACTTTCCGTCATCTCTATGAGACGTGAGGAAATCACCCAAGAGGAATCTGGCAGAAATAAGTATTTTGGTTGGGTTTTATACTCCCCTATCCTCATAGCACCTATAGGTGACCATTATTCTGCATGATGCTAAAGAGCACACGAGCTCATCTGCATCCAGTTGCTACARTTATCCACCCGTACAATGGAAGGAGTCCAGAAAGGACGAGGCAACAGATGTGCCTACATAAAAGCTCTGCTGATAGTTCAGTGGGTTATTGGAAATGCTTTCTTCTTATTATTATTTTGAAGAAAATGTGAAATAACTTGGCATCATGCAATGCTGATTGCATAGAATTAAAACTATACAACCACACACCTATTCAAGTGGTTAAGCATTTTGTTAGGCCAAAATACTGTGCTATAAAATAACAGAGAACCCAAAATGAATAGTGATATAAAAATGGAGCTAAAATGATTCTCTGCCATTGAAATAAAATATTCTGGTACACAGCACTTCGTTTACTGAAAATGTATATTACAAAACATCTAAGCTACTGCCCATTTGCGTCGCATCACTGCCACCATCCTTTAATGCGCATGGTACGTTCCCTCCCAACAGTTCCCTTCCAAGATTATTCTCCTTATGATGCCAAACATCAACAGTTACAAATGAGATCTGGCTGGTGGCACATCTGTGACTCTTATTGTCCTCTGGCATCATCCTGTCCCCCACATTGGTCAACCTCTGTTTACAGGAGTTGGTATCGCCTTTCAGAAGGGCTACCACGGGTTCAGTTCTGTCAAGTGCTTCACTTAGGAGGACTAAAGACACCGTATTCCCTTGGTGGTGCAGGGTAGGAAACGGGCCTTTTTGCTTACCGGAGGATCTTGGTCCTCAGCTGAAACAGTGGTGATAACGGTGCCCTTGGCTGCATCGGGAGCAACCATTCCCCTGTAGAGCTTTTTGCTGAAGACTGGAGAGTAGTCATTCATGTCCTGCAAAACAGAAGTGAGAACTTAGGTCTCATGGGCCAGCAGAAGTTATAGCTCCTCATGCAACATGCATGACCCTAAAGGTCATTCAATACATCCATCCACATTTTGTCAGTGGAAATTACAGCAAAATAAACACCTATATCAAATAAACATCCATATCATCAAATTCAAATAAAAGACAAGGAGTGAGGCAATTCAAACAGCACTGAAATGAATACGCTTTGGGGGGAAAAAAATTAAATGCAAACAGCAGCATTTCCACATGGAATTCCAGCCACCACATGCTCTATTCCCTCCTCTTCTTGACCTGTTTGTTTGTAAAGTTAATTTACTCCATTCAAGTGCTAAAAAGAAATAATAATATTAATAAGATCCAGGTCTGTTTTGTACAAGCAATCTCATCCTGGCACGTGTGCAATACGCTGCCCTTGCTTGTGCTTCACCTCCCGAAATGCCACTTGGGAGCAACACGGCATGAGAGCAACCTCATACAGGTCAACATCAGAAACTATTACACCCCCGTGAAATGAGATTGCTTCACTTTTATTTATTTATTTAATTAGTTTTGGGGGGATTTGTGGATCCCTGGATGTTTTTCAGAGACCCTCAACCTTCTAGGAATAACATGCGTGCAGTCAAGACGCGTTCACCTCCATCCACAGGAGCTCACCATCTTAATTCCATTAGCTTAGCTATATRTAGTCATACATACGATGCGATTATTTCCACTTCAAGTTATAAACCTTACAGATTTGTTCAAAATTTGGACTCTCATGAAAAAAAAGGAAAATTATTCAGAGAAAAAAAAAGAGTGAAATTATTACCCTGTATTATTTCAGGTTTTTTTCTATATTTGGTCCACTAAAGGAAGGCARGAGTTGAAAACTGCTGCTACCTCTGAGGCAAGTATTAGCAAGCTCTTTTCAACATACGTATCAAGCACCCTGGATAATTTGCAAGGACCAAGATTGCAGGATCGAACTGCAGCAAGTGACCCCTGTGGTTTGGAKAGGTTGGTGACAGGAAGATACTGATTGATGTTCACTGGAGCACTTGGTTTTCCGAGTTCTGCAGTGCAGAACATCAGAAAAAAATAGCTTGAGTAGCTTCCTCCTTCAGTGCATAGATCGACGAGGCTCAGGGAATGACATCAAAAACTATTTGGTCCTTGCACCTACTTGGAAAGTGCTGAGGAAGAGGATGGACGAGCAGGAAGCCTTGGCATCGCATCTCAATCTGAGGAATTTTGCTGAGATGGAAATGCACTGCAGAAATATTCCTACGCCTTCGCGGTCAGAGCTAATAACCTGAGATGTCCCCTCTTCCTCTGCGATTATTCAGGCAAGCTGAATTGAGCTGAGTAATTCAATAATTGAGTCGAATAATTCGATAAGAGAGCCAAAGCTGACAAAGAGAATTACTCAAGATACTAAACTGAACCCAAGCGACCAACGCAACCAAACTAAGACAGGTAGCAAAACTGCTAATGTCTGAGCTATAAATATTTTTTATTTGTGGATCTTATAAAAACCMAAACAGAACAGCATCACCCTCACATTACTGTTGAGAGAGCTGAAAGATGGAAGTCATGCTGTAACTTAGTGTCAAAGAGCAACTCATGGTGCAAAAGTGCTAAATAAGCCTGTTTCTTTAGCAGCTCTGTATTTCATGCAGCAGAAACCCAAAGGTAAGGYGCAGCGTGCCACATCAGCACTCAATACACCCGAATGCTTCATAAAATTACAATTTATGAGAGCTTTAACTGAAATATGACGGCGTCACTTTTGCAAACAATCTTATTCCCATCTTCCAGGCACGCTAAAGGTCTAGATGTTTAGATCCGCCACGTCTCCACAAATCAACCTCTCTGCCTCATAAATCCACAAACCAAGGTTTAACTACGTAATTCCATACAGCAGAATAATCACAGCTGCCATAAAGCGTGCCATTAGCTGCACTAGTCAGTGTGTTGGGTGTTGAATAGGACAGATGTGGTTTCCCCTCTTACCTTGACACGCACGGTGACAGTAGCTAGACCCGGGGGCATGGTGCCCTTGCTGTCGAAGGCTTCCACTAGAAAGGTGAAGGTGGCTTCYGTGTCGGCGAAGGACTCGTAATCCAAGGACTTCCGGAGGGAGAGCTCTCCCGTGTACTTGTTCAGCGTGAAATACTGCAGCGCTTCCTGCGTCCGTATCCGATAGGTAACGTTGGAGCCCAGATCCACATCTTTAGCCTGAAGAATGCAATACACGAACAAGAGTACCTAAGAGCTGGCAAAAAAACATTTCCATACAGACAAAAAAAMCCCAACCTATTTTCATTAGTATGATGAGCATTACACTGATGATTACTTTAACTGTTCATTTGACTACAAGGTTCTTTACAGTTGTCTTCAGAGAAAATGATTCTTCTCAAAGCTATCTCAGGACAGACTCTGCTCATGAGAAAACCATGACTTGAACATCAGGACGACGCACAGACTTCTTGCAGGAAGCAAATCTCAGCTGCCTTTACAGATCTAGCTTGGCCTCGAGCATTTAACTCTCCGAGGATCTTTTATAGTCAACGAGGAGAWGACGTGGACACCCCCAAGGGTCTCCTTCATTTCAACATCTTGGACAAGCACGACTCGAAGTGCTTCCAGAGGCAACTTGTCTTCATTGACTATAACGCTGAGTCAAGACATTTCAGCTGTTTAACTTACTTGGATAAAGTCCCGTCTTTGAGTGAAGAAAACAGTTAGGAGCAACACAATGAGCTTCCCAAGAGCAGAAAAAATGACACTCTGGAGAATAAAACACTTTTCCAAGAGATTGCAACAGTAGCATGCTTCAATTTTTCCAAAGAAAAACTGCAATAGTACCCAACTTTTCCAAGAGTGCTTCATCCCCCAAGTATCTTTACGTATTTGTTCAAAAACACGCAGTTTCCTGCCATTTTCTTACCTCTATTTGCAGGAAGACGGTGCCAGGYGGCAGGTTTTCCGGCACACAGACCGTGTAGGACGAGTTAGTGAAAACGGGGCTGTTGTCGTCGATATCCAGCACCTGGACGGCCAGTGTGAGCGTGGAGCGGCGGGGGTCCGCAGCCCCGTCCGTCGCTTCCACGATGAGCTCGTAGCGGTCCCGCTCCTCCCGGTTCAGCTTCACCGCTGTGTAAATGCTGCCGTTGGACGTGATGCGGAAAAGGTGGTTGAAGTTTGCCAGGCTGTAACGGACCTGACCGTTTACTCCGGCGTCGGCRTCCGTAGCCTGAAGAGACAGAGCAAGAAACACCTCATTGTAGGGCATATTTGAAATGCAAGAGTCAAACCCACGTGGGAGCACCAAKATAAGATTCAAAATCAATCTCTGCCTATTGCTCTGTCGCTCTCTTGGCACTCACCTACCCAAATAAGCCTCACATTCCACTACATAAATCTTGCTATTAATTACTTGCCCTTCTAGGGATGGACAAGATTCAGATAACTTTCTTCCCAGCGCTGGTAGATCCCTAACATAATTTGAAAGCTGATCCGTTGTTTCTTTTTTTTTCCACCCCTCCTCTTTAATTAAATTAAGGCATGATTAATCAGGTCGCATGAATTAAGCAAAGGGCWTTGTGTCAGCAAGATGTCTGCAGTTATTTCCCTTTATAAATGAGAATACGGACCAGTGGGAGGGCTGCAGGATCTTCTGAGGCTTTGTTATCAGAACAGCCGTCAGGAAATTCCCCTGAATCTTTAATAACAGCAAAGGTGTTCATTATGAGACTTGATAATGAAACCATTTATCTTCCCCGAAATCAATTAAAAGTTAATTAAAATTGTTAATAGGAAAAATTTCACTCTTCTTTCCTTCCGCCCTACGTCAATGCAACAAGCTGTTAAAGCTACAACTTCATAATGATCAGCCTATAGATTATACAACTTTTTAATCAACGTATGGCTGATGGAGTTAGTTTACAGCTGACTCTATTTCTCCTGTAGTCCTCTGAAAAGCCTCTGGCAACCCCTGTTGCTCCTCAGATCTACACGACTATCACCATCTCTCACAGGGTTAGCGTAGAAAGTATTGAAGAAGGAAGAAAACCTGGAGATTCAGGAATGCAACTGAATTATCRCTTTATTTTTTATGGTTCACGTGGTCTACAGGATTATGGGCTCCTTCTATTATGGGAAGCCCAAATTTCAAATACCAACTACACTTCAACACCAAGAAAACCTCACGAACACAAACATTGTCCCAAAGCAACAAGCTCTCAAAGAGCTCGAGAAAACAATTCTGGGAGATCAAAATCACCAAGGCCCCTCTTATGGGGTCATTAATTCTGAAACATAASGACAAGCGTTTCAATGTCGACAATATTAATTGCATCATTAATGGCCGTTTTGGAAGAAGCCTCCCACCAACACGCGCGGCTCCTGCTCATGGTGGGCAGCGACGGGGCTGAAGTAGATGAATTGAGAGTTCGTGCTCGGGCCTGAGGGGCTGGGGGCCTGCAGTGTGATGCAGGAACTCGTGTGAGGGCAGCCAGCATCACAGGGAGCCTCTCATCACAGGCAGAAGCTCCAATGTATCCACCCTACCTCCATCTTCACCTCTCCARGATTCCATTTTCCCTCCGGTTTCCTTTGGGGACACAAGTGCTCCATGTCCCCTACCCACCTGGACAACACTTTCTGCTCTCCAACTGCTCCTATGGTATACCAAGGCTTCCATGGATGACACCAGGGTTTTTATTAGTASRGCTTTTAAARACCTGCAAGCTTCAAACTACATTCARGTATTAAACTATATTTAAACTACACYTTTARTACAAGCAAAAACAACAAAAWTATCTTTTTTTTTACAGGACTGTGGGATTATAGAGRYRGCTTTTGCACAAGTTCCAGAYAAGAAGTACAAAGTCTCTGTATTGTCTGCTCAAGCCCAACCAAATACACACACAAGGGTTTTTCAYGTATGTATTTCTGCACATCACAAGACTCGGCGCTTACACTGTGAGACCGGGCAGTGGCCGTGTTACAACATGAAATCAGCCCTCAATATATTGAATTATTGCAGCAAGTCATTCTGCAGGACATGCACCAAAAGCAGATATTTGCAACACTGGGGATGCACCGCGTGAGCTGTCGCTGACAGTGACAGCCTGGTTCACACAGCTGGGCTAAGGCACCTAGGGAGGCGAGCCCAAAATCAAGGGCCATATCTGCAAATTTTCGCTATCTTAACATTTCAAAGCCCTTTTGGAATAGTCTAGCATCCTACTCTCAAATAATTACAAATACTCTAAAGGGCAYGTATAATCTCCATGAGTGTTTCAGCAGACAATACAAGTCCCTTATTGAACAAGCAATTCTTTTCTTCTTTATAACTTTTTTAGGTTAATTTGTTAGAGTAAAGGAAGGCAAGGGCGGTGAAAACATGATTTCAGGGACTCATGAATCTCCCACCAAAGTTAACCACCTTGTAATGCTTAAAAATAGACAAGCTTGCTTTYGTTGGGAGTGCAACCAGCTCCTACATTGAGACTCCTAAATTGCAGGAGGACCAAGATCAAACAAAACATTTTTGAAAAATAAACTCTTTTAGAATTTAGATTTTCCATAGGCCTTCCCTGTCTACAGCGAGGGGACATCACCCACTCATTGGGATGGATGCACCGGTCGCCTTGTTCCAGTGGGGAGGAACCACTCCTGATCACTTTAAGATCATGGAGAGTATCCTCGCAGTGACATCAGCCCTCAGATGCATCTCATTGAGGGGGGATAAAAAAAAAAAGGCTATTTTTTTTATTCCTATTATTTTTTATTTTTTTTAAAGAAGAGTTTCCCCAAACCACTTGAGTGCACCTCAATGCTAATGAGCTTTGCTTCAATGCTCTCACTGAAGATAGGAAATAAGTTTCAAATGCCCAAWTCTCTCCTTTCTGCACCGTTTATTTGCATTTATGAACTTGAAATGTTGGAAAGTACACGCAAATATTTGCATTATAAAGAGAAAGCTTTTTTTCCCCATTCAGAGACTGAGAATTAGGACTGGTGATAAACATGACAATAAATGATACAGCCAGTTCCTGTCATTCCCCAACC
The DNA here is from genome assembly GCA_003342815.1 of Eudromia elegans. NCBI lineage: Eukaryota > Metazoa > Chordata > Aves > Tinamiformes > Tinamidae > Eudromia > Eudromia elegans. The sequence continues at coordinate 258,805 of PTEX01000438.1, read as the reverse complement.
GGGAATGAGCTATCAAAAGGCCTCATTAAACAGTTTCAACATAACTCAAACTACACTTATTTGTAAGATATAGAGGTTCTGTTGCAACGACATATTTCATTATATCATTTTATCCGAGCCAAAAATAGACTTGGCCTCGTGTTCAAGAAGATTATTACACCTTGAGGGCACCCAGCAGAGCACAAAATGGATTTTAAAGACACTTAGCACTGATTTGAATTATTGCCTCCATACATTTTAAGATGTGTAATGAAGAATGACCACATAAAACGAACAGGATGACAGTAATTTACAGATTTATGAAGAGGGATTTAATTGCGGGGATCCTAATTTCTGCAAGCACAAGGGTCCCCCCAAAACCCTTGGAAATCTTGAAAGCAGCATCTGCCTTTAATGACATCGGGCTATAGGGCAAGAAGAGCAGAGACATGGACGGCATCATGCAAAGTGGGAATGAAATTATATGGAAGAATCCTACAACCTAAAGGACAACTTGAATTAAATCAGACTTCATGAACAAGCAACAAAATTGGAACAAAAAGTTGGTGCAAAATTAACATATTAAAAATGTGCAGAAAGAGCTGGTGAAAACCTGAATAACATAAATTTGGAAAGAAGCATCATTACTATGGTTGGGTATCCGTCCTCTTCCTCAGGGTACAATTATTTTGTGCCCTTTCCCAATGGCCTGGGCTGCTCGTGCAATAACGTTAGGTTTTAGCCTTGCAAAGTTAGCGACTTACCCTCACTTGGCCAACAAAAGCGTTGGCTTCCTCCTCCTGGACAGAGAGGTTTTTAGGTAGAAACATATCAAAAACGGGCCCGTTGTCRTTTACATCGGTCACCACTATGTTAACGGTAGCCGTTGAGGTCTGCAAAGAAAGAAAATTATGGGTCATAATATGGATTGCCTTTGTTTTGCAGTTTTACAGATGCCTCAGCAAAAGCACCAGCATCTTTTGATTTCTCCCTTACTCAGGCTTGATATTTTGTACAGAGGTTGCAGTACTTGGCATTGGTTTGAGCCTTATTAGTTTAAACATTATGGCAACACCAGGAGAAAACACTGTGGTTTTCACCCTAAAACCATGGAAGACCGAGGCCAGCAGTGCCTATTTTTGCAGACCTCACCTTCCCAGTCTAATTAACTGAAATACAAACTTAGAGCTTGTGGAGATCAACTCGAGCACCCCAGACCCGCTCCCTGCCCAGTTCAATGGCATTTGGTCCTCCTTTGGTGCAAATCACCAAAATCCACAGGGCACAAAGTGTCCTCTGACCTAGGAGGCTAACACATAAAGTCCATTCTGCTTTGCTCACAATATGGCCTGGAAGTGACAAAGCCCATGGATAAAAGCTCTGGATTTCACATCTCCATCGTGTGAGCTTTGCCAAGAGCTCCCAAATGGACCARGGAGTTGCTCCACCAAGCTGATGCTTGGAGAAGAGCTGCTCTCATAGGAGGGAGCCTGACCCTGCAGCTCCTTCTCATGCAAACTGGACCTCTGCATGTGTCCATCAGCAGGAAATCGTGTGGTCTCCTCACATCCAGCTCGCAGTTTATATCATAGGGAGTTAAAATCATTTGAGGAAGAAATGCAGGATTATTTTCTTGTTTACACTGCTCCTTCTCAGGCATTTAATGACTACTCATTCCCACCACACCAACAGATGAAAATAACYGTGCTATATTAATGTCACATTCAGTCTCCACAGTATGAGCAGGTTCCACTGACCCTTCTTTTAAAAAATCTTAAGTGGTTCTAAAAAAGGTAAGTCAGAGAGACATCTTAAACAGMAACCTTTGTGCACCTAAAATCCTTTTTTATTGTGGATTTCCTCAAAGCTCCACTTCTCCTTTAGCCTTAATAGAGAAGGAAGCAGACTTGGACAATATCTACAGTGGCAATAAAAAAATATACTGTAATTAACTAAATAACTATAGGAGAAGCCTGAACCACCAGCTCTTGGCCTGAACCTCCTCGAGGCAGCCCTACTTGCTTGCTCTAAGGAGCACAATTAACTCCAGAGTCACACGAAATGGATGTTCTCCRTTACTAGTAATTACTAATTAGCTAGAGCTCCCCTAAGATGACCGAGATGCCCRGGTGTAACTTGCAGGATGAAATGGAGATGGTGTATTGAAATACGGCCGCTTCGGCTTCCCTTGGTGGCTGTTGGTTGACTTGATGTGGGGGCTTGCTCTGCACAAGAACAAAAGGCTTAAGAAAGGAATAACCCTTCAAACCAWGGGGAGCTCCAACTGTGACCAAAACAGCAGCTTTCTGTTCAGCAGGCTCAAACGACAGCATTTCTGACGTGTAGGGAGCCCTTAAGAGGGTGTTTGCAGGACTGGCCATCTGTATTTGGTGGTCTTCAAGCTTAAATTCTGCTCTGAACACTACAGGAGCCAAGGTCTATCCCTCAATTATTAAATGGATCGCCTGAAACACCTCCTTCTTCCTTTGTTCCAGCACCAAGGCAACGCAATGGAGTTTCTTTTTTCCTTTATATCGATATATACATGAAMTGATTAAAAAGCAAATAGCATTTTCTGCCTTAAAAAAACAAGAAGTGGATATTTCTTATGCCTGACTTGTCCCTCCGAGATGCAGAGAAGTGAGTAACCCAGCACTGAAATCCACCCGCAGGCACCAGACGCTGTGCAAGTGATTTTGAGCTTCCCATATTTTTCCACTCGCCTCTCATTTTTTTCTGTCCATCTACAATTTAGCCTCATTACTTGGGATATAACAACGTCTCCCCAAGTACTTAATGAATGTGCGCTTAATTGCTTGCTTAACAGGGACAGGTGGCAGGTCCACCASAAGTTCAAGGTCAGACAAAGACCAGGCTGTTCATGCTCTGAGGTCCTAAGGCAGAGCAAGAGCAACTTTGGACGCACGGTCAAGGATTTCATGGAGCCACCAGGTCTCTTAAGGCCCTGGAAATGTATAAGATGGTGCCAGGTAGGCTGTGAGCCTAAATGGAAAGTTGTTAACAAGTCTTTTGGAGCCCTTTGAGGGGAGGAGAAACATCATTAAAACACAAAATTTCAGGGCTAGAGCCATCAGGGTTGTTTCAGATGCAAAATCCTCCTTTCAGTAGATGTTACARACAATAGGAATGGTTAGTTTGGCTTAACGAACATGGGGGGAAAAGGTTAGTTTGAGATGGTATTGATTACTAGACAGATAACTCATGGTGTTGAGGTGGCTCTGTCTAATCCATCTCTATCACACAGTGCCAGAGATGTTGCTTGTAGCTGCAGGAGAAGCATYTGAGCCCCAGCAAGGTCAGAGAAACAGAAACTCATGGGTTTAAAGAGCTAGTGTTGGCGGCCACCGCCATTGAAGGAACTTCACTTGTCACTTAACTCATCCCASTTGGGAGCTACAACCACAGCCAAGGATGGCAACATTTCCCATCTAGAGTGTTCTATCTCAAACACAATGCTTGGTACATCATTATTATTATATAAAAATTTTTATTATTMTTATTATACAATGAGTTAAGTGAGATGAAGTCCCTTAGAAGCACAGTTTATCATGGCCAGAATCTTTGCTCACAACAGAATCTAATTAAAAAATAACATGTACTTAATTGCCTTAAGTCCTGTTCATAATTCCTCAGGCTGAAGTTGCAAGAATCCATATTGGCACGCATTCAGATGATGTTTTTCTTCCATTGTGAGAGAGTTTTAACATCCGTTCTACACATTCTTGCTGCTGAGGAGTATGGATTAAATATTCTGATTCAATTGTGGCTACCCCACGCCTTGAGGAGGAGGCTGCATCAGCTCCAGAGGSCCTTCCTAAACTCACTTATCTTGTGACCACTGCTCCTAAAGCTATAGGATGGCAATGCGGACCCTATAACTTGTCTCCTGAATTAAAGTTATTAATTAATTTTAGAGAAATACAAACATTGTTTAATCAGACAACCCTTTCTCCCCCCTTGGGCCTTAAATAGAATTTTTCAGTAAAGATCCTCTTGATGCCAAGCAGTAGGATTCGTTTGGGGAATGACAGTTTTGTAATCGTAATAACAGTCCTCCATCCTAAACAGACCATCATCTTCCCATTTCAATTTGCTAAGAAGAAAAGGACCCTCTTGACATTTTACAGACTTGTTGAAACAAGGCATCCCCATGTTCCCCATGAGGAAATCGGGCCATTTCATCAGCTAGAGACTTTAAGTAAGTCTGTGACTAAAGGAACAGAAAAAAAAAGCCCAATTGAATGATTCTTACTTATAAAAGCCAGAAGACATTAGTAACACCCACAATTCCCATCATCCCATCCTAACAGGAGGCAACAGCAGCCAACACTTTCCTCGCCACTTTGGAGACTTATTTTTAAAGCACATGTTGATGTTAAACATCAACATCACATCCTTACAGTCACTTTGCCCATATCTCCTGTTACGTGTTATYTGTATTTCCACACCTCTAGCCCTTCATCATGCTAGGTGATTTATAATTCCTTTACAACCTCCTTCTGGGAGTGATAGAAGGAGACAGATGTCAAGTTAAGTTCTATGAAAGAGAGAATGGATCTGTACATGAAAGAGAGAAGAGTATCTGCTCCATAACCTGTGTTTCAGAACTGATTTCAGCAGTGCAATATTGTGCTAGACAGGCATGTTTTATTTAAATCTCCCACTCCACAGCAGGGAGTTAGAGGTGAAAGCAACCAAACTCACAGCCATCAAGAAAGGAGATCAGTTCACAAGTGACAAATAAGACCATTGCTAGTGCAGGAACACCATGTGAAGAGAGATGTAAGACATGGTTTKAAGCTCAGATACTTAACAAGACCTCTCCATGTCCACTATTATCCTCTGACAGAGCTTGTAGGAGCACTGCTGTGCTCCCAGGGGTCTTGCACAGCTCAACTACAGGATGCTCCACTCTTGCTGCAGGCCTTCAGAAAACCCTGTTTCCACCACCTCTGCTCTATTAATTAGATTAGATTAAATAGATCTTTGTATAACTGTCCAGTGTTCAATAGGAACATCTGTACAAAGCTTTCCTGGGTAAACGCTGAAGGAGGCTTCATGTGTTTGACTGGATAAAGAGCAGGTCTAGGATATGGCTGCCCACCTACCTGACCTTCAGAAGAGGGTTCAGTGGGAAGACTGGTACTAGCAGCATAGAAATGAAAGGGGAAGCAGCAGCATGTATTTGTGTATCACCAACCTTTGGGTGCATCATATTTTACTGAAAAGCAACAAGCAGGTGTAGCAGCAAGGCTGCTTTGCTTGGGGATCAAAGGACATTATCCAGCAAGGCATGGGCAGCATGGACCAAAAAGCTTTCTGAGGTCAAGGAAAATTGTTGCAGATTATAGGCACGCTCTATCAAGACCCGTCTAAAATTTCAGGTGCCTAGACTAGCTCAGGTGGGCACGTCGCAGCAACACGTGCTCTCCAGCTTGTGCAGAAAACTCACCCCGTCTGGTCTGCCATCTGAGGCCGTAACGATGAGAATATAGCGGTCAGTGCTCTCTCTGTCCAAGGGTTTTGCTAAGGCCAGCAGTCCAGAGCTAGCAATAAAACAGAAAAAACAATGTGTTATGGCAACAGCATCTCCTGTGGGAGCCTTTTTTTTTTTTAGCTTTTAACCTTTTAGCTGGGCATAACCAAGAAGGAGATGGGGCAGGTGCAGACCTATCTGGTTGTCCATAACTTTACGGCAAACTCTCTCTCCTTATCTGCGATTAACTTTGTGTTTGGCTTAACAAAAAGCTGTTTTGAAGCAATGCTCCAAGTCAGGGAGCTGAAGTAAACACTAACCCTGTCATCAGCAAAGCGCTGACAAGTGTAAAGGACTTTAATTAATCCCCAGTTACTCTTTTTCCAATGGAGTGTTTCCACTTTGGTGAGTCCTAGCTATTAAAATTCTTAARGTTTCCAGGCTGATTTTCAGGTTTATTCACTTACCTTTGCGAGAGATTAAAAACGTGCTGAGGATCTCCATTCTGAATGAGGTATCTGATGGGGTCTCCTTCTCTATCCACAGCCTTAAAGACCAAAAAAGAAAAGTGAGGTCAGCTGCAAGATATAAACTAATGACCATGAAAGGTTAAAACTAAAAAGTGCTTTCCCACTGGGTAAAGGCAATGAAACAAGTGAAGAGGTAGAAGACCAACCAACAAACTCTAGAAGTAACAGGTAGGTTCTGGTAGGAAAGGAGTCCAAGTGAAAATGAAGCTATGGAAGGAGACCATATGTGACACACCCATCTGTAAAGAAATATCCCCGTTCCTTATCCATCCTGCCGAAGCATTCCATGGAGACCACAGCTCTGGGCTGACCATCTGAAGGCAACAAGATCAAYCAAACTACTTGCAATAACCCAAGATGGCAATGTGGAGATGGCCAAGAGCGAGGCCAAGTGGCTCAAGAAGYAGCCACGTCAACCAAGCAGGATGATCTTCTATAAAGGGACAACAGGTCCCCTGRGCCAGGAAAAAGACGGATTGTTTGCAGACTTTAATTAGCAATGGCTGGCAGAACACAGAGCCATAAACACCTCCCAGGCACACAATAAACTCCAAGACTTATTTACAAACTAAACGGTGCAGACCGTTAACTATTGCAGTGCTTGCGCTCAACACTCTTAATTAAAACACCAGCCGCAATCAGTCAGTTGTATTTTAAAGGCAGAGAAACACAGTCTTTAATCCAAAACTCTTTTATATTGATGAGATTATTCCCGGAAGGAAAKGTCAGCATGAAAAATATACACAGGTGGAGCTATCTGTAAAATATTTGGAGACTGCTCTGTTCAGCCTCACCTACTTATGGGAATTATTTTAAGCTCCCTTTTCACCCCCAAAAATACAAGATGACCAACAGATTACTTCATGTTGGCATGGAAAAGGCAGCACAAGCTTTAACAAGCCTCAAAACTGCTCACTTTATGAATGTTTAAAATGTCCTGGCCAATTTTACGTGGGGAATAAAATAAAAAAGAGGAAGACAGAAATATATTGTGCACAGTAAAAGCCCTTTAATACAGATGGGCACATTAATGCAGAATGAGGCAACTGAACGAGCACTGTAAAGGCAGCGCATCTGCATCCTCCTTCCAGAGCTGCCGGCCTCTCACGAGGCGAAGCCACCGTGTGTATTTGTGATTTAGCAACTAAATATTTTTTCATGGGCAGCTATTACRTCTCTGAATGCAGCTCGTTTATAAGATATTGCTAACACGGGATAAATCTCCGCGGCAGTGGTCGTAACTGCGTGACAACGCTTCCGCAGAGCTTCCAAAGCCCTTGAAACCAAGGGACGTGTCTCCCTCTTTTCCTAACGTGGCAATTGCTGCTTTATGGGGATCTTGGTGGCGTTGCAAAGAGAAGTCACCGCTGCATTGCTGAGATGCTCACCAGCATCCTCAATAGCAGCAAAGTAGCGGGCAGGACCATTTTRCACCTCCCATGTCCTGCTTAGATTTCAATCTCCCAGGTTTACTTAACCTATTTTTCCAGGGTTACTTGAAAACAAAATCCAGGGCATAAATTGGCTTCCTTTCTCCATAAATCCGTGCCTGGCAGACTGGAGGCCACGGCTATTTCATAACGGGATGAGGCCCTGACCCCCAAAACAGGACTGCAGCTTGGCTGCTTATGCTGCACGGGTGGTTTGCAATGCACAGGAAGGGGAGATCAGCCAGGAACAAATTGTTCCAGCAATAAGAGAGCTGCTTTGCATAAAATACCAGGTTGAAGAAGTCTGGGCGGTCAAAAATCTGTGGAAACTCGATGGCAAAGAGGTGTGGAAGTCTCTAAGCTGCTTTGACTGACTGGCAAATCAAGAGAGAGAGGGGTTAAAATAACAAAACATGAGTTGTTTCGGCTTTTGAGCCAACATGAGATATGAGAAATGACCGTGCAATGGTTTCTCACATCCTTCAGCTACGTGTGCAGCCTTCTGATTACCCTTCACCACACTAAATATACAGAATCACAGAATGGCTGAGGTTGGAAGGGACCTCTAGAGATCACCCAGTCCAACCCCCAGGGACACAGGGTGGCATCCAGGAGAGTTGGAAGATCTCCAGAGAAGGAGACTCCACAACCTCTCTGGGCAGCCTGTTCCAGGGCTCTGTCACCCTCACGGTAAAGAATTTCTTCCCCACCTACCTCAAAATAAGTTCTCACCCCAAAATTTCAGAAATTTTCCCATTTTTCCCATAGGCAGCTATATGAAAATGGCAATTTATTACAACCCACTTTCAAGGTGGTGTTGGGATTGGGTGTCACATGCCATGGACACGAGCAGTAGTGACCAGGTAAAGACTGGCAGAGAGCTTCCTCCTGTACCTGCAGGTTTAAGAGAATGGCCCCGATCCGCATGGCCTCGCTCACTTCCAGGCTGTACATCAGCTGGGGAAAGCGRGGAGGGCTCTGGTTGTTGGGCGGAAGGACCTCGATGTAAACCGTGGTGATGGAGCTCCTGCAAGGAGGGAAAAACACAGAGCCTGTCAAAAATCAATAGACTGCAYGGCAAACAGCAACATCTGTTTTATTTACAGTATTTGCTTTATGATTATATGTTCTCCAGGTCTACCAAGCTCCCTTGGCTCCCTTAAGAAACTCCAGGACACGGTTTCTGCTCTGCACGAAAAATGAATCAGGCTGTCACACTCATAGAGCAAGAAGCTAAATACTTTTTAGATATCTATACATGTGTATATATAAATATATATACATATAAAATGGCAGCTTGTTTTGGGTCAAAAGAAACATTATAGCCCCCTGGTGCAACTGCATCTTCTGCAGGTCAGACTGGGGATAACAATTCATGCTATCAAGCAGAGCATCGACCTCRGGAGGATCCCACCCCAATGAACATTTTGCACCATTTTTTGGGGGTGAGAGAGGTGAAAAAATGATGATGGAGAGGCCAMCACCAGAGAAAGACCAGGTTGCCCAAAACAGGATGTGGAGTCTCCTTCCTCRGAGATAYTCAAAMCCCACCTGGACACGATCCTGTGCTGYGTGCTCTAGSTGACCCTGCTAGAGCAGGGGCCATGGATGAGATGGTCTCCAAAAGTCCCTTCCCACCTCAACCCTTCTGTGATGACCAGTGAGCCTGAGCCGGGCTGCATCGACATGGCTTGTCAACGGGTGCATGGGGAAACACACCYAAGATTTTCATCACCATGTGGTGGCTTGTCATTTTGTGTCCACCACATGCCAAGCCTGGGTGACCCCACACATCCAAAACCCGTGCAGAAGGTCTCCAGTTCAGTCACCAGCCTAGTTCTGGTCCTTGCTGTATCACAGGAGCACCCAGCTCCTCCCTTCCTTGATTCTTGCCTGGCAAAGGGACAAAAGGTAAAAGCAGGAAACTAATTTCTCATCCGAAGCCCGAGTACCTCCTCTGGGCAGGGGGAGCGCTGTCCGAGGCCTTGACCGTGAGCGCGTAGGAGCGTCCCACCGACAGGACAACCCCCGCGGCGATGGTGAGGAGGCCGGTCCGCTCGTCGATGACGAAGTCGCCCTGGTCCCCGGCCAAAATTGAGTACACGATCTGGCCATTGGGTCCCTCGTCTGCGTCTACGGCGGTGAGCTGCAATTGGGAACCGCAGCGTCAGCCCGGTATGGAGAAGGGGAAGAGAAAGGGTGAGGGGGAAGATCACAGAGCACGGAGCAAACCGCATCACTGAAGTCACAAGTGATTTATATTAATGATGATGAGCTGCAAAAACTAACTTGGTCCAAATTAATTCTCCTTTGATTGGAATTTCTAGTATTTATTTTTWAAAAAAGGAAGATATTTACTGCAAGTTAAATGATGGGATCGTCTTGGACATGGTTTATAAGCACAAGGAGATGTTTGCAGCTCAGAAAGGTGAACTCCKTTCACCACCCATGGTTCAGAGCACAGATTACTATTGAGGACTGAGGTTCTATATGGGGGACCTAGCATTTTTTTATGTGGAGGAGATATCTTGTTCATAGTGTTCTCTATCTGCTAGTTCTTTGCCACAGAGGCTTCACTTCAGCCACCAAAACTGATTGTTATTGACCATGGATAAGCAAAACTTCTTCATCCACACTTTTCTGAGGTGGACCCTAGTAAACTGACTGCAAATTAAACACATGAAGCCCTCCAAAGCCACGAATCACTGAAAAGAGACACCACGTCCTCTTTGAAACTTAGAAATCAAATATATCTAAACTTCTACGCTCCCTTAAGTCACTCAATAGCTTCTGYGTTCCTGAACCAAGAGGATCCACCAACCCAAGGATCCCCCTTGAGCAAGAAGCGTTGCAGTAACCTTTGCCGCTGAATATCAAAAGCATTGCCCACCAAAAAAAAAGATAAATAAGAGCTTTATAGCCTAATTGCTGAGTTACAGGAGCGGGAATGAGGCCAGCTTTGCCTGGGATGACACAGAAAGGGAAATKAATTGAATACACAAGTGCATAAATTAATAGGGTTAATTAAACTTACAAATAYTGAATGCTTGCAAAGATAAGTGGGTTGAATAACATTTTGAGGGTAAAAAACACTGATTAAAATACTGAATACAAGTTTGTTGCCATAATCTATCACCCTAGAAATTCACTCTCCAGCTGTCCCCAGCTGATAGAGTTCCAGAGTTAACCAGATTAGAGAAATATATGTTGTGTAAAAATATACCATAGGCAAGCAAGTACAAGGCTCCAGTCCAATTTGGCCTAAAAAAGTGCAATTACTTCAGCTACTTCATGCAATCTCTGTCCATTACATTTTTCCTTGGGTAGACCATTGTGTTCACTGAGAAATGCAAAGGTATCCTGCTTTTATTTTTATTTCTGCTAATATCACATACTTGGCAGCTGGAATTTGATGGACCACAGAGCAGCAGCTGCAAGTAACCATGTGAATAAATCCTCAGCAGAGGGTTTGGAGATCAAGGCCAAATTATTYTGGTGCTCATGAACTGAACAGGCAATGCTCTAACTCATCCCATAGCCCCTTACATACACACCATAGCTTACTATTTATACATACTATAACTCATTAGAATCGATAAATTAAAAATGATTATTTCTTGTTCCAGAGTTTTAATAKAGAGATTCTAGGGGGGAAAAAAGTGACATAATTCATGAAGGTGGCTCAGGAATTTTTCTATGAAGAGAAAGTACAAATATATTATGTAAATACACACTATAAAATTTATTAAAATTATCTCTATATCCTTTGCATTCTTTCCAAGCAAGTCTCCGAATTCCCTGCTTAATATTTTGGGTCCTGCTTGCTATATAATTCCTACAGAAATACGAGGTGTCTAAAGGGAAAAAAAAAGGTAATAGTGTGAATTTAAACGATCTCTTTGAATGATATTATTACACTATAGCTAGATACTCCACTTGAATAAAATACCTAYAAAAGCAGAGGGGAAAAAGCTCCCTAAGAAATCGTCAGGCTGAAGAAGGTGATGATCGTCCTGATCGTTTCAACCTGAGTAGACACTTAAGGGCAAGCCAGCACCYGCATGTTAAATATGGTCGGGTTACACAGATTCACCGAGGTCACTGTTCTTTTTCTAACCTACTTTTGTGATTAGAAGCAGCTTTTTTTATGGGTTGATCTTACCTGCCCTGCTTTAATATTTCATTTGAACTCGTTCCAGTTTTAACAGGCAAGAAAATGGTACTGCGACGGTTCAGGGGCAGGTAGCAGGTAAAAATTGAACTCACCTTTATGACGCCATCTCCGGGCCCCATGTCCGTGTAAATCTTGACGTTGTAGGAGATGTTGGAGAAGGTCGGGGAATTATCGTTGGCATCAAGCACCACGATGTTGACGGTCACCGGGGCGCTCTCCTGCACGCCGTCGGAAGCGGTCATCTGCACAAGGGGAACACGTTGCACCAAGGCAGCCTTAATTATTGCCAACCTTCCCATTACAGCTCTAGGAAGATGCAGAAGATACGGCTGAAAAGCCGTATTTGCTCATTCCTTATGGTTTACGCTGGCTAACAAATTCCCTTCCCAAAAAGGCGCAGCAAATTCAAAATATTAACCACTATATAACAGGCATACAACCATATATTGTAAGCAGYTACTCTTAAGTGAGCGAACTGCTCTGCTCACTTACTGAAAACGTGTAGAGCTGCTGGGTTTCCCTGTCCACGGGCTGCAGCAGGGTGAGGTAGCGGGTGACGCCRGTCTGAGTCACAGTGAAAAACGCGGTGTAGTCGTTGAGAAAGAGCTGGAGCTGAGGGTCCTTCGTCTTTGAGAGGCCACAAAAGAGAGCATTTTATGGTAAATTCATTTTTTTAAAAAAATAATTTAGGTATGAATGCATTTAAGTGTTCTCTTACGAAATTAATTCAAGTTTTTGTTTTAACTGAAAACTAAATAGGCAGAAAGTGCAATACAGTGACATGGTCTGGAGAGGAATAAAATATAATAAAACAGAAAAAAAAGACCATCTTGGGGTTTTTTTGGGGAAAAAAAGAGGTATCCAAAATACTCTTTACAGGTTAAGGAAGCCCAAGGAGTAAGTAAATACYCACGTCTGCCAGCTTGGCCAGTTGCTTTTTTAGTTTCTTTAAAAAGATGCTTTTTAAGCCAAGGGCTGCTTGTCAGCAAGAAGGAAGTATATTCAAGCCTTTGTCATAAGGCATATTAAGAACAATAATAAAAAAGGGAAACGATCTGGACTGATGCTGCAATAAAACAGTTGAGGGGCTGCAACGAAGCTRTCGGTGCATGCTGCAGTATGTGGCTTTAAAATAAAAATCACTACTCAGATTTTGCTCACGTTCCTGTAAAAATCTCAGTATATTGATGTAACACTTGCAATTCCTTAATTGATCAAATCATAGTTAAAATAAAATAAGGCTTTTGTAGCTTTTGATAGGAAGTAACATAACCAAGATGCACTATTATTTTATTCTCCCATAGGTGACAACAGGGCAAAAAGCGTCCTAGAAGGCCCCAAGCAACAGAGACGAGGAACAAAGAGGTTAGTAGTATAAATAAAATGGCAGAAAACAGCAACAGACACACAAATTGCAACTCGAAAAGGAGTTTTGCGTGCTGGTATGTCCACCATAATTCCATGCAGCTCCTCCCCATGCACACAGCAAGACACACAGCACAGCTACAAAGAGCCCAATCTAACAAGCCATGCAAAAAATAACACCGTGTTAGTCTACTAGGGCCTGTTTCTGAAAYGACATCCAGAGTTTTGCCAGCAGCTTAGCTTGCATTCCCTTAGTCCTGCCATCGTTTGGCAGCCCAACGTCAAGGCAATGAATTGCAGTAACACAACAGGCATCGCCCCTGCACRAGCGACTGCAAGGAGGGATCAGGACAAGGCAAAGCTAAAGCCAAATTTATCCTTGCAAACCCAAACACCCTAAAAGAGCCTGATTCTGGCAGCCTGGGATTATATGACTGGAATGATAAACGCTTTTGGTTGTTGAAAGCTAAGTGCAAGCAATAGCCAAGCACTCGGAGCACGGGGTTCCCTCCTGCCAGCATGATTAAAACACTATACGGCCAGCAATGCTAAAGGTAATCGCTTTTGTCCATGGAAAATTAGGGCTGGCGACTGCCAATACTGTTTTTTTTTTGTCGACACTGCAGAGTCAGCCTAAATATTCCCATTTGCMAAAGGCCAGTTTTGGCCCGTTGGGCTGCTCTGAACACAAATAAATTGTGTCAACCAGGAGGGAACGCAACTGTGGAAACCACCCGGCGGTGCTGCCATCACTACCGAGACTTTCATTTGATTATTACTACTATTTTTAACTATCTTAAATGGTCCTAGAATTGAGGACAAAAGAAAAAAAAATGGAGAAAAATAAAAGCACACTGCAAACACGACACCCGATACCTACGGGAAYGGCACCCGGCGCGACCTACAAAGCAAACACGCACGATGGAAAACGAACGTGAGCAAAGGCACACAAAGCTGCTGCTGGTGCACATTATTAAAAATAACACATTTAGATTAAAAAAGAGAAAAAAAACCCCCCCACTGTTAGAAACAAAAATACACTAAGCTGAGAAGCTGRACAAGGAACCAGGGGAAGGAAGACAGTCCAAGATGTTGTCCAAGGCATATCAGGCTTTTCCTTAAGCGTTTTTATTTAAAGTGAAGTATTTTAAATAATCATACTTAGTTATTTTGGGCATTTCAATAATATTTAGCTATTTAGTTAATGCTAACAATAAAAGCACAAATAAAGGCGCAAGTGCAACTGGAAAGAAAAGCTGCATTGCTTTTCAGATTCTTTTTCCAAGTTTTTTTTCAGATTTTTTTTTTTTTTCTTTTCAAGCAAGAACGAATCCTGATTTGAAATATTGTAACGTGACTATTAAGAGTGCTAGGGAGGGACAGTCCTAGCTTGCGAACACTCCTCTAAAGTGGTCAGACCTGCTGCAAAACAGTGAAACACTGATCACATCTCAACACTTCAGGAACTTGTTTATGTATTTTATACAYCTTTTTTAATGTATATACATCCATAAATTTTAAAGAGCAGCAAGGCTCTTAAAGGGTGATAATATTTGGGATACTGAGCGTGGAGATGTTCTGCCTTCAGTGCAATTCCAGGGTGCAAAGTGTGGGGTTTTTATTATGATGCAAGATTTCCTCCTTGAAGACTCTTGAGTGTACTGCAAAACTTCTATCAAATTAGCCTTTATTTACAAATATTTTAGTAGGCTATTTTTTAAGAGAAATAAGAGGTTGGGGCAAATCCATCACAAAGCGACACCAGGTAAGTAACATTCAGCTTTGCAATGTGGAAACTTTCCCAAATCATTTTGAAGGGCAAAATGTGCCAAGGCCAGACACCAAAGCCAGTATCCCTCAAATCCCTCCACCAAAACCTTGCTTTTTGTAGTTAATTCCCATTTTTTTTGTCGTTCTCTGCTACTCAAAGAATAAAACCTGAAAAAGCTTTAGTTTGTGATGAAAATAGAARCTATTTTAGCTCGAATTGTGCCATACACCTGGAAACCTGTTCCCCACAACCACTGTGCTGAGGGGACCTGCACCATGCGCTTCCTGCCATTTCATCTCCCAGGTCAAAACCCCTTGGCAGTTGGGCAGGGTACCAACATGAAGTGTTGGATTTAATACCTGAAACATGGAGCCTTGTCAATAATAAACAGAAGTGGTCAGGGGAATATAATTCTGATCTCAATTTTGGGCCTTGCCCAAAACCCCAGTCAACTCTGGTTCAAGAACAGCCAACTTCTCACAAGCAAGGACTCTACAAGGTCAGAAGGGAAGYTTGGACAACCAGAAGATCATTTCCAGCCTATCAGGTCAGGAACTTGACTAAAAAACTATCTTTGCACACTACATATAATACTACAAAACACAGACCTACAACATCCTTAGATGCCTGAAGACAACAAGAGAGCAAAAAAAGGATCAAGAAGAACAGAGATGAAAAGGAGGAGAGAAGGGACAAGCTGGGAAGATGATGATATGCAAGGGAGAACGAAACCTCCAAAAAAAAGAGAGGAAAAAAAAAAAAAAAGATGTAAGGAAACCCTGAGGGAGAAAAGTTAGCCTTAGGGGCTTGCTGTACTAGTCTTTTGAAGAAGTTCAGTTCTTACAATGAGGGATGTTAGTATAAAAATCTTGACAAGGAACAGATCGTTCTCTTGGCCTCCAGCTCTCCTATTCCTCTTCCTCCTGCTGTGTCCAGCTGACCTCTTCCTTCCCATTTCCCCCGTGCCCCATTGCAGACCCATCTTCCCCCCACAATCTGGCTGTTTTTTCCCTTTGTCCATCAACCCAAGAAGGGCAAACGGAGGCCGGCACTGCCGACACAGGGAGACAGGTACCTCCTCGACGTCGTTGTCCAACACTACGACCCCCAAGGGCGAGGTCAGGTTGAGGTTCTCGGAGATGGTGGTGCCCACGGGGGAGGATTCGAGGATGAAGCCCTCGTACGTCGACCTCGTGAAGTAAGGCCTCTGGTTATTCTCGTCGAGGACTTCTATGTGTAAGTTGGCAAAGGCAGGAAGGGGATGGCCGTTGTCCTGCTCAGCCTGAGAAAGGAGAGGAGAAACCAATTCAGCTAGTGCAGGTCTTCAGGTACTGCAAACAGGTACTGGTTGGTTTGGGCTTGTTTTTAAGAATGACTATCCAATCGCACACACAAATAGTCTCCAGTTCTGGCCACCTGRCTCTGAAACTTGCCATTGTGTGAAAAGGAAATATCAAAAATTAGCTAGGAAATAAGGAAAAAAAAAAAATGAATAGAGAGCTGCAGCCTCAATAACCTTGGTGACAACAAAGCTCTAGAGCCATGCAATAGAAATCCTGCCTTAAAGTAGCGAGATTGCAAGCTTTGAAAACATCTCTCATACACAAAAGAATAAAATAAACCTTGAAAAACCTCAATATATCATGTAAAACTACCTATGTTGATACTACCACATGCAAAAGACTACAGCAGTTATGGGCAGATGGTTCTTGCTACACATTACTGGGACAGTATATTTTACTGGATAAGATGCTACTATTTTTTTTATTATTTTTGTCCAAAACAATCATTTTTCTCATGTTAGACAGGTGGTATTTTAATTTTATTTTTAGTTTTTTATTTTTAATTTTATTTTGCCCATTTCCACACTGCATTTCCACACTCACTACCATCAACAGCCCTTAACTCACAGGACCTCATCCTACCAAGCTCTGCCTGCTCGTTCAGCATCACCTCATCTCTTCAAACTTCCAAAGTATAAAAACACAAATTGAGAGCATTAGCATGACGTGCTGATTTGCCACAAATAAATGGTTTTGCTTTTCCCTCCTTTTTGTAAAATAATTGCTTAAATTAAAAGAAAACAAGGAAAAATGACTATTGCTTTTAACTCTCAAGGATAAGGGTCAGATCCAGGAAGAGGAAGAGCTTCCACACAGAAATCGCAGGAGGATAATTTTATCCAAGAGCTGAAACCCAAAATTTCAGGAGAAGGGTACTGTTTCCACCTCTGGCTCTACTTGCGTGCTTCTAGGATACAAGATACTACCACAGTGATCAAATCCATATAGGTTTCCAGAAATTACTAAATTACCATATTAATTAAGAAGATTTAARAATTTAAGATTTTTTTCCCGCTATTTCAATTCTCAGTGAAATGAAGCACCTAAGAGGATCTCAGAAGGACTTGAAGCATTGGGCCACCAAAGGAGACCCATGCTTCTATATCGACCCAACCGCTTCTGACAAGGGAAGTCCATGTTAGTTGAAACCATCTGCCTTCATCCTCTTCACTGCAAACCATTTTATTAGCAATTGGTTAGAAACTTTTTAATTTCACAGAATTCCATTCAACAGAGAAGCACTCAACCATCCCCAGGCAAATCCCATTCCCGATGGATCGTTTTTATGGATGGATCCCATCACACGCTGGTGCTGTCACTCCGTAAAGCATTTCATATAACCTGGAACTTCTTGAGTGGTAAAAAGATAAAAACCAGCCCTTTAAAGACAAACATCTGCTTTCTGATCCTTCTAATACATAGTCACACATTTGAAAGCCCAGCGCACTTATTTGCAAGAGCAAATACGCAGACAAGGAAGAGAAGACAAATATATGCTACTTTTGAGAAGATAGAGCTGAAATTTGGAAGGGAAATCTAACTTTTAGGTTTTTTTGGGTGATTTTTCCCAAGTCATTGTGGTATAAGCCACAAGAACTAAATATTTTCATCTTAGGCTTTGCACCTTAAGAGTGGATTAAGCTGATCAAATGAAAAATTGAGACAGATTAGCAAAATGCTAGATATTTACTTTTCATTATCCTCTTTCACAGAAACCTTCTCTCAAARCCACTTTTTATTTTCTTCAATACAAAGGCTTCTTTTTTCTTTACAGAAATGTGAAAAATGGCCTTGCCTTCATACGTTATGCAAATATATTCACAGGAGCAAAGCTAGGAACAGCTTACGTGCCCTTGACGCAYGCTGCTTATAATGCTCCAAAAATACATATATGACAGACATAAATCGCACTCTCTCCCTTTCTTTTGGTGTTGTTTGCTTTTATGAGCTGCTCTCCTATAGTGGGCAATTTGTTGCAGAATTCCAGCGGTTTCCTTGAGCCCTGTTAATGCTCACAYGCTTTGTCTGCTGGCCTTGGGTCAAGCACCTTTGCTTCCTAAGACACTTAGGCATGAACAATTGAAGCTTCTATCACATAAAAAGCCACTGATATTTAAAACACTCTAATTTGTTAACTTTTTCTTTAGCTAATAATAACAGAAAACCTTCACTATTAGATRTACTCAATCTTGCCATTGCCAAGATGAATGGACATGGTTGACCACTGGACATGGGTAGAAGTCCACTACAGTTTGCTCTCTCCTTGGATGAAGCTGCTTAGCGCAGAGGAAAGTTAAGATATTCAGCCATTAGGAAGCTTCAAAAGGGGGGAAAAAAAAAAAAGAAAAAGCAAAAGCACATTGACTATTTCTTCATAGTGACACCTCCCAAGATCAAAGACACCCCTATAAATCCAGCAGGTCCCTGCACGCTACCTGTCCAATGCACATCAGGATTATTTAAACTGAAATTCCATCAAACTAAGATCATTTTAACATCAGGGTCAACAAACACTACATATACATACACATGCATGTACATATATACATTTTTTCCTCTGTCTGCTAAGGGAATTGGTCTCATGTACCTGGCAAGTCTGAGAAGTCAAATATCACTTTGCTAATCCCGTTGCAAAATGATGTGTCCCCATCACCATCACATTGAAAAGCTTGAAAATATCATCTRAAATAATAACATAACCAATCGCAGACCACCCAAACCAAAGACAAGACAGAAATGAAGGCAGTTTGTCACCATTCAATATAAAGCTGGGCTAACAGTGTCTGAAATATGAGAAAATGCCAAAATAAATGAATTCCTGTCCACGGAGTGAGATTTGCCAAATGACATTTTTAGCACCATAAAGAGGTGCAGGACCAGGGATTTGTGATGTGATAGACATGGCAATGTTATATAGCTTTTATACCCAATCATGAGTTCATGACCGTAACGGGAGATGAAGGCAAAAGCTAGGTCATAATTTATCCAGATTCAGGAAAAGTGCTAGGGTTGTAAAAAAGTATCATCCACTGGACTAATTTACAAGGTCAGAAAGTACAAGATAAAGAAAAATGATGGAAATGGATTAAAAATTGGCTTAAGGACAAGCAGTAGAGAGTATCTTTAGACATGGAAGAAATTTGACTTTACGGTCAGTGAAGCTTGTGATATGGCACTGAAATGATACTGACACTTAATGTGTCTAGACAGTGACCTAAAAAAACCCCCAAATATCTATTTTTCCTTCATGTGTCAAGGGCAAGTGACTCTGGTACCACTGAGGCTCATAATGCTGCAGAGCAATGAACGGGGATCCTCATGGCCGCTCACCTTTCCAAACCATAAAACTCACCTTTCTCCAGCCTTTCAGCTCAAGAAAAAGCTAACTCTGAAGTCGTTATATCATGTCCTAAGTGATGAACAAGATTTTAAAAAAGAAAATAAGGAAATGCAGTTATTTCTGTAATTACAAGTAGTTGTGCACCTACCTATTATGGTAATCTAGGGATTTTAATCTTTCTCTGGTTCTATAACTAATAATACAACTTAGGGCCAGTCTTAACTCTGAGTTTTATTTAAGGTATAGCTGTAATTTCATGTTCTAAGTGCAAGGAAAACAACTTGCCATCCTGAGACGCTGTCAAACATGGGGGAAAACAGTATTTTCAATAGATATATAGTAACTTTGGAGGAAAAAATGACTTTTTAATGATAAGAAGAAAAAAATTGGTCAAGGTATTAGAAAGTTTTTTAAACAGGGTCTTCCCTTTTGCCCTTATTTTCTTACTCCATTTCCCATGAAGGCCCTTAACATCTCTACCCTTGTGCCAGGGCATTAGGAGAGACCATCTCATCTCRTGAGGCATCTCAAAAGAGAAAATAACAAAAGAACTTGCAGAAAAACAGCAGTGTATTTTTAGAAAAGTCTTGTCACGTGGGCTGTATTTTGCTTCTCTCCTTACATGGAGTAATAAGAAAAAACCCACAATACTTAGAACATCAGGCATTTCACCATAGAGGCAACTTCCTACAGACCCAGTCCATGGAAATCACTGTGAAGTTTTCCTCAAGTTCCCAGCACTGCAGTCCACGCTCGCAGTTCACAGTGATAAATGCCTCCATATTAGCACTATATACTCCAGCTATAACATATTTGTCACCCTGATTAAACCCAAGTAAAGGAGACATTACTCTTCCCGCTCAAATCCCTACTGGCAACTACTGAACAATGAAGAAGAGCAAGGAACAGGCAGAAACCCTCTTAAAGGCAGGAAAAGGTATTCTCTGAGAAACACCAGAAGACCAAGGAAAATTGGAGCTAAYCTGAATGAAGGTGACAAATAAAGAGTGAGGAAAGGCATGAAAGGCGTTGGAAACTATTTCCACCTCAACATCTCCTGAAATACCGGTATTCTGGATTGCTCCTTAAACCAATGGACTTCTCTGCCAGGAAGGTGCCCAGCTCCCCTTATCCCCAGCATCACCTTTCAGCACCTCCACAGGTGCCCACCAAGGCATCCCATGGAGGAGCTACATGAGAAGGAAGAGTCACCTTCTCCTTCACTGGTGAAAATCCTGCATATCGTGGTGGCTGCCGGCCTCACTCTACTGGAACAGCTGGGAACATCCGTCCTGCTCCATKGTGGCCTCTATCAGAGCAGAGGAGCGTCTGTCTGTTTCTCAGGGTGAACAAGATGAGGCTCAACTCAAATTATTCAACTCTACTTTGGCCAGTCACATCCTTCCTCGYTGGAAACACGTTGAAAGTCACATCYTGTTTGAAGTTRTGACCTTGGAGCAGACAGCAGTATCTTTTGGGGAGAAGAATATTCCCTAACCACATTATTGAAAGTATTTGGCACTTTTGACTGGTTGAAGGAGGCTTCTACTACCAACAAGTTTGAAAAGCCACCAGAAACTCCAAGTGACCAYGACACAAAGCAACTCTCTCCTGTAAGAAGCTATTCCATGAGAGCCGTGAGCCTCTCAGATGCATGGAAAAGTCTTATTAACTTTACAGATCATACCAAAACATACTTCAAAACTATGTAATTAACTGAAATCTCCCAGCATATGTGCCTACCAAAGACAAAAATATATATTAACACAAAGAGAATGCTGTAATCTTTGTTTTTTCATTTTTTTCCCCAACTTTTTCCAATCTCAGGTTTTAATATGCAGCAGAGTCTCTTTTCAATCACTACTACAAGCTTAATGCTTGCAAAAGAAATAAGATTCCTACTGCAGTTTTGTCATTTTGAATCCGAGGTGCAAGAACTYGGGAGCGTTGCTTTTCCTAGGTAAATAACGCAGAGTAGAGATATTATCACAAAGTAAAAAAAAAAAAGCTTACATTTCTACAGCCTCAAAACATTTACAAAGCCTTTTTTCTCTCTGTTACAATTCCTACAGCTTCTATAGTAATAGCAAATGCACAAACCCCTTTATTCTTCCCTACTTACTGGACACCAACCTGCTGCAACATTTATGTGYGTGAGAATCAGAAGTGACTTCCAGCATCTCTTACAAGGTTGTTGCACAGCAACTGCTAYGAAAATGCTTGTTAGATCTATCAGATATATAGAGGTCAGATGTTTACTTTCTATTAACTCTCTAATAAGAGGTAAAACATCCTACAYTACAAACTTGACTCTGCATCAAGGTCAGGGTCTTCAAGTAGGACCTCTTTGGGGGTCCTAACAGTGACAGAACAAACAGATTCCAGAGAGCTGCCAGGTTCAATCGTCTGATAAATGCTCTAATAAGAAAAGTCCAAGTGCATCAATTACATCAGCATTTTCCCTATTTTTTTCCCCATGCTTCAGAAAGAAATCAAAAGCTCTCCAAGGTATTTCAGAGCTGTAAACAAGAATGCAGTCTCGGCTCTACAGAATAATGGTATTTTTTTTTCCAAAAACACAAGCAAAGCTGCTGACTTCTCTCCATTAGCTACATGGATAGGAATGGAAAGAATCCTGGATTTTAGGAAGAGCCCCTGTGGCTGGAAAGGAAAGCAAGTTGCTTCTATGGGGAGGAGCACTTCAGGGCTCTGCACTTCAGGGCTCAGCGCTCCCGTTCTTCCTAAAGCAGAGGATTAAAAATACATACTTTTTCATCAAAGGCCTTCTAGAGCCCGCGGGGAGGCCAAAAGCCAGCTCTCCTTATTTAAAAGTTTTGCTTTTTCGATTGTCTTCCTGCCTGAGAATTAAACATTTATCAGAAACGCAGGTTTTCAAAAGCCTCGGACCAGCCTTGCTCTCATCAACCTGTATTGACTCAGTGCACTCTCTCCATTTCACTTTTTCTCACATTATTTTGACAGCAAGGCAAAAAAAAAAAAAAAAAAAAACCAATTGAAGACAGGCCAGTTCAGGGAGTTACACACAATAAA
>PTEX01000438.1:109098-236304 GCA_003342815.1 Eudromia elegans | reverse complement strand
AAAAAAAAAAACCCTAAATTGATCACCCGATATCAGAGAGAATATTTTAAAGCTTAAATTTAGCGAGTTTGGTAGAAAGAGCCTATTTGCTGTTTGAAAAGGAACATCACTCACGCCACCCTTTCGGAGAAAACAGATTTGTATTCAACGACTTCGGCGCTGCCCGAAAACGCAAACTTTGAAAGACGTTAGCAAACGTTAAAAGTTGTTTCCTGGTACAAATCGGAGGCGTTTGACCAGTTTGAAAGGCCCCTGAACGACACAGCATCAACACACTTTATCATTCATGCAGGAGAAGCTGCTCCCTCTTCCGCACAGCTCAGAGTAGGCTTGGAAATCTCAGCCCCTCACTCTCCCGTGCTTAATAAATGCCAGAAATAACCCACGGATTGATGGAAGTCATATCACGGGAGTCACAGTGGACACACAGGGGACCATGTGGCGGCTTTGTGAAATTTAAACCCACTCTCAGGTGATTCAAAGAAACATTTTGGGCTTCCAGGTTGAAGGCGGCAGGATTATTTTTAATCGGATGATTTCTGCAGGTCTCTCAATGCCCAAGCACAGAGCTTCAGGCAAGCCCTAATCCTTTGCCAGCTCTATAGACAGCTATAGGATAGACTGCAGGAGACCAGAAGAATAGCTCCTAGGTTTATAACAGGCTGTGTGATGGAAATATTAATATGTATAAATAAAAGAGAGCCATGCTAAAGTACACTGCAGCCAGGAATACTCACTTTTTAGTCCGTTTAAAACATGCTGGAAAATACACAAGTGATTCACTGCTTTGGTCTCTTGCATTGCTTACCTTCTTCCTTGCTCCTCTGCCTACCAATAAACACACCAAAACCTACACAATTTTTGGTGGCATTAAGTAACAGTCACAGGGCCAACTCCAGACAGATATTGGTGCTGAAATGATTTTTGTAGCCCCTTCATGCAACTTCCACCTGCAGCCAACCTTCCCTCTCCAAACAATTTCACTCCAAGGACAATTAAGAGCTTACAAGTGTTCCATTTGACATGTTTAGCAACTAAATGTTGGTATTATCACTCATTCTTAAGCCTCAAATTTGCAAAGAATGTAGYGGATGCTGAAGTATTTTGAGCTTGCAAACATGTGACCCTGCAACCACACGAAGACACATGAAGATACATATGAAGAGAGATATGAAATACAAAGCAAATGTTTTATCATGGCAACGCAGTTAAAAAAAGGAAACACATGAGTTTGTTCTTATGTTATTAACACAACCTGAAATGCAACAAATCATTCATGATTCACTCCCTTTTCAGAAAYATTTTAACATCCTTCTCCCTTACAGTTATGTTGTTCTGGTTTAACTGCTACATTCAACTGTTAGGTTGATACCTAGCAGTTAAAAACCACCAACCAAAACCCAAAACCCAAACGGGTTCATTCCACACTTGCTCAAGAGGTACAGGGAAATGAGAGGTCGGTCAACGTTACCTTAATGACCAAGTCGAACTTCTGGTGCAGGTCCCTGTTGATGGGCTTCAGGAGCGTGAGCACGGCCGTGGTGAGGTTCATGTGGAAGTACTGGGGATAGTCYTCAGGGGTACCTGCAAGACAGCATCGAGGGGTGAACAAACGTTGGGAGAAAACGGTGCTGTTCCCAAAAGAGTTGGGTAAACAACCTACTCATTTCACTCATTAGTCACCAGAAACCTAACGTTATTTTCACAAGGATTTCATACAACGTGTACAGGTAACTTGGTAATGTTACAAATACTATGCGCTTTGTATCATCGTTATTACCTTGCTCCCTGTAAATGCCCAAATCTCCCCCACTTGGGGAGTTCTGTGCAGTTGCTAACAACAGAAACTGGAGCACCCTGGGCAACGCTTCCAATTCCACCTCTTGGGTTCCAGGGGCTGGACTGGTCAAGCTGAGGGGACTCCCCATTCAGGAAACCCCACTGCCCTGACTAAACCTGGTGGCAATTACTACCACATGCTACACTGTGTTTATATGCATGAATATTCAATGAGGATCTCTGTACACGGAGCTGCCATACACCCAGACATCAGTAACAGGGAGAAATCCCTACGGAGTCATTTTCTTTTAGAAAACCTACAGAAATGCAGAGTTTCTGGTCCTCGAGTGATGATGAAAGGTGAGCACAAGAACCAAATTAAAACTCAGTCAGAGCAAACAGACTTCAAAAATCAAACCCTCATTCAGCTAAGGAGCTTATTCTCGTATGGTTTAGACCTTCCAGCATTAAAAATACAGACATACCTGAAGGCATAAGCAGGAGGTGCATGGAGAGCTAAAGTAGAGAGAAATCCCTATGGCAAGAACTATCTGCAAGGGCTATTTCCTGTGAAACTATTTAACATTATTCCATGATAAAGACTCCAATATCAATAGCACTGCAAGCTGGCAAAAATCAACACAGGTTTGCAAAAARGAAACCTTTGGGGGAGCAGGGCAAGAACAGCCTAAGCAATAATCTAAAAACTCAAGTAAAATAAACCTGCTCCTATAATAGATCTTTCTGAATTATTTCACCCAGCTCAAAACAATGATGCAAACATTAAAAATCAAGACTAAGAAAACACAAATCCTTACAAAGTGATTTCCTAATGAACTTTGCAAATTACACAGAGGCCTTCAAGCAGGGGGACTGACTGCTGTACTGGAGGGACCAGTTCTTCTGTCCACAGAAGAATGTGGTTCTGGGAAGAAAATACTGTCGACAACAACAGGAGTGAACAAATCCAAGGGAAAACTTGCAAAATTAAGACGTGGATGCAGCCAAACCCTTTCAGCTGCTATATTCTAACCTGAATAAACAGTAATAAATAACATACCATTTCAACTAAGTTTCTAAACTGCAATTCAGCTAAAAGAAGCAAGTAATGGTTTCAAACATCCCCCCCAACCATGGCATGAATAATTTTATTAGGTTGAATATTTTTATTAGATTTTTTTACTCTAATACTCTAGCGAGTGAGAGCTAGACTATGAGACACCAACCTACTAGGATGGAGTAGAGGATGCCTGGTCGATCTGAAGGCGGCTGGATGTTTCGGTCCTGATCTATGGCTTGTATCGGCGGAATGACCTCTATGGGATTCACATAGGCCTGAAACAGGGGAGGAGGGAGAAAAGAACAAGAATAAAAATCAGGTTTTGAACCCAAATTAACAAAGCTGCCATATGCAGGTCTTTGGATGAAAAGCAAAAACATTCTCAGAAATCAAACTAGTGGAAATAGAAAAGTATCCAACGCGATAAAAAWCAAGGCAAAGCAGAGATATATGGGTCAGAACTGCAGCCACCTCATACACTCAGTCTAGAAAGCGAGAACCAACTTTCCATCCCAGGGTAGATATTGCTCCGTATTGGCACGGCAATTCCTCCCCTTGCAAATTCATTGGGATTTATATATCTATTAACAGCATTTAGCCCTCACTGTGGCTTTAAGCACTTTCTGATGCTTCCAATTTCATTAACTTGGACCATTTAATCCAACAGAAACAGATCTAATGCATGAACRTGCCTAAATATTTTGCCCTCTTCCCAAAACAGTCATGCATTTCCCAGCTCCATGTTGTTTTCCAGATTCCTGATCTGCCTCCTCCAAGGGTCTGGCATCTCCTTCTTGCTCYGGGTCTCTTCTCCTGCTTCCCAAGAATCCGGGTCCTTCGTCACCCGCCCGCTGCCACTTCCGACTCGTTAAAATATTCAATTCTCAAAAGCATAATGAGGGAGAAGAGCTCAAAATAGGCAGAAAGAGAGAAGATATATTTGACATACTCTTGAATGTTTTAAAAGCTGCAGGACCCTGTGGAAGTTCCTTGCTCAAAGACAGGATGACTCATAAAAATATCCAAGAAAAAATAAAAAGAAATGCAAGGAAAGCCAAAGTAAAGCCAAATAACTAAGTGCAGAAGAGTCACGACATCCCAGAAACTAATGAAAAGGGTGGATAAGAGGTTATGCTTGTAGGTTAGTTACTTGCTTCGTGTTCAATGCAAGTGGCAATTGCCATAGGCAGCTCTAAGTTGCTTCTTTCTATCCGAGCATTGATAGGGAAGTGAAARTAACAACAACAACAACAATAATAATGGCCTGTTCTTTGCTGTAACTTGATGGTGATTTCTAAAGAGCAAGACTAGACCCTACTAACTGCTGAACGGTTGATACTGAGCACTTATCCCGAATCTGAGCAACTCTTCCAGGAGGAAGACCAAAGATTTGCCATAAAACCCTTCAGTGGTAAGGCCTGAGCTTCCCTTTCCCCTGCTGTCCTCCTGGTGGCTTCAAGACGGAGGAATCCTCAATTCAAGGTCTTCTCCTTCCAGYGGATCCAGGTCTTGGGCCATTTCCACCCGTTCTTGAGGACACACTGCTACCATGAGAGCAACCAATTCAACTAACCTTCCCTCCAAAGTTACTCCTACCCTTAAAAACCTCAAAYTCATCCCAGATATGGAGCAGTCACCACCAGGCCATACCAATATACGCATCAATAGAGAAGGGAGACAGCACTTCCCAGCCTCCTATAGTCACATCTTCAAGTTCTTGGCCATTTTCCTGACTGTTCTTTTTCATTAACCATTGCTTGGTCCCAAGCGTGTAAAAATTTATTACCTGGAACAYCGTGTCTTTATAATTTTAACCTTTCCATGCTTCGCTGCTTCCCGGTGACACTTCCTTTAAACGAAAAATAAATAAATCTACTTCTCAGAAGATGAGAGACGGCCAATCAATGGCAAAAAGGGAAGGGAGAATGGAGATAAAACCCCAGCAGAAGACTTAAAACTCCTTTTATCAACCCTTATCGCGCACTAGCAGATAATCAATAGTTTACCAAAACCTTGGGGTTTGACAATGCCAAAATGAGTCATTTCCATAGAGATCATTCAAAATCACTGGTATTAAGTTATAAATAAAAACCAGCTAGTAAATCTCTGTGAACACTACTGTCTGTTACCTTGAGCTTAATATCAATTGGGTGACCTACTTGTTGCTGAAATTAGAGTGAAAAAGCACCAGAGAGGCGAGGGAAAAGTTCATCTATCACCTTATCAGGGGAAACTGCAGCTACAATGGATTCTATCCTTGCTTGGGAATGCTTTCCAGCCTCCTAAACAATTCAAGAATCAGCTCCTCAATGCATCTAGGCTTAAGTTTAATTAGAAAAATTGCTATCGCCCAACAAGACTGCAAGCAACTTGGCTATAATGAGCAACAGGTCATTTTTGATCAAAAAATATATAAAAATTGACCAATGCAGAGCTATCAGGGACATCAATCTTCATTTTCCCTGTCCTCATTGTATAGTCTCAGGTTTTAYCTACATTGCTAATGCAAAATTAATACCTGAAAAATGGGTCAAGTTGCTCACCCTCCATCTGGCGCCGATGGGACTGCTCAAAGCCATCGGGTCTAAGACGGCTCCTTTCCTAATTTCCAGCCCCAGAACCAATCTGACAACACAGAGCTGCAAATCCATCTCAAAGGCATTTCCAAAGCCATTAGGGCTGAACGTGGATGGACCGTTAAGGATGATGGTGGCACATTTTGTGTGGGATTTGCTGAACTGGCTGCTCAGAATTCACAATTGAGATTTTAATGGGAAAAAAAAAAGACAAAGAAACAGGGAAAAGCCCCAAACCTTCTAACTGATAGTTGGTTAGGCTGCTGAAAGGTTCAGAAACAGAAAGGACTGGGTGAACATCAGCTATAGGAGCAAACCAAGTCAACAAATCCCACTCCAAGCACCTCCTCATGTGCTCCCAGAGCTACCCAGGTGGTGAGACTCTTCCATCTGCTGGTGTAGGGTGCAAAATCCCAACTCACAGAAGACTTTGACTTGGGATCTGCCACGTATGTTAAGGATGTTCCYCTTTGGGAATCCTCATCGTCTTGCAAAGCAAAATTTGAGTCCAAGTGGAAACGAACACGTGTTTGGGTTTAATAGAACRCCTGCCACATGGAGGAGAATCTCTCAGGGAAGAAGTCGCAGCATTTAGCTCTGATGGAGGTGCTTTTCTTCTCATCCTCTTCCCTACTTCACCTAAACACGACTGCTGAAAGTAACAAACACATGGGGATGAATTCACCTTTACTGAGAATCAAGCTCAATAAAACAAAGAAATAAACCAGTTTTTCTTGCCAGATGGTGGGTACTGGGAAGGTTCCACAGAGGACCAGCCTCARACCTTTGGCACATTCGATGCAAGGAGCAGTCAGATGCAAAAGGTATTTTTGCTGCTGAGTGGGAACCCTTTGTGTGACTCTGTTTGCAAAAGCTCTACCTCCCATGCAGGTAAATGAGGATTTGTTTTATTTATTGCATAGTAATTTCTTATGTTATCGACACAGCATGCTAATCTTGATGGTTTGCATACATGAAAGTCAACAAAACATCCCTGTCCCTTGCTTCAAGGATTCATAACCGAAGGTAATTAGTACAAAAACAAAATTAAAATGCACCTTCTCCTAGAAAAACACCCTCGTGGGGCATTAATAAACAATGCCTTCTCACAGCACAGCTGGTGGCTTCAAGCGTGCAGTTTTATATTGGACAAGCACAAACARAGCTGACGGGTATCAGGTGGCACAYGYGTATTCACAAGGACCGATAATTATCCGACACCACCAGAAAACGAATCGGAGCTTATGAAAAAGTAGCTCAGCGACTCATCACATTAATTCAACTTTCTTTTGCTGCTATTTAATTCCCACCTCTTCAGGACACTGGAAAAACTTAAGTTTAAAAGGGATAAAACACCAAGAAAGTCAAGCATACCTGGACCAGCTACAGCATCCTTCATCTACACAAAAAAAAAGAGATGCATCTGCAGGCATCCACCTACATCATTGTCGTTATGTAGCTTAAAGGATGCATATATATGCRTATATATACACACACACACATATTTATGTATATGTAACATTTTATTTTTAAAACATYAGCTGTTGCTATCGGGAAAATCTAATAACTGGGTTTACCAGCTGCATATTTTGATGCCTTATATCTATATATACATTCTAGGAGTTTTAGCGTTTAGGAGTTAAGTAAATATTTGAGCTGCCACGTCCCAGCTTGGAGCTCGCCCATCCGCAGGTTAATCAAACCAGCGGCGGTGCTACGCAAGTTGCTAAACATCAAGTTTGTCACAGCCAGTTTATCGACAGAGCCGTTTTCGCTTCTCATCTCATCCATCCAATCAGCCAAGGTGCTGTCTGAGACAGAAAAGAAGCTAAAAAGCAAACAGAAAACGCTGGCAGCTGAACGGACGGTGGCTCGCGGAGTTAAGGACACTGTTTTGCAGCTCAGCACCTAGTCGACAGTCAGGTTGCTCCAAATCAATGTCGGTGAATCGATAGATTCACATAAAACAGGCTCCCYGAGGGCACACGGTTTCACTGAGCATCGTCGCTGGGGAACAAGCATCTTCTCTCATCCACAAAAAAGAATGAAGCTTTTGCCTCCCGCTTTTGCAATTGGCACAAAATGAGCCCATTGCCAACATATTAACCAGCATATTTAGTAGAGGCATCTATGTGCAGTAAGAGTGACTTGTGCCATTGCCTCTTGAGCAAAATTAGGTAGCTCAGAACCGATCTTCTCTCAAGACAAACGACCAGCAACCCAGTCCCAGAAATTTTTCTCCTAGGGTTGGCAGTGATGCTGACGGGAATAGCCTAGAACCATCTTAGAATCACAGAACCATCATGGYCAGAAAAGACCTTTAAGATCGAGTTCAAATATAGGCCCATCACCACCGTACCCACTAGATCATGCCCCTAAGGACGTTGTCTGTATGTTTCCTGAGCACTGCCAGGGATGGTGACTCCACCACTTCCCCGGGCAGCCCTTTCCAAGGCTTCACCATTCTTTCCGTGTAGGAATTCTTCCTAATGTCTAACCTGAACCTCCTCTGACACAACTTGAGGCCATTTCCTCTTGTTCTGTAGTTATTCTGGAGAACAGAACGACACCCATCTCACTACAACTGCTTTCCAGGTAGTTGCAGAGAGTGRTAAGGTCCCCTCTAAGCCTCCTCTTCTCCAGACTAAAACATTCCTTGCTGTTTGCCAYTGCATCAGAGCTGGAATTTCACCACCTATATATTCCCATGATTCGTTCTATTAGCTCCTACAACCTTGAAGAGGGCCCGTGTGACCCTAATAGTCATAGTCAGATATGAGCGAAGGGAAAATGGGATGACTTACAGGATCCGTCAGCTCTGGCAAGCTCGCTTGGTAGGTRAGTGGTCTGCAGTCCCGAGTGTTATTCACCAAGACACATGGGAGAAACATGGGCCCCAGGTCATCCCCATCGAGCACATCCACCGTGAGCGTGGTCGTACTCGTTCTTCGCTCATTAAGGTTCTGGGCTCGGTCCTGTGGGAAGAAGAGGTCACTTAATAATAGTTCTAGGAATGTAGGGTCTACAAACCAACATGAAGTTAACTCTAAGTGCAAAACACAGAGGCGGCAAGCATGAAAATGAGGAGAAATAACTCATTACACAAACTTCTGCCTAACAGCTACAGTTTTCAAGTCAATGAAGGCTCCAAAAATGCCAAAAAACGTAAGAATTACTTTTATTAAGAATTTAATTAAATGAAGCACCTATTACTCATAACTAATACGCTTGAGAAACTCATTTTCAGGAAATGCATCAAGATACAAGTCAAGCTTCATAAAGATGCAGCTCATCTGCACCATAGAAGTTGCTCCTTGTCTTTCTCCATGGGCACTGGTAGGAAAGGCAGGCGAGCTCTAAGGAGAAGCGAAGCAGGTGGCACCACCAGCTCGTCTGCTCCTATTTGCCTTCGCCCATGGGAGGTCTGTTGAGTAATAGCGGGTCAACGCACACGTCAAGGGTAATTAATTTCAGGTAATATCTGCTGGATGCAAGAGCGCAAAGCGATGGCTGCTAATGCAATCAGCGCCGTGCAAGTACCACCACACAGTAAATAAATCAAAGGGAGCTAARGGCATATGGGGGTGAGCAGCAAAGTGAGTTGCTGTAGGAGGAAAAAGAAAAGAAAACGGGGCTTGTGTTAACAGCCACAACTCTGTGTGTCAGSAAGGTCTGGTAGAGGATGTGCAGGGGCACAAAGGGCCTCCCAGGGAAGCATTGAGCATGCAGCAAAATGTGGAGGGCGGCGGGTGGTGGCACCCCAAGAGCACAAATTCCACCACTACCACCACGTGGATTGAGGGGCAACCATCTTAGACTCCTTTCAGAGCACCCGCATTCGCCCACAAATGAAGTCCTACCACRACAGCCATAAACAACCCAAGGAGTGTTTTCATCACACTTATTATGAGAAGCACCAAGGCAGAAAAAAGCATTCACTGTTCTCAAGGGCACCAAAGGCTTCTCTGATGACAGATACATTAGCTAYGGTTTAAACGTGTGCTTTTATCCTTGGCATGCATTACCCACCACTCTGAAAAAACTTTTCAAGGCACCTGCAGCAGGACTTGAAAGAAAAACCACCTTGCTACAGAAAATCATGTTTCCAACTTGAAGGACACAACTAAATAGGGTCCATTAAACTCATCTGAGATCTAACTAGCTTCGCTGGGTGTATTCGAAGAAGAGTGCTTACTGACATTAAAAYGTACTTTTTGGGGTGSTCTATATTGAAAATAGACAACTTGKTTTTTGCTCTGGAAACATCATCTTGTTGCACATCCCGGGGCAATTTTTTTCTTCCTGATAATAATACATCAAAGTTTTCAAGAAGTGTCAGGAGTGAGGAAGATCCAAAGTCAGATTCTGATGGCAGCAGCTTCAGAAGCGTTTCTCAGACCTGTGACTCAAGCAAGACTTTCCTTTTCCTCGGGAAAGCCTGAATAACCCAACCTGGAAGGAATCGCGGGTATAAACGGCTCATTTGGGATCCATACTCACGTTGGCTTGAACAATCACAAAGTAACGAGTCTTTTCTTCGTAATTGAGCCTTTCCCGTAACACCACCGCTCCGGACAGAGTGAGGGGAATGTCAAAGGTCCTGTTGGAAGCCTGCAGAAGTTAACAGATTGAACACTGCTGAAACTATGAAATATTATGGGCTCGCAAACCAACATCTATTTAACCATGCTGATCCGGGCAGAAAAGTCCTCTTTCATCTGCCAACAAGGAGCTCCTGACTTTGGTTCCTACGGTTGGCCTTGCCCTCCTCCTCTTTCCCTTGCTGTCTTAGGAAATCCAAAGCCTCAGAGACCAGGACTTCCCCACGACTTCTGGATGCACTTGCCTTGTCGTTGGGGTTGTACTGGATGACATATTCAATCTGGCCGTTGGGCCCGTCGTCGATATCCGTGGCACCGTTGTTGCCGGAAAAGCCCGTGAAGATGGTTGTWCCCACCGGCGTCAACTACAAGAACAGGAAAACATGAGACTTTAAATCTCCCCAGATAAGCAAGATCTACAAAAAGAGGCATTTGCAAAGCAAAAAACACCRCCCCTTCCACAGCACTGGTCTCTAAAGCAAGGTTGGCAGCCAGGAAACAGAATTTCTTTGGCAATGCCTTCATGAGAACGTGAATGTAGCCAGATAAATACTATTACACACAAGCACAGACACACAGAAGGTTTCATAGCTTTAAACATAGACCAGAAAGATGTTGTTTTCCCACTGTTTGCTTGTCAACAAATACTTGTGAAATTACACTTGGAAAACGCGTTACTTCATAGTTTRCGTGAACAGCATGAAGAGAGGTAGACTTCCAAAGACCAAATTAAAGAATTGGAGAGAAAAGACCCACAATAAATCTCCTTCTTCCACAGTTAACAGCTTTTAATGCTTAAAAACCATCTCCACTGTGATTTATATCTGTTGGAAACCTAGATATGCATGCAGGCCTGCTCAACACTCCCATAAAGCATTTTGGAGAAGAATTTTCCTATTATCGCCTATTTACCAAGTTGAAAATGARTAATTTTGCACCTAAACAGCAGAGCAAAGTAAGATTTTACAGTTAATCACTCTGAGCTAATATATTTTTGATGACGCCTACCTGCAGAGGCAGAGATTAATTATTTCTATGCCAGAAGGAAACAGATATGAATAACTATAGCAGAAGCAATAAAAATTCAGCACAGGTTGCAATTCTCAGCAGCACAAAGTCAAAGTTTGAAGACAACCAAGCTAAAAACAAACAAAAAAAACTCCAAAAGCACCACCTGACTTAAGAGAAATTAACCCTACAATTGTGTTCAAGGGAAAAATATTTAATCATGTAACACTGACTTCAAATGGTATTCTGGTAAGCCTTCAAATACCTTCAAATAAATAAAAGCTGTCATAAAATGATAATAAACCTTATGAAAATATTTGTAATATTCAGGCAAGGCCCATGAGAGAAATGAATATGAAAAAATAAGGTCTATAACACCTACCAAACTCAGCTTAAGAGTTGCAATTATAAGAAATGAGCTTTGGTAATAGAAATTAGGCTTAATTAAAACATCCAAGCAACCAGCAGTGGGGTTTACAGTCATTACCTGCTGCATATCAATACAAGGTCTTTGCTTCTCATTCTTTATGGGGTTAAACATTTCTAAAATGTGTTTCCTTTTTGTCACTGATCCGGTCCTTGAGGGCTTGGCTTTGACTACTGCAGGTTCCCAGATCTTTAAGTTCCTGGTATCAGTGTTGAGCCTGACTCCAAGCAAACATAGTGAGAAGGAAGTAACTTTCCCAACTGAATATTTTTGTGCTATTTTGATGTAAATAAGAGCATATAAAGACAATCAGTCTTGGCTCTTTCAAAGCCTTTGCACCGGTTTTCCTACCGTAGATGCAGCCTAAAAGTGATGATTAGCTCTGGTCCTCGAGATGGTCAAACAGCACTACCGAAGAGCTACTTCCCAAACCTGTCTGAGAACCCAGGCAATTATAAATAGCCCATAGCTTAATTACACCCTCGTTGTCCCAACTATAGCTTAGCACAAAACGCCCATTAATTTGAACTTCAACTCATGCTAGCCAATTCCTTTGTAAGTGCTCACCTACTTTGCTCAAAAAGTAGGTGTAATTAGTTCATGGGGGAGAAAGAAGATCTACTTTAAACTAAGCAGCTAAACAGGAAAAAACGCTTTTAATTGTACTTTAATTATCAATACCAGCATTGCCCACCAGGCTCATCCAAGCCCAGCAAGGTCTGTCAACCTGAACGAGTACATTAGAAGAGCAACTGTGCTGCAGCTATATAAGTTACATATACATATATATATATAACTATATATGAAAAGCTTTAACTTTTAGTAGAACGCTTAAGAGCCTCCTGAAAAGACAATGTCCTCCATAAATGTAATGACCACTTTTCAATGAGATGCAAGAGCCGTTTTCAAACCAGCCGTGTCCTGCAAGGGAACATTAACTCCTCTACATACATAAACTCTGCGTCACCTTTTCCAGGAGTCCTGCGTACATGCAACCACCCAAAGAGGAGAAGAAAGTTCTCCGAGGATGATTTGGTAACTTGYAAACAGATCCAAATCCCTCCTCCATCTGTTGAGAGTTTTTTCCCCAGGGATTTGGGATATTTGACATGAAGCATCCAATGCTTCATGTCCCCTGGTCTTTATGCCCTTCTTTGAGCATCTATGAACCAGGACAGCCACACTGAGCCAAACATCATCTAAGGTTCCTAGGAAAACACATGCTTCACTCTCAACCTATATTTTACTGCAAAAGCCAAGAAGAGATGAGAGAAACTGAGATTTCCATCGATATTACCCTTATCCCCCGCTTGCCTACAAATTAACTGTAAGATCTTGTGGTCAATCCAACTCTGTAGAGATCTCACAGCAAAGCATTCTGCTTCTCTGAACCGTAACGCCCTCCTTGACGTATCTGATAGTGAAGAGCGGTCTAATGAAGTCACGTCCCGCTGCGATGCTGCTGCCTGCGAGG
Organism: Eudromia elegans; assembly: GCA_003342815.1. Taxonomy (NCBI): domain Eukaryota; kingdom Metazoa; phylum Chordata; class Aves; order Tinamiformes; family Tinamidae; genus Eudromia; species Eudromia elegans. Next base: position 223,379 of record PTEX01000438.1, on the reverse strand, counting down.
ACGATCACAACACTCCGAGCACGTGGGCTGCAAATCCCACGGAGGTGCGGGTGGATTAAGCAGCCCGATGCTGCTCTCAAGCACCGGGGCTGTAACGTGACTATGAGGGCACCTCACACGTGCTCAGTGGTCACGCGTAGGGCGGTCGGAGACACAGGCAGGGCACAGGGTCCAGCAGAACTYGGCAAAATGTCTCAGCAGGGAGGAATTCTCCACAAAGGCACAGAGGGACAAAGCTCCTGGCTAGAAAAACAGGAGGAATTTGCAGTGCTCAGACTCACCACAGCTGTAAACACTGAAGTACTTCTTTTATAACACACATACAACAAGTTTGGGCACTTTCTAGCTTACAAACCTAAAACCAGAAGACGTGAGGCAATCAAAAAACACCAACTCATTCCAGTGCATCCCTCCCATTAACGCACCGGAGGCCTTGCCAATTAGGAGCAGAATAAGCTATCATTAAAGAAAGATGTAATCACTCAGTAAAGCCTTGCAAAGGAAGCCCGAGATCCTTTGTGCACTTCATTCCCCCCGCCCCTTGGTTAATTAATGAGCACATTAAGCTGCCCAAGGGCACAGCGGGGCCCTGCCAGGAGTCGGCAGCGGAACAGGGATGAAACGAAACCAAGGAACCAAGGAGCTAATTAGAGCAGGGCTGCAGSTGGTGGGAGGAACAACAACAACAAGGCTGCATCTCTGCCCAGCAGCAATGCAAACAGACCACGGCAAACGCTCCAAGCACTTGGCTAAAAATCACCCTGTAAATTATTTTAAATGCTGCATTTTTTTTTTTCTCCTTGTCTTTTGGATTTCTCTCAAAGTTGTAGCAGGTTTGTGGGTTTTTTTTTTTTCCCCATTCAACTAATACCAAGCCAACCYGCAGCCTCTCCAGCCTCAGAACTTCGTCCTGCTGAGCCACATTGGCCTCTCCAACCATTAAAACGGATATCAAAAGATTTCCACCCATTCAACCCAATGACACATTAAAAAAAGAGCACTACACCAATGTACTAACCAATGCGTTTGGCCAAAATTCAACATTGTTAATAAAAAGCTTTTTAACTATCACCTCTGCATTTGCTTTTCATAAGCACGTCTGTGTTATGCCCAGTTGCGCTGCAACAACTGTCAAACACAGTAAACCACCCTACAAACTTAACACAAATTGATGTTCTGCTGCTCAGCGYGCAGTTTCATGGTCTAGTTCCTTCTGTGCTGTGGCAAACGTCCCCAAGAAAGTGTTTTGTCTTTGCATTAAGAATGATCTGCATGCTGCAAACATCAAGCGTGCGGACCGCACTGTATCTCCAAGGCAACGTCGAYGGAAAGGAGCTTAAAATCTCCAAATCTGTTGGGTTTTTACATGAAAAGTGAAGGAAAGGAGGCACCTGGCAGCGAGTTCTCACCTCGTTGATGGCCACGTAGTACTGCTGCCGCTGGAAGCGCGGCGAGTTGTCGTTCCGGTCCCTCACCACGATGCGYACCTCGTGGTTGATGACGGTGCCCACCTTCTTGTTCACGCACTGCACTTGCACCACGATGGACTGGATGGACGTGGGCGGCTGCARGGGCAAACACACTGACGTTACCCACGGCCAAAACCCGCACCGGGATTACGGAGGAGTTCGAGTTGCCACCGGGGGCTGCCCGGGTTTGCTGTAGATCAAACCGTGTTTAACGCTCTGCTCCGTCTGCATTAAAAAAGCTGCTCGGAGGAGGTCTTGARTGCAACTCGTGCGGACAATATTTCAAGTCGACCCACACGTCTCAAGGCCAGATTTTGCACGCTGAATTCACTAGCTCTACGTGTTAACGCAAAAAGGGGATTTTAAAGCCTCCAAATTACCCCTTTGTGCTCTCTTTGAGAATAAAATTGTATCTTCYGCGCATTGTCTGCTTATTGAAGGATACCTTGAAAATGTCACACATTGCAACCTTGGGTTTGTTAATATTTGAATTTGAAAGGTCAAGTCAGAGATAAATGCAATAAGCTACTGCTTACATTTGCCAAGTGATTTAGAAACAACTTGGTCACCTGTAAGGGTCAACAGGCTCTACTCCTATAGACTTTCACAGTATCCTTCAGGTACAAATATGCCCAAATATGATAAATGAGTAGAAAAGATGCATTTATTTTCCCCATAAAATATTTCATATGCACCATACAAGCTCTCATTGGCACAGATTCAGTTCTTCTGTATCAAAGGTTTTAAATATAAGCACTCTTGTATAAGGTCCTAGACAGCTAGGAGGACATATATATTGGCACAAGACTGTTAAAATACAGCACAGTGCAGGACCAAGGATGGTCCTACAACTTCTGGGCCACTACTTAAGTTCTCTTTCAAAATCAGATCTTTAAAACACTAATCAGTTGAGTAGAGACAATAAACATAAAAACACACCAGCAAATTAGTGACCTCTGTTACTAATATATTATTTACACAACCTGTAGGAGTTTCTGTTATCTGTCATTCCTATTTCTCTCTCCTCWTCCTTCCCAACTACTGGAGTTTGGGAGAACTTGCAGGCTTTGGTTCTGATTATGGTCTGGTTTTGCATGGAAAATAATGCACTGCCACTCTTGGAGGGCAGGAAAATAGCTCTGCAAAGGAGTATATAGCCCTATTTTAGGCAGTCCCCTCTATGCAGTTTGTAAAYCATCATCCAAAACCGGATTTTAAGTTTCAAATTCAAAGAAAGAAATAAAAAAAAGAACTTTCCACTTGGGCAGTGGGTTGAGTTTTTCTAGAACTGCTTTCATTTCCTTTGCATACTCATTTTCCATCTTTGGATTACTGATTTTCGTTTTGGATAATGATTTTTTAATGGAAAACATGTGGCATTTATCAGTATATAAAGCTAGCAAAATATCGGTACAGTTGGGCTGCAACCCAACAAGCTCCATTACCTTGAAGCTCAATTTTGCTATTCACATTTCAGTAAATTTAAAAGGAAATACAAATGAGCAATTTTCCAGCTCTATAATTGCAGGGAAAAAAACATATTTAATATATCACATGWGCATAGCATTTTTTTCCCAATTTTACAATTCATAATAAAAACAAGGTGATAATTCCCTATCAGGATAACAGCTCAGATATTGCTACCTATATGCAATAAAAAAAAAAATGCAAACCACCCACTCATTTCCTTGGGACTCGAGTCCACTTTCTTGCAGATAGCACTGTAAAGCAGCGATACACACTCATAATAAAATATTTGAGAGCTTAATTAGCCACTAATTTTGGAAAACAAATCATTTGACGAGGTTGCTTCAGCAAAGCACACAGGTCACTTCACCTCGCCTTGTTTTAGCCTCTTTATTTTTGCTCCATCTTAAATAAAAAATAACAAAATGAAATAAATCAAACCCAAAGGCCACCGTTGTTTGTCTCCAGGCTCTGTCCATCCTCTCCATGGTGGTTGGGGACCTTATCCTTGGGGCACAGGCCCCTCTTTGCTGCTGCCACCAGGGCCACCCTGCTGTGGTTTGTGGGGCAAGGCCTGCTCCACATGTGGAAACACTTTGCAAACACAACCTAAATTACAACCAGGTGCATTCATTCATCACCAGGTGCTTCTGCACGAGCAAATGGAAATGGGGCAGTTTGTGCCTGTTGCGTCTGCTAATGAAAGCATCTCAAACCACACGGAGGAGACAAACTCATCCATCTTGTGCCATGCAAAYTTCCCGGCACCCCAAGATGGTCTCCTGGCCCGTACAGCACTCCTCTCTATGCTGCTTATTGCATCCTCCCAGTAGAGTTGGAAGAAGRATCCAACCAACTCCATTGGCAGTCATCTTGACCAAAGATGGCTCCGGCTCTTGTCTTCCCTGTGTCTGTGAGATTCAGACACACACGGATTCAGGAAATGAAATTTATGGAGGAGGAACCCCCCCCAAACTCACATCTCTGTCCAGAATTCGGCCGGTGCTGTTTAGGTAGAGCCTCTGGCTGATGGGATCGAGGATCACCCARTAATCCACGTTGTCCTTCAAGGAGAGTTCGATGGTGGGGTCRGGGCCTCCCGCCGTTCCTTTGATCAGCATGTTGTCAACCAGGATGGTGCCTGCAGAGTAAACACACGGCAGAGATGTTCACATCGTGCGTGTGTTTTTATGCCACGYGATAAGCAGCTTGATACTAAAAGAAAAAAAAAACCCATTTTCCAACTAGGGTTGCTGGCATTTTATGTGCAAATCATTTCCAAGAAGGCTGAGCAAGAGAACTACCTTTGACACCACAACTATTTCCAAGAGCATGACAGGAAAGAAGCACATATATTATACAACAATTGTGACATTGAAGATTACACCCATCGGATGTAATATCTATTTACATCATGATTTTTTCTCCACTGAGTAAGCAACACCCAACGGYGCCTTCAAGAAAGGCAAGTGCGGAACCAAGAGCCAAAATTGAAATAAATTTTCCATACAGGGAATGACACAGTAAGGTGAGAAGAAAAAGAAACAGCTGCATAAATCTCTCTAGGAAGGAAAAAGTGAGTATTAATAAACTGTTTATAGAAACAACAACATTTTTCTGGCAAAAATCCCTATCCAGTTGGCTTTCCACTGGAAGCATTCAGTTAGGCCTGTGCTTAAGTTCATCAGCAACTATAAAGAMAAACCCTAAAACTCTAAAGAAAAAMMCRCAAGTCACCTAAAAAACATCCATTGTTCCACCTCCTGCATGAAGGGGCCCAAGAGATTTACTAAAAATAAAGAGAATTTCACCCCACCTTTGCTTTGGAAGCACAGTGACTCTGGGTAGATAGAGAGGTCCTCAAGGGGCGGCTCAGGATGCCTAATTAATCATGGCTCATAGAGAGCATTAACTTCTCTCTTTAGGAAATTAAGTTGGAAGAAAAAATAACAGGAATAGAAAAATAGAGTGAAAACAGCCCTCTGGTGTCTACAACAAACACGTGGAACTTGAGGCATTACAGCATCCCCAAGTCAGTCGCAGCGACAGCAGCAAGGGGAAACTAGTGCCCGACTCAGCAACCGCATGGCCTATAGATACCCAACATACGTCACCATGCTACAGGAATCGGCCTATATGTAAATCACAGCAACACGTGCTCACCTTGATGATTTGATTCTGTATTTTTTGCTGCTTGAAAGAGAAATGCTCCAATTGCAGTCTTTCCCCTGGCTACGTACCTCCTCCTCCAAGCATTTTGGAAGGCCAAGCATTCGTGCATGGATTTTAGCCACCTACTGCTAATCCAATTAAGTCTCCCATATGGCTAAAGGAAAAAAAAATAAGTGTACAAGTAAAAGCCTATTTCACACTTGCAGAGGGAAATAGGGTTTCTGGCCATCGTCCACAGCTGAAGGGCTCTTGCTTGGAAACAAGTGACTAGTGGYAACAAGTTGCTGCTTCTCTTTGCCTTCTGCTCTGCTGAAGACACCAAACCATGAACCCATGAATGATTTAGAYCCTTTTTTGGATTGTTTTAGACCAATGTTTCAGCGTAGCCCTCTCTCAAGGAGCCAGCGAGTTCTGGCTGCTCTGGGAATCATCTTGGCACCAGCACGTGAATCAGATGTAGCAAGAGGAGAGCTGCAGCCCGTCCATTTTCAGCAGTGAAAAGGCACCAGCATTGGTTTCCCAAATTGAAAGTTAATGAATGAGAAAGAAGAGGCACTTGTACACCACGAGACTGTTTAGAATGGAGGAATTTGCACCCTATTCCTTCTACTCGAGGGAAGCAGACCAAGTATGGAGCCAGAGGCAAGCTGCAAAGTCTCAAGGCCATGGAGACATCCAAGCTCCACAACGTTCCTCATTTTGGCATGTTCATCAAGTCTGTAACTTCTAAATAAAACACCAGGGATTTCTGTAGTGATGTATCCTACCCCGGAGCACCGCTTTTGACTTGTTCACCCTGCAGGACTTCACCTGGGAAGGTCAGCCTTGACATCCACCTGAAAGAAGCACCTTTAGGGTCCTATATTCAGAGAAGAGGAGTTTCCAGAAAAACAAGTGGAAAGGATAGGCTACCCTGTGCAARCGTTACTCAGAACCAAGAGGAGGAGATGACGTGAGTCACGTACCGGATGAAATGCAGCTTTGGTAGCAGAGCTTTAATGGTCCCGAAGAAGTGGAGGTACCTGAGGACCTTCCTGAACGTCTCCTACCTCCCCTTGCCCGCTCTGCATGGGTAAGATGCAAGATACTGTGAGTTTCTCTTGGAGCAAAKGCACGTTTAAGAGGGAAAAGCCCAAGGCACAAACCTGCACAGCGTGCTCCCGAGTGCTGTTGCTTATAAAGCCATGTGAAAACGGGGATTACTTTCTTACAGCGAGGCGCGAGATGGATCAGTTGAAATGTCATCCCTTTGCTTTGATATGCAGTAGAGTTTTCACGGCTAAACCTGGATCACCTGCTGATTTTGCTCCATTCGAAGGTGTCTACGGTATAGCACGGATTAAATGGCAATAAATTTGAAGGCAACAGAGAATGAAAAGCTTTTCGCGGCAGTAAATTCTGACTGCGATGCTGAACATCCTTAGACCAGACRCTGAACAGAAAACAAGAGAAAAGCTATTATAACAAAATGAAAGAAAAAAGCAAGAAAAAAGCACACAAAATGAAATGTCGGAGACTTAAAAAAAGCAAAAAGAAAAAAAAAAAAMCCACATTATTCTTCTTAGTAGGTGGCAACGAAATAATAAAACTGTACATACTCCAGGCAGCAGAGGGATAAATGGTCTTCAGGCTCTTCCTACAACRCTTTGCCGCTCACCTCATGTCCCCTGAGCCCCCGGCAACAGCGAGTCCTGAAGGTGATTTAGGGCTTAAGACCAACATAGACCCCAATYGCTGCTACCACGTGGCGCATTGGGGCAACATGTTTTGGACTCCCCAGGCATGCAGCAGCGTGTGCGGTGGGGACTATGTATTAAAAATGGATTTCTCTAAGTCTTGTTTGTTTTCCAATTCCTTCAGCCATTACTCAGGCAAATTAACATCACGGCTTATTGGTTCCCCGGTTAGAAAAAGAAGGCTAATTTACACTTTAAACACTCAAGAACTGATAAATAATGAAGGAGACCAAGCTCGCGCGTGGGAACGCTGCGGGCAGGCGGTGGCCGTTGAAGGTGTGAATTAAACCACCGGAAGGGTCTGAGCATAATTTGGAGCCTGTTTGCAAAGCACACGGCGCGGAGCCGCGGGAGGCCGCATCCCCGCGCCCTGAAGCTGAGTTATTACCATAGCAAAAGGCCAACCTACTCATTGCCCRTGGCTATTTACAGAATGTATTATTCAATATTTTATAGGCATCTAGTAATAAGTCCACATATCCGTTTATGGCTTATGAGGAAAGCGAAAAAAAGGACAATTTGCCAGTGCTCCTCCAGGCTCGTCTGTGCAGGGGAATAACCTGGGGGAGAAGGGGATGTTGCCAGCAAACCTCCATCTCCTCCATGTACCCCATCCAGTGATGGAGGCAGAGCAATCAACGCCACGTTCTCTGGCGCCCCAACTCAACCGCTCGGCTTGGCCAAAGCCTTCCCTGCTGCAACTGCTGGAAACCCAAGGCCACAAAACTGTGGGTCTGGAGAAAGGCAAACAAAGGTGGGAAKGCAGAGCAGATCACAACAATCTCGGTGTTTTTGTGCTGCCAGAATGTTCCTGAGAAACCCACCTAAAAAACCAACTTCATCCCACCCGCTGTACGGARCTGCTGTCGACTGGTTCAGCACCAGAGTTGTTGGTTGCTCATCCAGAAGCTCCACATGTCCCACGGCACGAGAAGCCATCAGACTCATGCAAAAATAATGCCACGGGATGCAGGTATTTTCCTCACCTGGCCTGGGTTTCCACCCCTAGGAATACCACTCATTGCTCCCGCCTGCTCCCCAACACTGCAACGGGACCCTCGGGAAAAGAAACTGCAGGTGGGACCCAAACTACTGGAGTGGGTCAAGAGGCACCTTAGACAAGTGCAGAATTATGAACAACTTAATGTATTTAAAAACATACGTATAGACAGCAGGCTGCCCTCAGCCAAGGCCCACTCGCCAAGTACGTACACGTTGCAAACCCATTGTCAAGCACTCAGCCGAGGCAATAAATTAACTAATGGCTTCCAATAAATTAAGTTGCCAATACACCCTAATCCTGTGCAGGACATGGGGGTCTGGAGCCCCCCTGCCACTTCCAAATCGCACAGAGGGGGTGGGCGGATGCTTCGTGCACCCTAAGCCCTTGAGGTGTCTGCTAAGTACATCCATACGGGCAACCTAATCCCGGATTAAGGGCCTGTTTATAATTCAACGTATGTTCCCGGTACCGTTCGCTACCCCTTCGAGGCCCCACGGGAGACCAGGACCGCCCACCTTAGTGCAAATCTTAAAGAGAACTTCTCATTTCATGGATATTAAACAACTCGTGCAGGCTAGGAAAGCTTTCCAAGCATGCCAGGAAAACTGTTCCAACTGCAGCAGTTGTGGATACCTCATGCCCAGAGAAACTTCATTCCCTGTGAAGAAACTCCTTTAGCTGCTAGCATCTGATGGCTGCTTTTATTATTATTAACACTATTATTATTACTGAATAAGCAACTAACTTCTTTAATTTTGCAAAYTGCTTCGGTGGGGCGATATAAGGAATACGAATAAACACAAGAAAATACCCTCTTTGGTGCTCAAGCTCTTGGCGGGGAGAGCAGAGAAGACGTTACTATGGCTAGGATCCAGCCATGGTAAGAAAAAGAAACATGTTAAGAAAAGAAACATATTTCAGTGCTAATTGAGAGGTGGCAATGCTTATTTTTAAGCTAATAATTTATCATATATATTCACATATATGTGAGTGCCCTGGCACAGACTGGAGTGCAGGAGACCAAGAGTCACTGCTAGCAAACGGCTGCCCTAGGCCCCAAGAGACCCTTGTCTGRGAGGCAGCACTGCCCATGTGTGACGTTGGCATCTCCTCTGGAGGCTGAGGGTGAGTAGAGATGGTCAGTCCCCACCCAGCTGGTTTCATGGCTGCAAAAAAACACCCTTGTCCTGGTGAATTTTGTAGTGTACATCCATGGGGGCCCAAAAGTTTGCTCCAAATATAGAAGCTCGTACTCCAATTGCTTCCAGGCCTCATTGCTCCATCGCTGGTGACCAAAGCTGTACCCACAGGTGGACGGTGTCAACACGATCCTCTCCAGCCCATAACTGCAAAACTTGAAGCAACATCCAAGAGACAAACTCAAGGCTACATGGAGTTTTGGCAGAGCCTTATTCCTATTCTTAGACTCAACCCTAACTGCTCCAAACCCAGATTTTCTTGAAAGTGGCAGCCTAGGAGAATGAGTCCTTTGGAAGTAGAAATACAGGGATTTTATCAGTCTGCTCACAGAGATGGACATATTTTCAATTCACTGCCATTGTGAAGACACACTTTAATACAAAATGGAGTTAATAAACCCCACATAGCTGGTCCTTTTGGGGTGCACGGGGTGTTTTTGCAAGGTGTGGGAATGTTGCTGACAGTAGAGTCAACGGGCGCAAAAAACAAGGGATTCATCCCAGGAAAAAAACAGGAAAATGCAGGTAAGGGGCGGTAGCAAAACCTGGGCTGGTTTCTAATTAGAAGGGATACGCTGCTCRAGCACAGCACTGATGACATTTACCACCCTAATGCTACCATCCATCTCCAGTCCTTCCGCTCRTACCTCCAATAAATCACGGTGCTCCCCTTGCTGCTCACCTGCAAGTACGTAAAATAACCTCAACATCCACCAAAGGAAGCAGCAGAATGGAGACAACCTAGTGAAACACATGCACGGCAACAACTTCCTCACCTACGGAACATCTTCCCCTATGGAAAGATTCTATTTTCAAGTGACTACGGCCAAAGCGCTGCCTGGTGCCAGGCATAGAGGCCCAGAGAGACGCCCCTCTGCATTTGTGTTCATTTCCTGCTGAAAAGCAAGCGCACCTGAAGCTCAAGGAGACTTTTTGGAGCCTTTTGAAGGTGCTTACGAGACCGTAAAAGAGCATCTTCCCATGGGAGCCATCACGTGCACCGAGCCAAAGCCCACGAGGGGCCCAGAGCTGCCACGCAACGACATAACCCGTCTCCTCCAGCCCACTCGGGCTGGCTGGCAGAGCAGCACATCTAAAAATACCTTTCCAAGCCTTAGAAAACAGGGCAGAGACATGTGCACCACAGAGCTGCACATTTAGTTAGCTGCTCCGTGCCAAGCCGCGCCAGCCCCTTTCACGTTATATATATCCCCGAAACGCAGTGCAACCGTTTCCCACTTAAACCTTCCCCAGCTCAATCGTGTGTAATTAAAGAAATCATTAGAAAACAGTAAAACAGCATAACCGGTTCTCTCTGAGGACAGGATTGTGAGCTACAGCTTTGGGCTCCAGCCTCAAAAGGAGAGGTGGCACCTCTCCCCCAGACCCACGCCTCTCTGCAGATGCAGCCTTCAGGTTGCCAAGAACCAGAGCTCTGTAGAATTTCTTTTTTTTTTTTCTATTTTATTTTTAACTCAGCCTGTAAAAACTACCCAACCTCCTCAGCGATGCTGGCCCATCTCGCGGAGGGTGCTGAGCGGAGTAGACCCAGGAGAATAAAGGTTTGACGCTTGCTTTAAGTCTCAAAAGAGCAGCATTTCACTCCAGGCATTGAAGATTCAGTTTAGTTTAGGGTTCCTTTGGGGTTTGCTCGTACTCAGACACCATTTTCAACCGAAAAGCTGGAAAATTCATTTTAAAACKCTTAAAAACAAACGTGTGGAGGAGGATGGTGGCCAAAGCAACTGTGAAATTCTCCCATGCAGACAATCAAAGGCTCATCTAGTTCTCCCCGGTGCTCCTCGCTGCAGTACGTGCGTGAGCCTGCAAGGAGAGCTCTCCATCTGCCTGCCCCGGGGCAGGTTCCCCAGGGACCCTCCGCTCACCGTCCCCACCCGCTCTACGTTGCTGCAGTTCTTGGGCTGCTCCAGTTCTTGGGCTGAGGTGCCCAGGGCCAGCTGCAGCAGGAAGGGTTCCCCTGTGAGGTTGGATTTGGGCGTCTTCTCCGTCGTTGGCCGCAACATTGACCATCCTGTGCACCTGAAGCTGCTCCATCACCTGGAGGCAGACCCAAAAATGTGGTTGTAGAGAAGCAGCACCACAAGGCATATGTAGCCCTTCAAAGTACATTATCTCTTGGATGCCATAGGGTATTATTGGACATTTATTCTGCAGCCTCCTGCTCCCTACTCCAAGAATAYACGCCAAAAATCTCCCCCTTTTCTGTAACAGAAAAGAAAGATGCTTCCCATTTGTAAAGAAGTCTGGAAAATGGAGTATTTTTTGTGCCTATAGTGTAAAAGGAACACATTTTTTTAAATTCAGCCTTCTCAGATGGGTTACATCCAGCAACACCAGCACGCTCCAAACAGCCCAGGTACAAATACTGAACTTGCCTTACTCAGGCACGCCGTTGCTGCCCACAGAGATGCTACTGCACTTGGTGCCTTATAAATTACCTCTAATAAATCTGTGCTTTGTTTAGGGCTCCAGCAGAAACAACCCMCCTTGCTACTCCCGTGTTGTTTGTTCTTGCTCTGAAAATCCCATCAATTCGCTGCCTTCCGGCACGTTTCTGACACATCTATTACAGCAGTATTTTAGATGTCCATAGAGCACACGTTTTGGTACCCTGATGTAGCTAAGACTTCAAGCAATGGTGTCAAAGAGTTGTGTGTTCGCTCTGGTCTGGCTGCTTGGCTTCTCTAATTGGAATAAAATCTCAACTTCTTGACACACATCCTTTGTTTTCCACCTGAAGTTCATCGGACCTTACCCTCCTCTTTCAGGAGGGATGCAGAGCTTGCATCATTTCCTCCACAAAAGATCAATTCCCTTTAATTGTTCGTTTCCCAAAACCACTCGCTCGTCTTGGAACTCCCCACAACTTCCACCTTTGGCACAAATGGAATCCATCTTCAGTGGCTTATTGCTTCAAGGGAGGGTTTCTTACTGCTTCAGGACCTTCCTCCTCCTCTAGGATGGCATCAGGTGGCTAAAGGAGCTCCAAGAAGGGGTCCAGAGGAGTATTGGCTTGTCCTTCACTGCTCTCTTCTTCTAGGAGAGCAGTTAGGAGACGAAGCCATCTTAGATCATCTTGGTAAAGTCATCACCATRACTTCAAGAAAATAGTTGTTGCTTCTCCCTCAGCTTGCAACGATGCCAAGGTCACACAGGAGGCTGATGCTTCACAGTCCTGAACCCAAATCCTCCGTGTGGCAACTATTTGCTTGATCAACGGCGGGGGTCAAGCAAAGCAACTTGCAAATCAGAAGCTAATCATGAAATGGAGCCAGCTTCTGGAGTAACATTAAGCATGAAGCCCAAGCTCCAGCTGCCCTTTCGCCTCATGGCCCCATAATGCCTCTGAGCTAAATACTGTCGCTTCTGGAAGAAGCTTGGCCATTGCCCTAAGTGGTTACAGGCAGGAATACGGAAGATATTATTCTCAACCGCAGCTTTATGACCATTATTATTATGGCCAAGACTTTAAATGATCTTTAAATGATATACTGCAGATGGGGAATGCTAAATCTTCCCTCCTTCTAACACTCCCATGCTCTGACCAAAGGGGAAAAAATACAAATATATGTCCTAATGGATCCAAATACACATCCTAATGGATCCAAATGTGACACAATTCATTTTAACTAGATGTGTTTCAAGTTGGCATAAATATTTCTCATAAGGAATGAGTCAATTTGATTGATATAGATTAATACAGAGAAATCAAATTATATTATGAACAGCTGGAAAAATAACTTAATTCTTGCAAAAAGGAGATATGAGAAAAAGTCTTCAAATTATGAAAGTCTTCAAATGCACTCAAATCAAGGAGGAGGAGGGCATTTCAAAGGGGGCAAAAATTCCACTTAGCATAGCAGGGCCTTAAGTGCTGCTATGCTAACAGCTTGCTGCATATCCGTACTAACGGCCTGATAACTTCATGTTTCAAAAAGCAGCTCTTCAAGAGGAAAAACGTCCTACTCTCTGTTTGAAATTTCACTCCGAGTCCTCTGAAGACAGAGTTTAAGAAGTTAACCACCAGCRGGGACGCGCACTTCTCTTTTTACCGGGATGCTTTTACAGAAATGTGCTCTGGTCATCACTGAGGCTCCCTGYTGTAATTTCCCAATGGGTTTGGCAGAGCTCAGAATCCACTTACCTTGGAAAMCAGCTAGCTGGAAGGCTTCTGAAGAGGCTGCTTAACACTAGGGTCACAGAGACATTCATTCCTAGAGGATGAGGCATTTGGAAGACTAATCTCCCCGAAAATCCACCCATCGCTTWACTGAGACAGCTAATCTGTCCTGATGCCCCCAGCTGAGATGGTGCCCAGGAGAATATCACTTCCAGCTGCAGAGGAACAAGCCAGCAGAAACCATGGGAAGAGTCCCTTGCAGAACACACACTGGTCTATCTAGTCAACATGGGCAAATATAGGAGGATGCACACTAGAAATACTTATGTAGATCCTGCCTTAATAAAAAAGTGCTGGGCTCCAAGCAAGTCTGTTCCGCTCGGGCAACGTATACGTTGATATGTACATATGTTATTATAAAGGGCACAATTAACCCTGGAAGAAATTTATCAAGGACTCTTCATCTTGTTCAACCATACTCAAGGCAGTTGGGAAAGATAGAAGAAAACAGGCTCTGCTTTAGACTAGATGGGGGCCTAGAAGGCTGCACCAGCTCTATAATCAGGTAAGGCAGATGTAGAAAACTCTGATTTTTCTGTCCTCGGTGTCATCCTCATGCTCATCTCAGAGCAAGGTTTCCATTTTGACATGAGCTGGGAGCAGGTTCATCACACCTGACACCTCCTAGCCTTTGATGGGATGATGCAGGAGAGGAGATAGAGCCTGATCTTTCCTCAGAGCTTTTCCTTCCCTCCTTGGCATTCCTCAGATTGAAAAACTTGGTCTTTATGCCACTAAATTACGTGACCAAGGCCATACTTGGCTCCAAATGTCCCTGTGGGTTCCTCAGCCCACAGGTACCAAACTCTTCCTTGGCACGAGAACAGCAGACTATTTCCTTTGAGATGGGCAGCTCTGCAAGCTGAAAAGGAGTCAAATGTACAGTTTCCTTCCAGAAATTAAGAAAAAAATAAAGGGAAAACAAACTAGTTAATTTGGAAGATCCTTTGTGCCCTCTGACAACATTGAACTGCTCTACCTGAACGTTGGCAAATCCGGCCTAAGAAGCTTAAATGTTGCACTTTCTTACTATTTGGTTCATYGTCTTTTTAACCAGTTCTACAGACAGCAACTTCCCCCTCCGCTATCGACAGCTCCAAGATCCAGCAGGATCCATCCCCATTTTTTCCCAACTGCAACAGGTTTAGCTAAATGCCATTTAATTTTCAAGCTGTATTCTTAAGGAGCTCTTTCTCCATCATAAAACCCACCAGGAATGAGYTCTTTCAAGAAGAAGAATTTGGCTCCTAAGATGTATTTAGAGCTCAAGGTAGTCGATGAGAAAATGCTCCTGCTGAGCTGGGCACCGACCTGCAGGTAGTTACACGTGATGCGACTCGGTCCCATTGCAGCCTGTTTTATAGCTCGCCTTGACTGCTTTGGCATCTCCTGTATTTTGATAAATCTCAGCTCTCTTATTGCAAGAAAATAAACATCAAAAGCAACTGTTTGTGTTGTTCTCTTCTCCCTTAAATATATATCCTTTCTTTTCTGTAAGACCACCAGTGACATCTTAGAGTAACATAAAGCTCTTTCTTGGCACTTTTACTGCAAACCTGATTGCAYTCGATTCCCACAAGGAGGCAAATCCCTGGCCGTGCTCTTTATGTACAATTTTGTTATCTCTGTTTCCTCTCTCTCCTTCAGCTCTGGCTCTCTGCGGCTCCGGAAAGCATATATATTTTATGTTAACCATGAAAACCATAGGGATGCTTTCCTGCATCTCCCACACTGGTCTTTATTGGTGTCTGGGAATCATTTGCCAGCTCTCGCTCTCCCTGCTACCGATTATCACACAAAGAGCCCAGATCTTCACTCACTGGTTTTATAGATAACGCCCAAAAGTTTGAATCTGGACTGACACCTTCTAATGAGAAACACCAATAGTGGGAGGGAGATGATTTTGCTTGAAGGAGCTCTTATAATGCCCAAGGACGCAACCTTAATTAATAAGGTTGATTAATAAAAATGATCATGCTCTTCCAGCAAGCTCCTTCCCAAATTGTCATGCTCCCATCCTGCACAGATTAGCTCTTCTTCAAAAAGTAAMCAAAAAGACCTTGAAAACATCAATGGTGCAGTAAGCAGCACAGCAGCCACATCAGAAGGATCAAGCAAGGTTTGTCTAGAGGCTGAAGCCAGATGACTTCTGGCTACTGGGACATCAGAAACTCAAAATCATGCTGCAAAAAATGGAGGGCCTCAATTCTGCAGTTTAGGAATCCATCCTAGTAGCAAAGCCATGCCCTCTGATACCCTAATTGCCAAGTAGCTGAAGACGTAAAACTCTCGGGTCTGATACTTTCCCCTCAAGTACTAACTGTAGGTGCCACTTCTTACTAAGTATCTTACTTGCAGTTGTGTGCATTGCCTTCTTCTCCAGGTTAAGTAATTCCCAATTCCCCAATGAATTTCCCCTTGCTAACCCACTTTGTGGTTTTCCTTTTTAGTGTCTGCTTTGGTATCATGCTGTATATTCATTTTTACCTATTTTGTATTGGCTTCCATGCCTTTGCTTTTTCTCACCTACTGCTGAACTCTGGTGCTCACCTCTGTGATCGTTTTAAAGCAGAATATTGTCACTACTCCATTCATATGTCAATACTTTTTTTTTCAATTCTGTATTACGGCCTGTGCAAGCTTGAAAGATTTACTGAAACCCTCATCTTGTCATCTGCAATTTCATGCACTTTTCCATATATTTCTTTTTGACATCTAGATCACTTGGATTTTGACGCTTCTGACTTCCTAATGCCTTTGACCATTTATTCTGTCCCAGCTTTTTCCTCTTCCAGTCTATCTCCCATTTCTCTTTCAAGGACCTCATCTACCTGACTGATTCTCCATTAGCATCTTGAGCGCCTCCCAAAAGAACCATCCGCTGGAAAAGCTCCAGGAGATCTCAGTGATCAAGCCACCACACTCTGCTGGTCCCATCTCTTTTGCCACTGCAGCTCACTGCAATCATATTTTCATCAAACCCAACGGCTGAACTTATTTATCAAAGCTGAATTTACGATGACAGCTGCCTGCAGTCGGCGGGTGCCCGTTACCTACAGACCATATGCTCCAAGYCTTGCACAAACGCACCACTTTGAGCATAGCGGCACCTCAACCATATGGAAGAACGTGCAGATAACGCGTGGGGTCTCAACTGATACTCCCCAGCTCTTTGGAGCAGTGCTAAATGCACTGAGAAGAACACGTAAAAAGTGTTGCGTAAAAAGGGAGTTAAGATCAGAGACTGACATTTTTAAAAGAGCCAACATGGGAAACTGCTCGGCTTCTGGTACATCAGCCTTCTTTCCTATGGACAAATTTTCTCATTTACRCTTTAAATGAGAAAATGGCATATTTAAAGTCATTCAAGAATAATAACGTTTGATCCTGTTTGGGCTTACAAAGGAGACATCTTCCAAGCGGTGGCCACTCCTGACATTCCCTTATGTTTCTAAAGAGAAGTTGGCTATGGTGATTCTTCAGGCACCTCTTGCTGCTCTTGTTCTCTTTCTTATGGACACAACTCGTGTCAAGCTGAAAATAAYGGAGTATAAACCAGAAGTTCAGAGTCTTATAAATCACATCAGCAGGAGCTCATCCGATCCAAGTTTCAGAGTCAACTGCACCTTATTTATATTAACCTCAAGCATCAGCCTGGCCATCCAACAGAAGACTGCAAAACACCATGACCCCCTGCAAGTGCTTCCTCTCACAGCCAAAGTGTTTCCCACCTTCCCGGGCTCTCTCTTGGAGATGGAAGATCTTTCCATTTGTCTCCTACACCCAAGAGCATCTATGGGAGATCTCGAGAAGTGTGATGGCCACAAAGTGCTTAACAGTCAAAGCTGTGGCACAAAACATCGAGGAGCAGCTGAGCAGCCCTGACCTCATCTCTCTGAAGATGATCTTGATCCAGAGGTGCTAAAGTCAGCTTACCTAAAACAAGAGCTACAAGCTCARAGATGCTTCTTTTTTAAAAATTAACAAATTTAAACAGGTATTCAGAGTTTTGGTAGAAATTCTGTGTACCTCTTCAGKAGGAAACAAGCATTCTGAGTTTCCAACACCAGCACCACACACAAATGCACCCAACTCACCAGAAAACAYGATTAACAAGCCCAAGACCTCAGCATTTCTTACTATTTCTCCCATTATAATGCAGGAAAACAACATCTCTGACCAAAMTACCAACTTCTAAGGAAGGATGCAGCACTAGGAGTTGCTTGTGTACCTAAAGCTTTTGGGAAAGATAAAAGGAGAGAAACAGAACGAAAGCATAAAAATAATCATTCTGAAAAAGGAGAAGCAAGCTGGCAGGTAAAATAAAATAAAGGGAAAATACATTTCCATTGATGTAAGATTTTTGGAGGTGGAAAAGAACCGCTTCAGTTGCCTGATACTCACTAAAAGGGTCGTAAAAACCCGGCAAGTTTCATCTAAGCGGCAGTATAATTAAAAGCAAAAACCTGGGAGCTGCTTTGCTGGGAATCACCACAACAGCAKAGGGGCATCAAAGGGATGGTCTGTCACCGCTGGCAAAGCCAAGAAAGAGGAGACTGATCAGAAAGCTGGACCCCGAGTCTCCGGAGCGCTCTAGCTTGCGTGGTTAAGCAGTTCTGGAAAGAGACGTCGACCTTTGAGGATAAATGATAAAAAGCAACCTCTGAGAGAAGGGCAGATGCTGAGMGCCACCTCTGAGCTGCAACGCTCAGAGACTGGGAGACTCGGCCCTTGAGCTAAGGGAACTTGCGGAAGGGTCTGAAGGAAAGGGAGCTCATAAGATTTTGATTTTTAAAAGGAAACAGGAAAGAAAAGAAAAGGAAAAATGTCATTTAATTAGGATTTAGTATCATGTACAGGAAACAAAAGGAAAACTGTGCCCAGAGAGAAGAGGTCTTGACATAACACAAGGCAGGAGGTTGGGATCTGTTGATCTGTCTTCATCGGGCTGGGTTTTCCAGCCCGCCGATGACAAAGTGAGGACGGCCACGCTAACGATGAAAAATGCYATGGGAATTAAGGGTGGAAGGGGGGGTCCGAGCTGTACAAGGCAACGTTTGCCTCGATTAACACGACTTTGAAGAACTAAAAGGGTGCAGAAAGTTGCGCGTGGGAGCCTCTAATACAAAYACAGAATATGTTTGAGCAAGCACCCCATGATGAGCATTCTGCTGAGCATAACAAGCAGGAACTCCAGCCTTATCCCTACAAGGGGGTCCAAGTTAAAATGCAGCTAAATCTCAGTGCTTAACAGCAGCGTGCTTAAGACCGAAGGGAATCCAGACAAAAACACAGGGACCTACCTTTTCAACATCAAAGCAAAATAACCTTATTTAAAGGTGCCTGGGACCTGTCCATGCCTTTGCACTACCTGATGCTTCAGCTGCTGATGCTGATGAAGGCCTTGAGAACAGCTCATTGCCCACCCGGCCACCCCTCCACGCTCAGCTCCAGCCATTTCGGGTGCCCATGGAAGGAGGAGCGATGCAAAATCTCACCAAAGCCAACCAAAAATGCCCKGCTTGCCCATCCAGGGCAAGTGGGGGATTGGTTGGGTGCAGAGGAGAAGGAGGGGGTACCTCATTGCTCCATCGAGCGGATCGACAGGTGTTGGAAAGCACTTTGCAAAGCAGTAAAGTGGCTCATGGGAACCCCGATCGCCACTAAACCTGAGCAGTCTTAACCTAATGTGCTTAATCCCTCCAAAAAGCTCCTTAGGTTCCTAAAGATGAGCCCCAAATGTCGCTTCCACCCGGCACTATCTGCGACTAGATATCCTGGGATACCTTGAATATAGAGGGGGCAAAGGGAGAGCCCTAAGCCAAGACTAAGCCACCCGTGCTTGTCTTCTGGCCTCAGAGGAGCCCACCTTGGCTTTGCAGGRCTAGTGAGAGCCCCTGGGCTGCAGCTGAGAGTCTGAACACGTTTCATGCCCGGCGAGGCGGCCCCCGACCCTGTGCCGTGCGCAGCATTCCCTGGTATCTCACTCCATAGCAATCCATGGCCAGGCCTGGAGTCAGCCTGCCCTGACCTCTGCCAAGCCACAGCGCAGAGGCTCCTAAAAAGAAGAGCTTGGAAAATAGCTTAAGAGCCACTGAGCATCTTAGCTACCTTAATGAGCATGGAAATGGGGCTTAGAATTAACTAGTTTGCATTTTTTATTCAAAATTTCCTATTACGGGCAAACAAAATACGTATTTTTGCAGAAGAGAGAATTTTTACCCTAATTCAGCTACAACTGGATCCTTTTTTTTTTTTTTTTCATTTCATCAGGGTACCTG
Source organism: Eudromia elegans (assembly GCA_003342815.1). Classification (NCBI taxonomy): domain Eukaryota; kingdom Metazoa; phylum Chordata; class Aves; order Tinamiformes; family Tinamidae; genus Eudromia; species Eudromia elegans. Next base: position 203,851 of record PTEX01000438.1, on the reverse strand, counting down.
GGATAGATAGAGATGCTGAGAAGGTTAAAAGAGAAATACATTTAAAATGCTACGGTGAACAATACTAACTCTGCTACGAAATCTAATYCTACCTCTTTTTGATGCTCAGCTATGTTAAGACATTCATTCAGAAAGTGTAAATAAATCATAAAAATAGCAATGGGACCAATTGAAAGGAAAAAAATCATGATGTCTGCATGATCATTATCACATTATTGAGCGGAATAGGAAACTCTACCCGGCAGTCGGATTCCAATCCATCAGGTTATTATGGAATAGCTACTACATCTACCATGGTAGGGCTGCCCCACGGGGATGCTCCATAGCGCTCTGTGGCTCCATACCTGCCTCCTGCCCTATCCCTCTTCTTCTGACTGGATTCCCTTACTACATATAAGCTTTGGAAGAGGATGTTCCCTCCTCCAGACGCAAACGGGAACAAAAATTCCCATTTTAGGGAGTTCATCAGCTCGGACTGCGGGCAACACGAGCCTGATGCCACTTGGAAGGTGGCTGAGGAAGACTCATCCATGTCCTTCGAACACRTGTTCCTGCTCCGTACTCCAATTCCTACTCCTCCAGCAGAACTGARCCCAAACACTCCCTCCCTCGGCTACCAGATGCTTGAAGCTATTTTGGGCTGTGCTACTCACTTACCTTGGCATCCACATAAATGCCACCAAGTCCCCCAAGAGCGCTGCTTATAGCAACAGGCAGCAGAGAAGATAAAACGAGGACGGCCAATTTGTTGGCGGGGGAAACCACAGGAACACATATCCAACCCAGTGACAGCGACGTGCTCCGGGGAGGAGATTCTATTCCAGATGAACGTTGCAAATATAAATCATGGTGCCGCAAGCGCAGAGTTTGCACAAATGGAGAGCTTGGCATGAATTAATGWTAAGGGGCACTGGTGAAGCCAGGGTCACTTGGTGACACAAAKGTGGACAAATGCTGAGGTGCAGCATCTGCCTTCTTGGGTTGACCTGTGCCTGCTGCTATTTAATAAACAACAGCTCCAAAAATAAAAAGATCTCAAAACGCTCCTCAAACAGGACATTAGACAGGGCTGGTTGTTCCCACTGGATCGCTAATGACAACGACCCCTTTCCCCTCCCCAGAGTAAAACCAATTTCAAGTCAGCTGAAAATGAATTCAATACACCCAACCTGGCAGAGCTCTGCAGGAAGCGAAAAGTGAATAATCCAATAGCAACAGTGCTAAAATTACACTGGGTGCTTCAAAATGATGCCCAGAAACGCTTTGGAAATGTGACTTTAACTTGCCAAGGCAGACTGAAAACCCGAGCATTGGAGTCAATTGTGTTTCCTAATTTAATGTAAATAAAGTGTTCTAAACATGCAAACCAACAAAGATGAGTGGCTTGTAAATGTTATGTCATTCTAAGGAGAAATTCTACCTTAAAAAAGAAAACAAGAGGAATCAGAAATGCATTTTGAAGAGGATTTTGCATTAGAAAGCATAAATTAGTTGCCAAAAAAGCCCCACAACCACTATAAAATGGTATCAAATTCCTAATTTTTTGTCATTTTATATATCAAGACTAGGAAAGACTGGCAGTCTTGTCTGATCTCCTAACTAGTTCTACAGTTATTCACTATTTGGAGGGCAGAACTCAGCAGCTTGTCCAGGGAGGCAGCTCTGAGCAATCAGCACGGGAGAGCTGTAAGCAGGTACAACTGGAGCCAGACTATGACATCTGAGCGTGAGCAAAGGCCATTGCAAGAGGACAGGGTTTCCTAATGAAAGAAAACAAAAAATACCAGCCCAAGGCATTTAAATAGTGGCAATTGCAGCTGTCCATGTGCAGGAATAAAAGTGGAATAAGCAGCTCACCGATCCCGTGGCTCCTTCTGTCCTTGGACATTTGTCCTCCCTGAAGAAACATCCTGCCCGTTTACACATGTGTTACGAGAAGAGTATAGGACACCAAACCCACYTGCAGCTTCTCCATCACGTTGTTAACACCCAGCTTAAAACAGCTTTGAGACAACCAAAGCGGTGGCAGACAGAGGCTTCGCCCATCACATCAGGATCCGACGCCATTCCCAATGGATTTCCACGGCCCAAATTAACCCCTTCCCGCAAGGCCAAGCAGCAGGAGCCAGAGAGATCCGAGYTGCTCGGTGGCTTTAAAGGACTTTGAAAATGAAGCTCTGCTTCTCTAACTGCTCACTCGGTACCAGCTCAGGTCGGGATACTCGTCCTCCTCTACAGAGCTCCAAAACCCACCAAAAGAGAGAACCTTCCAAGAAACAGAGACTCGTTTSACAAGACCAGCCTCAACCATTGCTTTACCAATACAGAGAAATGGGGTGGACAAGATTTAATAATTCTCTGCACAGAAGAAACTCTCTGAGCATCGGAGGAAAAATTAAACTGTGCTGTTAATACCATCACCACTATTCACGGACTCCTTTACACCACTACAATCTAATTTACCACTAAACGAAACTTCACAATCTTATTTTTTGAGTGCTCTTTAAAAAGAGAAGGAAAGCAGCTGCTTGAAACTGTTCACACCGTTTCTGAAGTTTGCTTGACAAGCAGCTTCAAAGCAGAACGCTTTCTATTTATTGCTAGCAGGAATAAGAGCAGACAACTGTCTAGAATTTACAATTCCAGTAGCGAAAGCATCCCTGTATCTAGGAGTATCTTCCACTCTGTCATTGTTTTTCTGGAAGAAGATGAAAAAAATTAATAAATTGCTACAAAAGACTTCGTTATCTTGTACCATTCTCTTTCAAGCCACTCTTACAAGTTTAAGAAACCAAAAACGTTGTCATTGCATTGCATTAATCAGTATAAACATCCTCTAATCCAGTGGCACTGAAACAAAACACCCGTGCTGATCTTTGGCACATTTAATTGTCACACACCGAAAAAATACTTATTTCGCTCGGAATCAAGCTGTCGGGCAAAACAATTCCCTTTGCTGCTTTCCAGGCAACCTGATTTGGGCAGGATGAGACTTTGAGAAGCAACGTTCGACACAGGGCAACTAACGCTAAATCTCTGTTTATGGTGCTGCTCCAGTGCCACGTTGGGGCTTGGGCTCCACAAGGGCATCAAAGGACACGTGGAACGGCCATAGATGTCACCGAACGGGGAGGGTTTTCTCACTCACCGTTCCGGCTCTCCTCGTCGATAGGAACTATTGTGGCCGGGGGGCCTGTCCGGGCCAACTTGCAATCTATAAGGAGGAAAAGAGAAGTTAATCCTCACGCCACGGGAAGGGACTGTCTCAGTTCTATCTCTTCAAGCAAATTACTGACCTGGAGACGCGCGTTGCTTATATAGGACATAGGTATAGGCTACAACTGTGAGCTAGTTTACACATACAGAGGATCAAAATCTGAGCTGTTCCTTCATCCTTTCTGCTCCAACTTCATAAAGGAGATTAGGCCAAGAAAGGAGTGCAGAGCCCAGATGCTGATCCACGGCTAAAACCACCACCTAAACAGTGTAATCTYACCACGCTACCCCTGAGGCGAGCCTCACTTTCCATGTCACCAGGACACGTGAGGACACGAGGGGGTTTGGTGGCCTCTATAATGYCCTTGTCAGCGCAGGGAAGCGCAAGGCCTTTGGGGCACAGACAAGGCSATGGCAGCTCAACCCAAAGAGGTGACAGAGGCAYRACTCAAAGCTTSACAGGCAAAACAAAGCGCCGTCCCYCATMTAACGGCGACGGAAGGGTCTAACTRAAGAGAGCAAGCAGTATTTTCAYAGCGTTTTAAGGGAGAAAACAAACAAATGGAAAGCTCAAAACAGACGAGCAATGCTCAGGAAGTTAGGGTTTCGCCATCTTACCCTCATATTGCCAGTCTGGAGTCAAAAGTTTAGAGTCGTCAATGGAAGCAGAGCGGAGTAACGAAAGGAAATAAGAAAGATTTGGTTGTTGAGCTTAAAGAGGAGCTTCACAGGCACAAAAAGCAGTACAGGCAGAGCGAGCGGAGTCCCYGGGGCACTCGGGAGCAGCATGGCAAGCGTGTGGGGCAGGTGCAATTCCACGGCAGCAATTGCACCGCGGATCATCGCGGGCTGTAAGAGGGTTCCCAAAATAAATCAATAAAGAAATCAATAGCACAAAACACACATTTGTTATGATCTCCTCCAAGTTCATAATTGGGCAAACCAAGCGTCTCGAATGCAGTTTCTTTTTGGGACGTGGTCGCCAGGCAGTAACACACTTACCAGAGAGCCCAATTGAGGGGCAATGTTTTAATTGCAGGGGTGACACAGGCCTTAACTGATGGACACCCCGGACTTCTCCTGAAGGTAGAGCAAGCTTTTCTCATCACTATTGCCTTCCTATGGCTGCATTTTGCGTAACCATGTGTGTGCACAACCACTGCTTACCCATGGTGTATCCTACAGAGCCATTGCCTAAAGCAGATATAAGCACCCGGCTGCTCTTCTAGTGGTTATGTCCTCCTTTTGGCACTGCACATTCCCTACATAGCACTGAACAAATGTCAACACTGCGGAATCTCCAGAATATCCCTCACCCACAGAACTAAATCACGGGAAGAATGTGCCAGGTGACCATGCTCGGCCTCTTCCCTCACCTCAGGTGTCCAGGTGACGACAGCCGAACGCAATGGCYGCCAAGCACGGCGGGAGGCTCTGGCAGCCTAATCCACCCCCACGCTCTCCGGAGTGACTGCCCTTCCCCTAAATCCACAGGTTTCACTGCATGCCGGCGTTACGGGCCCACTTGTCTGCTTGTACTCTGCACACCAGTGGGCCCTAAAGCCAATTTATCTGATATATATAGAGAGAGGATTAGGGGAAAATCCTCGGCTGGTTCGCTCCAGAGAACAGCCCTGCAGCTTTGTAAAGCTCCCTTGATCTCAGTGCGGCTCCTACGACGAAAGAATAGGGCTGAGGCTACTACTAGCTCCAAATTAGCAGGCGCCTGGCTCAGCCATCAGCCTGGTTATTAAGTCATCCTGCCCCGGGTCAAGGCACACAGTGAAGGCCAGGGGAGGTTTCCTCACCTGGACCCTTTCCATGGCCTATTAGTGCTCCTCAACCACGCGCACGGCGAGACCCATTCAAGACACAGTGACTCAGGCTCTTTTGATGGCCAGGACAAGGACAAGCCGTGCCCCGGATGCTGGCCRGGAGCCACAAGGACCTGGCCATGAGCCGGAGGCAGCTAAAGGCAAGTGGAGACAGCAGGAGATGCCAACAAAACTGCTGGGGAAGGAGAGAGCAAAGCCCTGGTCCCGCTCCTCCAACACTTGCATTGCCGGGTCAATACAATCCCCTCTGCTTCTGCTRTCCTGAAATATTTTAGACATTTCCTCCCCATTTCTCTCTTCATTACAAAGCTGAGCAAGAGTAACGTCATGCCCGAGTCACATCCCCTGTTGCAAAATCCAGCAGCTATCCAGTTATAAGGAATTACACCTTTGGGTTGGCATTTACTGTCCAAAAATACCAAAATGCTACTGCTCCATAACTCCATAATCCYTGTAACTTCAAAATTATGATTAAATAAGATTTTATTCCCCCGCCACAAATGTTCATGGTGAAGAACTTGACTCAGACCTTCTGGAGAAGTTGCCCTCAAAAGAACCAGCCCAATATTTCATCTCCAACATGCAAACCTGCGAGGTGAAGATGGAAACTGTGACSTTAACTCTCTGGGGTTTCACTAGCATCATTTGCACTGCATAACCTGGGATTTTTTTCCTAAAATCCAAATCTGAGCCTTTCCAACTTGGTTGGGAGAGGGAAAGAAAAAAAGGAGATGGTGAAAGAGGTGATAAAAAAACCAAACCAAGATATTTGGAGTCTTATGTCTCTTTTGGAACTGTTAAGCAATGAAATGGACTCGGATGTCCAGCTCAGAGCACTGCAGCCTGCGAGTCCAAGTCCCTGCTAACACTCGGACACTACCCACAGGTTAATGAGAAGGGGTTTAATCAAGAGCAAATGTGTGATTTCGCTCCCTCRCTGGCTGGAGATTCAATCCATGCACGTGCCACACAAAGGACCCACTGCAGAGCAAAGCCAAAGAAACGTCGCGGCGGGGACGCAAGGCCAGGACTGAGACCACAAGCGTCCGTGGGGCCGGCCGAGCTCACCGAGCCTCACGCCTTGGGAAGAACAGACTTTTCTTTCAAGACGCGTATTAACAACAGAAATGCTTAAATTAGCCTTAATTACTCAGAAAACACCCACAGTTCATGCAAAAAGCGTTTCGAGAAGCCCCCATGAACGAGTCTCTCTAAACGTGGCTCTCTGCAGCGGGGGGCTCCTCACAGAGAGCCGCACAGACCCACACATTTAGGCTACCCGAGTATCCAAGCAACCCAATTTAAGGGAAAAAAAGGCCCTGCGTTGTTTCCTAGYGGATTCAGAGCTACAGCTGGGCCATTTAGGGCACCCTTGGCACAACCTTGACGTTGGCCGACGTGTCCCACAATCGCTCCCGTCTTGCCGAGAGCATAAGAGGGGCTTTCAGGGGCTCCTTGGAGCAATTCCCCACGTACGTCTCCAATTGCACAAGAAGGGGCGAAACGACAGGGAGCTCAATCCAAGCCCATCCCCGATCCTTTCCAATCTAAGTGGGATTGTTTCGGTTCACCCGGCAAGGCTCCAGAATTCCTAGCATGGGGATTCAAGGATGCACGTGAAGGACAGTGATTTAACTGCAAAAAAAACCATCTTGGGCTATTTTGGGGCTTGCTTTTCCTTTTTAAGCTAAGGAAAGCTGAGGCTGATAGACAGCCAAGAACAAAAAGGACAMGAGCTAAATAAGAGTATTATTGTAAACTCTTGTTCTCATAGCCCCAGAAAAATTTAAGTCATAGCAAACACGCAACCTAAACAACAGATTTACTTCAACGCTTTATTTCTCCTCAAACTTTTCTGAACAGATATAATATCTCTATAAAAGGTCTGCTATGGGAAAATTGCTCTGCAATGCTATTTAACTGCTTTGGAGAAAGAAAAATAGCAGCCYCATCTGTCTGGCGGGAAATATTCATTGAGACTGAAACGACTTTCTGTTCTAGCGGCTGTGACAGAGTTGACAGGGTCCTTTTAAAATCATCCTCGTGTCTGAAAACACCACAAAATGCAGAAAAAATACCACATYGTGCCAAGCAGCCCCCTAAAACTGCTATTACGCCCAAAGTAATTCTTAACACTGTGAAAATGTATTGGACAATTCAAGAATAGCTGTAATATCTCCAGAAGTGCTTCCAACRCCCACTATACCCGACCTTAACAACTGCTGTGCATTAAGCATTGAAATTCCATCGTGTTTTTAACAGCTTTAAGACTCAGCCTTCCCTGCTACCTGTGGCATGTGCTTAAGATAAAGACCCCGTTCAAAGGGGTGAAAAAGTATTTGCTATTTGGCAACAAACCAAATCCAGACACACTTAAAACAGACTTTATTTCCTTATTGTATAACTGCAGCTGTCTCTATTTAAGTATAAGCAGCTCAGAAAAAGCAGTTGGAAATACCTAAAACATGCTGAATGGTCTAATAAAATCGTATTGACATTTATTAACTGAAATAGGGGAGGKGGGATAGCTAAACTGCTTATAGATGAGCTGTGAACATTGAACCTTCCCATTTTCCTAATGAGAAAAAATGGGTTTTTTTTAAGGTTTTCTGCTAAATAAATGTCATTTCAATGGCAATGACCTTATATCTGTCCATCTTATCTAGACATGTATCTAAGATTCCTCCCCAAAATTCTCATGTTTTTGCAYAAAACAGATGAGGGAGGAAAATAAACTGGCAGAAAAAAAATAAATAAAGAGACAGTAATAGGATGGGTAAAATGAAATTTAGAACATCATAAATTTTTGCTGCACRCAGGAGCATTTGCATTTCACGCTCCCGTGCGTGCATACTTTTGAACTGTATTTCTCTTYGGAAAAAAATCAACTTTTGCAAGTGGATATTGCACCTTTAAGTACCTTTCTGGTGCCACCTATAATGAAGCCAGCGCTTATCGAGCAGTGGCAGAAGGGGAGAACGTCGCTTTGTCCTGCCCTTCATGGGAGCAATGGAGAAGGGAGCCAAGGCCTCACCTYGCAAGGCATCCTCCTCTTCCTCCTCAGCACTGCTAAGATCAACCCGTGGGCTGGGRCTTGGTGAACTGCCTTCAAAATAGAGCGTGCTGCACATTTTCTGGAGCCTCTTGCACGTAAAASACAGGCCCTGGTGATGTGTCAGTTGAATCCTAGCTCAGTTAGTGCTGAGTGCTGGTTAGACACAGTTTGGCACTGTCTGGGGTGTGAAAAACAGAAACTTGCAGAGGTTTTGGGTAGAAAATGTTGCTTCCAGCATCACTGCAAAAAACCCAAAGCCCAGSAAGCTGTAAAAAGGGACAAAAATGCTTTTTAAGCATATTTCCAGCAGCTCTGCAATAGAAGTGGCAYATTAGGAACTCAGGAAGCTGCCGTGGCTTCGTAAAGTCAACTTATGCTGCACGAAGGACACGGGGGCTAACTTGATAGGGCTCCTCCCCTATGAAAAGGGCCAAGGAATGAGACTTCAGACRAAGCACCGTCCTTGGAGGTTGCTATTTAATACCTTAGGGTCCAGAAAAGCCSAGTTATAGAAGGCACGAGCAGCCTGCTGCCCATGGCAGTCACAGTCTATGTCTGAAGAGTCTGAAGGTGAATCAAAAAAGGACCAAAATGTTCCCAAGCTAGATTTTTTTTCTGTGTATTTGTGTTTAAAARGCTTGGGACTTAATTGCAGAACTGGTCCTATAATTCAAAACAGTTGGACGAGTCTATGTGAGAGCATCTGACCCAGGACCCTTGAGCAGAGTGTCATCAGTCACCTTGGTGAGGCAGAGTTTTGCCTCACCTATATCAGAAAATGAGATTTTTGGGACTTTTTTTTAAGCTCTCTATTAACAACTGATATAAACAAAAGTTAAAACAGGGTACACGACCTAAACACAATCTTTATCATCCAACAAKAGGTAAAAAGGCAAGAACGCTGAATTAACCTTCCTGCTCATACCACTTGCTGTGCGATGCCCCACCTTAAACTTTTGATTTCTGACTTTTCAACTACTTTTARGAGCACAAGGTTAGAAAACAAACACTTTACAGGACGCAGCCGTTGCCATAAAAAGCTTTGGTTTCCATCAGTCATCAGGGAGGTGAACAAGGTGCAGAAAAAACCCCATGTGTTCCCAAGCAAACACAACGYTGGCAACTTTGTGCATTTCAAGACACCAAATATCTTAACGGGGGATACGTTTTGCAAGGCCTCAAGCAGAAACCACATTSGGATGTTGCTGCAGCGAGGAGGGAYGAGCTCTGTTGCTGTTTCATTTGGAAAGGGGAAGGGAAAGGGCTTCATGGTAATAAATGCTCAGGGGATTCTTCCCTCAACATCCTCTTCCTAAGAAATGGGCCACTGAGGACGGCGCCGATGAGGCCTATTTAGCCTCCGTTGCACCGGAGTCCCACTCGCCTGCGAATCAAATCCCAGGGCACAATTTCTCCCCGTGATTTCCCTTCGCCRGGCTCCAGCCCAGCACTTTGCAATCAGGTTTAACTAGGTGCAACGCCACAATTTGCTGCTATTTAAGTATTTGATTTCCGTTCGCCGCTGCCTTTCAGCTGCACAAAAGGATGGAGGGAAAAAMCGGATTAAAAAATCTCAGCAAGACACCAAGACATTCTTCTTTTTTTCCCTTTTAAAAATTATTTTAAAATTGTTTTCTTCAGTTTTGCCAGTAGTTTTCCTTCCGCCACACACATCATCTTCTTTAGCAATAGCAATTTTATGAGAAAATGTATTTGCATCGAATGAAACTGGGCGATCACTCCTGGGTTTAAGAGTGAGAGTCTCCAGCACATCCATCCTCCTGGATCCACGTGGTGCACCCGGGTTTGTTCTGTTCCCGTTAAACGGGATACTGATGAAGGATGAAGGAGTCAAGACTCCCGCATCTTTCAACCATGACCATTAAAGCACAAGGACCAAGGAACAGCCAAGCAAGGCYAACGTCAGGATGAGCTCTGCTCAACTTGTGCCCTCCAAGGCCTTCAGGCAACGCACCTTCCTTCAAAGGACCAAGAGCTGATCATTGCAGGTGCTAAAGATGCAGCTTGTCTTATGGAACCACCTCGTTTCATGGCTGGACTGTGGGATCAACTTACGGGCAGCAACATGMGCTCCAGGGCCTTTTCCTTCATGACATTTGAAGGATCCTATGAGGGTTTCTGCACTCCTGCTGCAAAGGCCAAAGACCCGTAATATTAAGGCAAGCAAAGCCTGCCTTTAAACTAGCCACCTCCACAGACCCGACCTTCTCTCACCGGGAGCAAACTTGGGGAAGGAAAGTTTGCAACTAAAAGACTCTGCTTTGCATCTGGTCCAATTTCASCCCGTAGCTTTGAAAAACACAGTTAAAGAAAAGCAGGTAATTCCCACCTTAGCATATATTAAGATGTAAGCCCTGGTGGCCTGCCAACAGCAGCCGCAATTCAAACACCAGCCTTTTTTGACGGGAAATAAAAGGACTGTATAATAAATGCCTGGATCGGCGAAGAAATAGGGACAGAGATGACAGGGGGGAYGCGCAGCCTTTGAACGTGCTGCTTGGCTTCTCCCTGCCCTCCAGAGCCCCCTAAACAACCTCARTTTGGACCCCTCTAGCAGATGGCACGGGCACCAAGACACTCTCGCCTGCGACAACTCCTCGCTGCAGCTTTGCAAAGCTCCCCGTTAAGCAAAACCCAATTAACAAGTGGGTTTTATTTTCATATGTTTAGCAAGCGATAGCAGCCAACATTCCTCCCCGCTTCTTTTCACTCAYGATTTTGCTCCGGAATTTACTGGAGAAGCGCCGAGGACACATCAGAAGCTGCAGCTGACCTCGTTTCACCCACAGCTCTAAGTGACATTTCTACTTTATTTAAGCTATAATAGGAGGGAGGAAAGGGCGCACGACGCTTACGCGGCTTGGAAAGAGCACACCAGAGGCAGCCAAACTGGACACGGAAACGGTCACGTTGCCCGTGTTTGTTTTTAAACACGTTGTCCGTCCACCCACGGGCTTCTATTTGTTCTGTAGGACGGAGGAGGAGAGCAATGCAAACAAGCAACCCGAYAGAGGGGAACCCTGTATGGGCTGATCAGTGGCACACTGAGAGCGCGATGCCGCTCACCGCRTCTCCTTCACAAAGTACTATTTATTTACAGCAAGGGGCCCGCAGCAGATGCCAAGGAGCTGCAGTTCATTAATTGCAGAGCTCAATTGCAGAGCCCAGAGACCGAGCTCGCCCGGAGTCGAGATTCCTGGGAGTGCCGGGGGAAGCTGCTCTGCAAGGGGAGATGACAGGAAATGTAGTTTAATGAGCAAAAAACTATTTCACTGTCTGAGTATTACTTTAGTTGACAAGTAGTCACATAGGCAGGRGATGTGGTTTTATATTTTGAGGCATCTATTTCCAGCTAATTTTTCTATGCCCCGACTCATTATGTGGCTGACATTTRCTGAATAACCAGCTCCATGAGACCATTTCGAAGTGACTTCCATGTCATTTTTCCCTTGCTACTGAAGTATTCTGACATCTCTCTGTGTCACTTTGAAGATATCAGATGCCCAGCTTTGACTCATTTCACACTGTCTGCAGCGAGCAGAGCTCGATGCCTTCTCCAGGTCGTGCCAAGGGAGACTCGTTGCATATTGCTCAAGTGATTCCCAACACCCGATTCAACTTATTTAACAGGAAGTGCTGTAAAAAGTACCTGTTTGAGACTAAAAGCAAGTCCTGGCTTGTGCCATTCCCTCTACCAGGACCTACAGTTTGATGTTGGGACTGTTAACTCACTTGGTACATGATCCACATCAATAAATCCTGAATTTTTACMTCGTCTACATTTCACAGCAACACARTTTAAGAGCTTTGGGAAAGTTCTCCCGGGATGATTCCAAACTTCTAACGTAAGAAGCCAAGACAGAGCTCAAAATGACTCARGCAACATTTAGAAAGCGGAAACTACTCGATTTGACTTTTGGCTGCAACCGCTACCTGTCAAGGTGATGCCAGGTTCACTCATTCCCATTAATACCTGAAACGCAGCCAAAAAGTGGCATAGGTGCCCAAAGAGCCAAAGGAACAGCAGGCCACCAAGTCCTCTGGTACATCCATTACTGGCTTTTAAATAAGGAAATAGAAAATTAAATAGAAACTGCTACTCAACCGAGCGCCCCATCGTCAACATGAGTTTGCTGAGATGACGACCCCCTGCCCCAGTATTGCCAGGTTGACTAAAGCTTGTGGGTTGAAAACCCGATGAGGGTGAGTGCTGTTGGCCTCCCCATTGCATCGCTGGCGCCCGGCCCTGTGTGCCCATTAATGATGATGAAAYGAGCTCGTTAGGGCAAGGCATGGATTGAGCAGCTCAAGCACCCCGGCAGGAGCTTTAATTAGTTTTCTTGCTTATCACAAGCAGCAAGCAAAACACAGGGTCCAGCTGGGGGACAGAGGGGAGTAAAGGACCATTTAGGAAACATCTAATTGAGCAAGGAGGAATATTTCTATGCRAAAGAACAAGGAACGCTCAAGTATGATAGTGGCTTTTGCATAAAAGCAAAGCTCTTGCTACCCAGAGCTGTCCTAACGTAACTATCAACAGAGATTTCTAAAGGAAAACCATGTTGCAAGAACAGCACGTAAATATGAAGGTGTTATTCCAAGTTACCTGTGTGAAATGCCCAAGACTCATAAATCACGTACAGGTTCATTACAGACATTGTAACTCCGGAGTCGCACCTCTTTGATAACCCCTTCCTGAAGGGCAAGCAGCCATCAAACTCAGGTCTYWGCTTCTRAAGTGTTCCAAACCCATCAMGTATTTGTACCCTTCATTATTRTTATTACAGGGAAAAYGCAGAACACRCTCCTGGTGTTTCTTAAATTCAAGRACASAGCAAGATGAACACAGGCTATYGCAGCYGCACCACTTTGGTTCAGGATTTCCAAAGGGCAGTTTCTCTAAAGGACCCTCATTTGGGGATCCTATTTCCTCAAGCTTTGGCCCAGTTCGGTGCGTGGCCCGCGTAATTTTTCTCTCCAATTACCATTCCAAGCTCTCCAATGCTCCGTTTCCAAGCRSAGCARGGTGAGRGACATGTTCTGAAGACAACACTGAGCAAATTTTAATGCTAGTTCCTACTGTAGCCTTACTCATTTCCTCATCTGGTCTACTAAGGTAACAGCTTTGCAAATRGCCTCACCACATGATCAAAATGGTGCCATTAATCTGTACTRAGGTTCAAGCCACGTCTCCGAGCAGCAAGWCTAGGGCAAAAYCCACCCCCTTCCTTCCTCCACACCRCGTCCCCATGCCACRGCTCTTACCTTCGTCATTCTGGGCCACGCAACCCGCCAGGACGGYGGCGACGGYGATCCCTAGGGCTAAGCGTTTCCAGAGGCGAAACCGCTGGACCATCTTCCTGTCACGCGTCACTCGAGGCAGGCCTGCAAAGACAACCCAAACCAAGGCTTGCTATTTTATTCTTGCTGCTTTCAAGGCCTTTGAAGCACAGACCAGAGCAGGGAGGTTCTGCTCATTAAACCTCATCTCGACCGCCCTCGAAGCCGTCACCCAACAGAGCATTTCCCTGCAGTAGATGGAAGGAATCAAGTGGATGATGGTGGCCAACGTGCCAGGCTGCTGGTCCACAGCCAGTAAAGGAAGGGGGAGATATTAGAAAAAGCAGGAGAATAAACCGGCCGAGACGGGCCTGGAGGAAGTCCAGAACATATTAGGAGCAAGTAGCATTAGAAAGTTGTGTAAAGCTCTGCTTGATTGCTCCAGTAAAGAGAATTAACATGTTTTCCTGGCCCCAAACTGAATTATTTAAATTATTTCTTCACATTAAAAATACATGGTGGCAAATACAATGAACTCACTCAGCAATGCAAGCACGAGCAGAGAGACTTACAGCACTGGAGAAAAAACCTCTTTTTAATATAACCTATTCAACAGCTTGGAATTGACACAACCTGCTCCACCGTCGTGCTACCGTTTCCTGTCCATCAACGCTGCTTGCAGAAGGATGTAAACCATTCACAGAGCATCTAATTCACAGCACAAAACAAAAATATCAACTCGGGGCTGAAAAACCTCCTTTCAGATCACCTGAAGTTATCTGAACCCCTGGGAAACAAGAGGCATCGTATGAGGAGTCCGAATTAGTTTCTCCGGGATGGTCTGCAAACCATCACATCTCTACGTACAAGCCCTAGCAAGAGATAACATCTTAGAGCTTGGAAAATCCAGATGTGTATTGAGGAGGCCTTGCTGTTTCTTGCAAGGTAGACATGAGGCTCCTCTCTTGGGAGCCAGTGCAGGGAAAGCCACAAACACGCACAAATTGTCCCCATGGAAAAGAGCTGGAGATGCCGACAGCTTGACTGCACCAAACTGGCATTGAGGAGCCATCGCTGCCAGCGCTTCCCATGCCACTCTCAGTGCAAAATTGACCTAAGATTTAATTGTAGCATCCTACTACATTATTTAAGCACAGGAAAAGTCCTGTCTGGCGTRGGGTTTCCTCCACGGGAAGAGAGATGCACATCTGGAAGTGATCCTTTCATGCGTCCTCCTCTGCAAGGAAAACCTCCCCAGCATCTTCTCCACATCAGCTTCCAATAATTCCCACTTTCCTCCCTGCCCAAATGAGTTCAAACTTGCTCTAAAACAGCAGCAGCAGCCCTGAGCTCCCCTGGAGCCAGCCTGAAGGGTTTCACCGTTCCTAGGCACAAAGGGCAATGGAAAAATAAAGGAATAAAGGGCCACTTCCATTTCTAGGTGGCTATCCATGTACTCGCTTCAATGGTTTGTCCCTCCAAAGTATCTTTGTACCATTGCTAGAAGCTGTTTTTCCATTAAAAAAAATAACATTCTGCTTAATATAAGAACATTAGCGGAAATATAATCCATCTATTGAAACTGCAACAATCYTTGTCTTTAAAAAGTTTATAGAGCTCAAATTAAAGCATTACAATATAGGCTACTTTACTGGTTGATGATGGCAATTTATGTCAATATAAGAGTGCAAAATAAAAGACATATCCCAAGATAAGCAGGGGATGAGATGCTCCATGTCTACAAATTTCTCCCCAAGAAATTTCTCCCAAATTTCTTCCCACCTTTCTTCATCCCCACTCGAGACACAGGAGCAAATTCAAGGCTTTAGGTGAAAACTAAGAAAAACCTTCGTATTAATCCAACAGAAA
The DNA here is from genome assembly GCA_003342815.1 of Eudromia elegans. Lineage (NCBI taxonomy): Eukaryota > Metazoa > Chordata > Aves > Tinamiformes > Tinamidae > Eudromia > Eudromia elegans. The sequence goes on along the minus strand of PTEX01000438.1, from coordinate 188,575 downwards.
GAATCCACAGGAAAAACAAACAAGAAAAACCCCTGAAGTGTTTAAACTTCTTCCAAGCTCCCACCCAAGCTCTCACCAGTTAAGTGATTCTCCAAGGAGTCAAAAATATGAATTATAATCTGGAGAGAAGAAGGAAGATCCCAACTAACATGTTCAGATACACAGTTCTCTTCTTTCCTGGCCAAAGACCAATTYCCAGGTCCTCACCCTGAGGACAGGGAGCTGCTCATGTTCTTGACACCTGCAATAGCAAAGCAAGGAGCTGGCTCAGGGCTCCTMTCCTGCTCAGGTAGGAGTTTCTGCAGTTATTCCTTCTCTTGGCAAACTTGTAAAAAAAAAAAATTCCTGCAAAATACATTCATCCAACTTGTCATGGCAAAGGCAGCCTTGCCAGAAGACAACCRCTTCCCCTTGCCTGTTAGTCAGCACAAAAGGAGCACTAAATGCATCCTGGAATAATGAGACCTTTTTGTTAGCTCTGGTTAAAACAGCACAAAACAAAGCAGTTTCTGAATTAAGATATATATACACACACAGACTTGTCAGAAATTTCCTGCAGCTCTTCAATGCCAAGTTGAAGAYTGCACTGCTTTGCGTTCCTAGGAGCTTTCAGATCCCCCCCAGCTTGTGAAGCTACGTAATTAGATGTACAAACAGCAAGGCTCAGCAAATCAAGGAGCTACCTCTGGTTTTGCCTGTCTGCACTCCAAATTACAGACTAGATGAAAGGAAAGTTTAGGAGGCCAGACCACGTGCCGTTGCCATAGGGATGAGGCATCCAGTTCAGCTTGCTTCCTCCCCACCCTCCTGCTAAATGGTCTCTCCTCTACTCATGCCTAACATCCCATGGGGAATTTCRAGCTGACAACTCTGCTAATTCCATTAAAAAGGAGACGGGGAGGTTGTAAGGAGTCATGGAACAGCTGCTGAAGGTGGCCCACCYAAGTGCAAACCTCATGGAGCAGTGGTGGAGGCCAACGGGTGAGTCGAYGCACGCTTAGGGAGACATCAACGTGGATTCACTAACGAGACGAGGCAGCGGCGCAAGCTGCAGCAGCCCCGACCGAAAGCAGCTGCTTTACCTGGGATTAGAAACCAAACACGTGGGGTCACCGCGGGCAGCTCTTCAACATCGCTGTCATTCGAGGACGGGCAAGGAAGAGTTCTCCAGCTCGGAAGCCGATCCGAGCACAACGGTTATCAAATAATTCCACTATTTAAGGACCTACTAAGCTGGAAGAAACAAAACTTTAAAAGCAGACAAGTGGCTAAGATGATAGGAAACAGAGATGAGAGAGTCCATGATCATTTCATCCAGTTTCCCAACACGCTATGCTCGAGGAAGCGCCTACCGGGAAGTTATTAAGGGGCTCTGGTCATTAAGGGGTGCAGAGGATTGTGAGAAGCTCTGGGAGGATTTAAGTGCCTTTTGCACCTGAGCAATCACTTGGGAGATGAATTTCAATGCRCAGAAAGACGCCCCCGAGGACAAATAACGTATTCATGAATGGAAATGGGGACGCTGAGTTTGTCAGCTTCCTCGGCGTGGTCYCCTCGGAGGAGGCGGTACGGATCGCTCGGTGCCCATTACACCCCGGCAGCCAAAGCAAACAAAACGCCTGAGAGCGTTAGGAGAGAGAGAGAAGGACCTAAATTATAATGACATTACAAAGCACAATACAAAAACCCCTGGAGCATTACATGCAGCATAACTTCAGAGAGAGAGAGCAGTGATTAGAAAGGTCTTCGGAAGGACAGCCCAACTCCTTCTAAGATGTGGTGAGACTAAAACCCCTTCTCAATAAAAAGGAAGGAATCTCCTGCAAAAACACTATAGCCTTTAAGAAAACAACCCCGGGGATTATTTTTCAGTCATTTTCTGCAACTTGTTTGCCATGATAAATGCGGGAATAATTAGAATCTCCCTTACTCATTTAAGATTTCCATATGTAAAAAGCTTTTCTGCATACGAACTCAACATRTAGGCTTCTCCTCAAAGCCTACAAGGGTAGGGTGTGCAGCTCATAACACACTCAGCTCACCTAGGGCACCTCTAGATCGGCCCTTGCACATTCTTCCAGGGTAATGTAGGCCAAAAGCATAATTTTTATTCACTAAAATGAAGATTCAGTGAAATTATGACCCGACCGACAAATAATCAACACTCATCTTTGAACCTGCAGAGTGATATCACAAAGCTGGAGGCAAAATGGGGTTTCCAGTTGGAGAAGGGAGAAGTTTAAAACCACCAAATTAAAGAAAGCAGAGGAAGTTAACAGAAGCAACTCATGTTTTCACTCACGTAGCCCTTAACCAGAGAAGACAGGACATGAAGCATCAAGGTCGCTCTCAAGTTTTGAAGTTGGGGTCAGCAACACGCTCTCACAAATCCCATCTCAAAGGCATTAAATGGTTTTAAACTTGCTGAGATCTCAGGTTTTCTTTCTGAAGAAATGGCTTTGATCACGTAATTGGATTGACTTTGTTGAATCTCAGTGCCACTACGTGCCAGGAGTTCCTATCTTGCGTCCCTATCCCCATGAAAATTTGAGGGGCCAAAAAGCACATCAAAATAAACCTAAGAGCAATGAAATTTTGAGTTTTATCCTGAAAACAAAAGTTGCAAAGAGTCCTTATGGATAAGTCTTCCAYGGCACTGAAGCTTTCAAATGTTTCCACAGTCCTGTCAAATTCTTCCTCAACCAGAACTGGTTGAATTGCCATTCATAGCTTTCTTACACAGATGGACAAAACAAAACAGAGACAGAAATTCAAGAAAATTATATATATACACACACGTATAAAATATATGTATCTTCAGGTTTTCTTTAGGGGGTTATCACCAACACGACATGTATCTGAAGCCACGTCTGACGAATGCACACAGGTTGCAAGAGCCTGGCCCGTTCACAGCAGACGTCCCACCAGGACGACGTTGGAGACCTGAGCAGTTACACAAGCCTCTGCCAAGAGGTTTGCACTCCATTTTGGGTGGATRTTGGAGCTGATTCCACCAAACCAAGGCAGCTCAGGGTGCCTAGTGTCACCTGGAGAAATTTAACAGTGTCTGTTTGCATAGAGATCTTCAACAACAAGCAGCCCCATGTGCAGTTTGAGGAGCATCCACAGGGGTAGTCAAGGAGGAGCACCCAAAGCAAGCAGTGGTTGAGGCAAGTACGGGCAAATAAAAGCAACCGATAACTCAAAGCGGTGCTAGAGGACAGTGGACAAAGGAGAGGGTCATTTGTGAAGACCTGAAGTCTTCAAAAAAATTAAATTTTCTGTACGTGTCACCTTACAACAGGGAAGGGCTGTTAGGGTGGCAAGCAGCTGGTACCAGACGTCCCCTTCCCTGAGCAGGAAGGAGTCGTCACGCTCCCACTCCCTTAGCAGGAGTGGGAAAGCCCGGGGTGGCCCATATGATCCCTGCCAGCCCTGGGAGAGCTAAAACCAAGCAAAATACACATGGAAAAACACAACAAAACAGGAAAACCTCACAGTGCCAGAAGGTAATTTGTAACGTGGGTGAATTAAGCGGCTGTCACGTCAAGAAGGAGCCACATRAGGGCTCGTGTGGAGCTCCCTCCTCGTTCAGTAGTAACGCCCAGGAAGATGCCGCGGCGTTAACCACCTAATCTGATCAGGTTTAATAACAGCGAGATGATTTAATGCTCACAGAGGAGCAAAGTAGAGCAAGAAAAACGCTCCTCGTYGGTTACAGCGCTCGAGGCCAGCGACGCGTTCCGGCATCGGGAGCCGCTCCGTCACCGACTCGCTGCTGGGAACAGACACAGGCAGCTCACGGGGCAGACATCTGCTCGCTTGAACAGCACAGGCATGCCAAGAAAAGACCCTGTTTTGCTCTTTTTTGGATCATTTAACCRCACTCACTATCTGCAACTTGGAAATCTTGGATTTAAGCTACCTGGAAGTACCCTAAGAACTGATCCCCAAGTGCTTGGTGGAATTATCTGCTCTGCTTCTGCTCTTCTCTTGCCCCKTATAGCAGGATCTATCCCATTCCCCATCCCAGGTGAAAGAAAGGGAGACTTGACTGAAAGCCAGAGCAGAKAGTGAGACCGACTCCTCATCCAGAGCTATCGCCAAGCCCCAGGCTTCAAGGACATGCTAGGACAAAAACATCTTCATTTGGGTCCTCGCAGGGTTTTAAACATGTGAAAGAAATCCAGAGACTAGTTCGGACCTACATATATTAAGAAGGGGAAAAAAAAGCTTGACTTGAAAGAAGGTCCAAAGCGGCAGATGGTTTAGGCACYGAGTAAATAAAATTGTCAAAGAAAAATAAGTAGTGGGAATGCAACTTTTTTCCCTCATCCGGCTGAACATGATTTGTACATCAGTTCAGCCCGAGGGCAGGCAAAAATTGCTTTTTTTACAATGCCAGACCCGCACAAATCATGTTTGTCCTCTTGCAAACCTGTCTCAGAAAGAGGCAGAAAACGAATGGCGCAAGTTAGCAAAGAGAAGGTAGAACSTAAGTATGGACATTTACCAATAACTTCTCCAAACTAGTCCTGAGCAGAGCAGTATTTCCAGCTTCCCTCAGCCAACAGTGACTYCAGGGGCAGCGGTTCTTAAATTAAAGCAGCCTTGCTCTTGTGCAAGCTCTAGTTTTATTTAAGCAATGCCCAAGGTAAGTCGGATAAGCCAGGGCTCAAGTCAGCTGCGTTTAAAATATTTCTGGGTATGAATAAAGGCTCAAAGCGACAGGGAATTTAGAGCCCCCCGTTCATTCATTGCAATGGTTAATCCCTCTGCGTGCAATATTTACTGCATATTTACAGCTGGRACGTGATCAAGTGTGACTTCCAGCCATGCTATTCTGCTACACATCAGATCGCTCTAATCAAGCCCCTAGCATTAAACAGCTTTTCCACCTAAAAAGRGAGCTCATTTTTAACACCCACCTTCACCGCAAGCGCTGGCATCAGAGGAGAGTTCATTCCAGGCGAGGAAAGGGGTTTGCTCTGCACTACTGTTGTGTGCCAGGTAATGCCCTGCAATAGAAGCCGCCTCTGCATTTTCCCCTCTCCTTTTGAGCTTAAAAAAGCTTAAAAYGACTAAGCAGGGCTTTTTTTTTCTCCTCCATGAAGAAACAAAATTGGACCGACAGATCCTAATTGGGAACAACTTTGCGTGGTTTAGAGCATGACTAGTATTACTTTGGTATAGGTGCATGAGAATTAAGACACAAATGCCACCAGGAATAAAAATCAAGACCRCTGCCATGGGTGTATTTCCTATTTATAATGTCTTATAAATGTTAAAAAAAAAAAATACTGGCTGAATCAACAGCACATTGCAATTTTTAAGTAATTTCTTTAAGAAATAACATATTTTGGGGAGGAAAAACGGGCAAAAGGAGAAGAAAAACAGCCATACGCCTACCCAAAGGATATGCTTCCAGGTTGCACCGTTTGCTTGCAGCCCCCGCAAGCCCCGTGCAGTCGATTATTAGAGGCCGACGGAGCGAACAAGGGGCTTACGCAGCCAAAACCTCCTCCGTGCCCAGGCAAAGCCGGAGCGCATCAGGACACCGCTCCGCTGACACCCGCAACGCTCACCCTAATGAATAAATACTAAATAAAGGCAAATAAAAAGGCATGGCAATCGGCCACTGCCTTTAAATCATATTAGAAAAAGGCCAGGAAAAAAACAGCTCAATACGTTTCACATCCTTCTCAAATTTGTTTTCATATTAACGTGACTAATAAATACAGAATAAACAAGCAGAAACAGCTGGTGCCCAAAAAAACTTCAAGTTACCGTTTGGGAGAGATCAGGATGAACACGATAGGAAGCCCAAGAGAACAAAATAAAACTCTGCTCACTGCAAGAATATTAATTCCCATTTCCCTTCTTGTTTTTTATTGGCAGGACAACTTTAGGTGAATATTCACGACATGTTCGTGCTCTATGAGAGTAACTTCCATGCTCAGGGACACAGACGTGAGGAGGTAGCACGCTACTATTTCCTCTCAGATTAACTGAATTCACATTAAACCTTAACAATGCCCAGTTTATTTCTGCAACAATGTTAAATGTACTAAAAAGAAGAAAAAAAAAAATTATTTAAAATGCAGAAGTCAGTAACTTTTTTTTTTCATTTCATACTGTTATCGGGTCTAGTTAACATGMCAAGAATTACGCATCACTTTACACATTGCACAAAAAAAGCAATCCCTCTTAGCACTTCTCTTGTCAGCTTTGAGAAGTAGTTAAGATAGTAGCTATCTAAAAAGATGATAAATGCCAAAATAAGATGCTTTTTCTCAGGAATACCTGAAGGCCACATACAAAAACCCAAGGATTATTTCTTCTAAAAGACACTGGTTTCATTCAACCATGCTGAGACTTCATCTATATTGCTCCTTATCCAGAAAAGCTTGATGAATTTGCCCAGGTTTCTACATTTCGGGACCCAGCTCTACCTGGATATATGAAGAACTGCCTAGGACAAAGGATAATGCTGCTATTGAGGAGTATTTATTCAGTGTATATTCCAGTCCATCCATCCTGCTGGCCAAAGACATGTGGTGCTTCAAGGGAAAAAAGGATAAATGAGGCTGCCGCTCCTGAGACGGTTCAAATCTACGAATATTATTTTATAAAGCTCTGTTTTCATGGCAGCATTTCCCTGCACTGAATAAAAACATGTCACAGACTGCGCTGTGACAGCAATTTGTTTTCCAACAAAAGTGCTTTCCAAGGAAGCAAACAGATTGTAAATAGGTACAAATGCACAGCAAAAACTACAGCATTTTAATGCCTACAAAAATCACAACCTCGTGCTTCATTAATAACGATAAGTTAGRGCTTTCACATCCTTATGAGTATCAGGACCCCAACATGTGCAGGTAAGAGCAAAAGTCACAGCTGCAGCCAACCTGAACGGGATTATCCCCACAAGGCACCAAACGAGGGCTTGAAAAAGCAAAACAGCCCAAACGATTCTGCACTGAGCTCTAAAACGGGGCTACTTCCTTTGTCCAAATGCCCTATACACCCCTAGTAACACCCCAAAATCTACTTCTGTGCCAGAATTTCACACGAGCAGCATAAAATGAGCACGTTAAGGATGAAAAAGCAACCAGAAAAATTCTCGCTTGTACCRGAGAACTGCCTGAATGATGAAAAACACAAATTCACTTGGAAGGAAAGAAGGGATAAAAAAAAAAACCCCAAACTGCTCGCAACCTATTTCTTTGTGCTCATTAAAAGCTGCATTCACACTAGTTGGAAACCTGTGTAAAATCTCAGGATTGATGGCAGGGCGCAGCCCCCTCGAGGAGGGGAGAGGGAGCCGTAAAGCATCTGCTGCCTCGCTCCGCTCTCGCCTAAGTGACGTTTATAAATCACAGCTCAGCCCAGCGAGGCTGCTGCATCTCCTGGGAGCTTCCAGACTGTCAGAGAGCAGAATAACAAAAAAAAAACCACAGGAAACCTGTGAGAGAAAAACACCTCATACCCAGTCACAAGCAGCCTGCGGTCAGAAACCATAAGTTGCCTACTCAAAGCAAGCCAGCAAACGGAACAGTCGTTATCAACTCAAGAAACCACACTTTAAGACAAATTTATCAATATATATGTGTGCATATGTATGCTTTTTTTCCATGCATTTTCCCTCATGCACATTTACACAAAATTAAAGGCTCCAACCTCCTTTTTAAGGCTACCACTTCTTCCTGTGCTGCTTATTACAGCTACTACCCTGCTCCCCAAACCCACAGGGGTGTCTTTACCTTTAGGAKAGCAGCAGGAATGGAGGGTTCTTGAGCTCCTCACAGCATAACCAAGGTGCTGACRTGCTCCCTTTCCCACATGTGAAAGTCATTTCCTTTAAGCTGTTGCAGCTGCAGGTCCTTGCTCCGAGGTTGCAAGGACTCCGCTTGCAGGATGGAATAAGGATCCTCCTGAATTGTGCAACCGTAGAGGAAAGTCAACAGCTGGGAGGGAAGATGTAGTCAAGTTGGACTGGAAGCGTCAGACTCGTCTGCTGATGAAGGATGGGGAATGCCAAGAGCAACACGGTGGAGGCACAGAGCAAAACACCCCCTCGCCAAAGGGGCTCCTGGGCTCTCCACGACTTCCACATGGGCCCATGTAATGTCAGGCTGCCGTCTCTGACCTTCTTTTCCACCTGGGACCAAAGTCTGCATGTAAATGAGGCCCTTCCTCTGAAAGCAGCAAGTTTGGGAAGTTTTAGGAGGTCATGAAAATGCTGGTATTTGCTTGAATGCTTTTTCTGAGCAACCAAGTGTCAGAAAAGCTCCGAAGCAGCTGGTAGGCCTTGAGGGCGCAGAATCCAAGAGCAACAGCAGAAGAGCCCAATCAGGAGCCCTGGGCAATTTGGGTTTTATTCAGGATTTGGCAGCAGGTGATTTCCTGAAGGTTAAAAATCCAGCACACAAAGCAGATCTGCCCCAGTTTCAAGTGCCCATAGGATAAATCAGGAGCTGATGACAAAAATTCAGAGGTGGCCTTTGCAACACAGAGCCTGGCAAGCTCTAAGTTGTGATGACGGGTCATGATGAGTTGTTTGCATCGGTCTCAACCAGAAGTCTTAGGGAAACACAGCCCAAAACACAGGATATTTGCACCAGGTAGAGTCAGAGAAGACCTGGCTCATTTGCAGCTCCAAAGCACCTTGCAGCCACCAACACAACAGTGGGAGAGGAAGCCCCTGGAGCTGGCTGCTGCCCASCAGACTCTATCTCAAAGAGCTGGGGAGGTTTTGAGAGTCATCTCTTATTCAGGAACCACCCTGAAGTGTTAGAAAATTTAGAAATGGACCCCAAGGACAAGGAAGTTTAAGAATTTACAAATCATCCATTAAAACCACTAATGGGTGTAATTAGTAACACCTGCAGGCAGGTTGTGTGATGAGCTTCAACTCAACTTCCATTGAGGAATAAGAGTTGGTCTGAAAATCCACAGATGAAATCACAGTATCGACATGYAAAATATACAGAAAAACTACTATCTTTCTTGTTAGAAATCCAGATGTGTGATTCAAAGCATGAATGATAAGCAACACAGCATCCCTGTGCCTTTCAAGGGGGGAATATTTCATTGCAGCTCAGAAGCCCTAATGAAATGTACGAAAAAGTGAGGAGTACGACACAAAAAAAAAGCTAAGAGGCAAGAAAACAACTTCCTGAGCTATTTAAGCACTAGTTGAAATCTAGATGGGAAAGGACAGTGTTTGCCAAAGCAGGAGACTTTCTATATTCGCTTTATAAAATATTGACTAATATCGCTAATATCTCTAAACAAACAAAAAAAACCCCATTTTTAACCCCTAAGAAAAAAAAACCACCCACAAAACTTCTAGCTCCAATTGCAGTTATCATTGCATTTTATTTACAAAAAAAATCACTGTGTTTTATTTCCTAGAATTTATGCTTACTTAATGGTAATTCCCCAATAATAATTGAGCAGAATATGGATCAGTTTGTAAGAAAGAGCAGGAATTGCTTCAAAAGCCTCTTCTGGTAAATAACAGTATTTTGCTAAAAATACCCTTTTTTCCTGAACTTTACAAAACTTACTAGTATCATAAAAGGCAAGATCTAGGGCAGGAGCTTGCGCAGCTTCTTACCTATTTTAGCCAATATAAAGAAAAACTTACATATATTCATGCCTATTTCACAGAAGKTTTGCTATTTCTGCAAAGTTACAGCTAGCATTTTCCCTGCAATACCTAGATGTCACTAGAGTACTCAAAGAAATAGTCTGTTTTGGAAATAATAGATGCATTTCAAATCTCTGTAAGCACAAAATTGGTATTTTAGTTATGCATGGACATGAATAAACCCATCCTGTGTATTAGGCCTGTTAGAAACTAACTGTTGGATATTTTTCCCTGGTTTYTCATGTTAACACAGTCAATGCATCCAACGAAACAGCACAAAAAGGCAGAACGTGCTGCTCTATGACGGAGTGTGAACTCTACATCTTTCCTGCTATTTTCAAACCAAATGATGAAACAAAAAGTAAACTCATTTCACTTGAGACTCCCCTCAAGCTTCCAGCAGCTACGTGTRGCCAAATAGTCTCTGCTCTCCTGAAAATATTAATGTGGAGGAATAAAAGCAGTTGTCCATCCCAGCCTGCTCTCCTCTTCACCCCCAAGTCTCRATCCTCGTCCTCCCAAGAGACTGATCTTGGTATGTTCTTCTCCTTCCTTTCGTGCCTACTGTCCTGCTTTTGCCTAGCTGAAACCCTCTTGGAGCTCTGTTCTTCAAGAAGATATGTTAAAAAATAAAGTAAACCACATCCACTTCCCATGTTGAGTCTTCAGCAAGAAGCTTGTAAAAACTGAGGACCACCTATAAACCATGTTAACTCCATGAAGAAGCACATCAAGCCCATGGAAAATGTAGTAGTTACATCCAAGACTTGTGAAGTCACCTGTGGACTTTTAGTGATCTTCATTAACCTACTGTATCATGTCCAATCTCATCAAAATTTGGATAAACAACACACTGGATTGCAGTTAAGGTCACGCTGTCTGATAGCAGTAGGCTGGGACATGGAGTTGGTGTGAACCCCACACCACCGTTCCTTACAGGGGGAGCAGGGGAAGGATTTCTGTGTTCGTTTCATCCTTTCCTGTTGTATTTTATGCCAAGACCCTGTTTTTCCTTCAGTTCTGATGGGGCACTGCGACATTATCAGAACAGATCCCATCTCTTGAACGAAGAGGTACAACCTGTAGTCCACAAACTCTTCCTCCTACATAAATCAAGGTCTTTTAATAAAAAATCATCCCAGGAATGGCTTGATAGGGCTTTCAAAAGTTCTGCATTGGGTTTCTCCACAGTTAGAAAACTGTAACATGTATAGGGTACAACACGAGCATCCTCTCCAAACATGAGAACACAAGGGGGCTGCTCTCTATCTCCCAGCTGGCGCTCGCTTCACCACGGGCACCTAGGACACCACGGACACAAACCTTCCTTTTTTTTATCCCCTTCCCCTAGTCCTGCTAGAGTTCCAGTTGTTTTTAGGGGCTTGGAAGGCAGGAGACGGTGGTGCTGCTCAAGAGGGATGTAGATGGGGGTTATGACCCATGTTGCGGGTACGATGACCACTAAGACCACCTCATCTAGGGAGAGCAGGTGAGAAGACATTTCTGAATTGGTGGCAAGGTCTAAAAGCAGCAGCAGAAGCCAATTCTCAGTGTAAGCAGACGTCACAGATGCCAAAGTAAGACCAGCTTTGCTAGGAGCTTGTGTATTTGCTGACAAAARCCACAGTCCTGAACCTTCCAAAACAAGTCCACAGGGAGAAAGCAAWGGGAGGACTTGTCCTCATTTCCAGCCTAGCAGAGAAGAGGAAGAGCACCAGGGACTGGACCTGGCCCAGGTCACCTGAASGCAAGCATGTCCCTCTGAGGGCCCATTACTGCCTTCTAAAACATGTAGCAGTACCTGGAAATAGCTGTAGGTGACCCAGCTACCGCCGCAGAATAATGAGACTCTTGCAGAGGTCTGTAACTTCTCATGACATGGCCTAGATGCTCAACGGGAAGAAAATTTAAGCAAAGAAACAGGCGAGACAACAAAGTTTACACTTGCAGAGAGCCTCAGCGACTCCATCRTGCAAACCTCAGCTGAGAGTGGCCTTGTATCCGGAGAAAACCCGCATGGGCAGCACGTTGGGAAAGCACAGTGCTACTCTACAGCACTGTAGAGSACACTTGGTGGCGGGTCCATACGCTGTTGGCCATGAACCATACAGCAACTACATGTAGGATGCAGAGGGCAAACCTCAGCTTTGCTGCAGTGGGTGGAGGAAGAAGAAGAGTGAGACCAAGAATATCAAAGCAGCAACAGAAGGAACAAGAGCATGGGCAAGAGCTACAACTCCATCTTCACTTTCTGAGCAGAGAACCATCCCCAAGGAACAYGACATGGACGCGCTTTATCTACTCGTATTGACTTAGGTCAATGCAAAAGAAAGACGTGATGCCGGAAGACAAGCAAGGGGCCCAATTGCAGGGTTGTTCATGCAACTCTCAAGTCTCTGATGTTCATCCAAGGTCTCAGGTATCGCTGGGCAAACAAAGGTCTTTGTTCCTCCAGACAGCTCCGCCAACAGGGGCCTCAGCCTCCAGCTGCGCCAAGTGTGCAACTCAGTAGCTGAAGGAAGGGTAGCAAGAACCGTAGCCCAGCACGGCTCATAAAGCACAACGTGGATYCTGCTTCCCAGCTCATGCTGGGAAACCTGGAAAAATTTGAGCTATTATATTTTAAATTATCGAGTCGGGATTTATTTTCCTGCTCCCTGCCTCCAAGGAAAGCGTTGCCAGTGATCTGTTCCACAACCTGCTCAATATCTGGGTCATTCAGGACCATATTGCAAGAAGTAACAGGAGTCAAGAGCAACAGAGAAAGGCCTTGCTCTCTGCTTGTTTGCAGATATGCTTAGGCCAAGTGAATATATTGACTTTTAGCTATGTTTCAAGCAGCATGTGCAGCGTTACTCACTTGCAGAGGCAAAACCAATGCCCATCTTAGCTATTTAGAAATCAAACTGGTCACCACAGAGGGTGAATGTGGTCATGACCGTCCAAGTTAAACGAGGCCCTGAGGTTAGCCCAAGGCATTTATACTGCCCTTCCAACCAGYTCCATCAGGCAGTTTTTCTACTAAGCAAGCAAAAACTCCACTAGAGCCAAAAAAGAGCGTTGTAGATGCCGGAGGTTCCATTCCTTCACTGGTATATCACCTCATATCCAACCTTAAACAGTTTTCTACCTGATTTCAAAAATTTTTGGCCAAAGCAGTGGGTTAGCTGATCTGCTGGGCAACARTTCCTAAGGTCTAGTACAGATTTCCAGGTCAGGACACACCAAAGCATGCAGCAACTTGAATCTAAGACACAAAAGCAGTGGTGCATATAGAGTTATTCTTAATAAACTATATTATTAATGCAAATTATTGGTAGGAAGAGCAAGTAACTTATAGAACAGTCTCTAAATGTTGGGAATCCATCACACAACTGTTATGGGCAACACGTGGTGTGAAGCTACAGGATCAAATTAAAATCAGTATCATTTATTTATGAACCAAGGCAAATTTATGGGCCGAGACGGGCTTTGTATCCCATTTTCAGCTTCTGACCTGTTGTGACAAGGAGCTCCTGTTTCCTTTAGCTCTTCCTGGCCCTGGGAGCTGCTATCAGAATATTGGGATCAGATATTGGAATATTAACTGCAACGTTGGCTTCTTGCCGTCACTCCCTTGCCCAAGCGAGCAGGACGATAAGGACTTGGATGGCTGCATAGGGCAAGGGAGTGACAGCAGGAAGCCAGCATTGCAGTTGACATTCCAATAAAGCCTGGCTTTAAAAGTCTTCTTGGTCTTTTAGGGGATTTTTCACAATTCTGCTCTGCCTTTCCCTCGTTCATTTAACAGAAAGCAGTGCAGAGTGCTTGAAAACGAAATACACACGAGTACAAACAACTTTAGGAAAGGAGACACAGCACAATATGCTTTATATAGGATATTTAAAACTGCTGGAGCACCTTAGAGAYATTTAGTGCAGTAGTAGGGGTTAAAACTCCTTCTGTACATCGTGATACAAAAGGTTTCAGTCCTGAAAGGCTGGACGTGCAGATATTTTGTTAAGCCAATGGTTAATATCTGTCCCGTTCTTAGAGGACTACTACAAACTTGGTGACAATTGAAGAATTTAATTTTTTGGGTACAAGGAGTAAAGAATAGCAACAACAATGTGATTTGTGTACTCTCATATGCRATGGATTCAGTGGATAGCCTTCATATCRCTAAGAAATTAGGTTAATTTCYACTTGCTTCTGAGACACTTCACTCACAGAGGGYAAACTTGCTTGGAATGGCAATAAGSGGATTAAATTAAATGGGAGGGCAAAAGAGAAGAGATTTGTAATTAAGGGTTATCAGCATCTGTTTGGGGGGAAAGAAAGAAGAAATTAAGGGACCTAACTGGAAAAATATTGAGCTGAGCTGCTCAGTTACCTGAATAGGAAGGAGTGCTGGAAGTCATCCAATTAAAGGTATCAAAACCTTTAGYATTGCAAGGGAGAAAAGAGGAGAGAAAAAAAATTTTCGGGAAGAGAGAAATTCAGGAAAATGAGAGAGAAAAAGGAATAAAGAAGAGAAATGTAGTAATAGCAGAAAGGGTTAATTGTGACGGATGACACAGGCACCAAAACGTGCACAGAGCCTGAAGCACGAGCCCCCTCCCAAGCCCCAAATACCAAGTACCTGGGCACAAAAACGAGTCAAGACTGGGGGAATCGGGAGGGGGCTGCAACTCTAAAGAGCTCCTGATTTCCAGGGGACGATGAGGGGCAGGAGTTTTTTAAAGATGTTTTTTAAACACTGAACTTTGCTCAAACTGTGCCAAAGRAAAACTAAAGGCTACAAATGTCGCTATGAGCCCATCTCATCCCTGAAAGCCTCATATTAATATTAAGCTACCAAAAGGGCCTTCGCACGATGCCCTCCTCTTTTATTATTCTCCTAAAGTTACTGTTTGCAGATAATGGATAAMAAAAAGGTGGTAAAACCGCACATTTTTGGAAAGCATAAGCAGGGAAACTTAAAATTTGACACATCGAGCCGAAACCTGCAGCACACAAGGACTCAGTTCTCCCTCCTCTCCTTTAACACTCACCACCACCCCGCTAGAGCCCCGAGCGGCCTCATTTTTAACCTTACCTACTGCGCCTGCGTTTATAATTTCATTTAAAACTAATAAGCAAATAAATAAAGCCCCCCCTTCCAGCAGCTCTGCCCATCTTCCCAAAGAAAATGAAGGACCCGGAGGCGCAATTTTCCAGGCGGCTGCCCTGCTGGCAGAGCTATTGCAGCTGCACGCGGGGCCAACGCGGTTATTGCGAGCGGTGATATGCTAAGGAAGATATGGGGCTCCCCAACGTCTCTGCAGCCCCAATACAGCTCAGGAAACTGTGCTTRTATTTCAGAGGGCTGGAAGAGCAGACCTGGGTGGATTGGGTTCCCGAAACCCGAGCGCTCTCACGGATAGATAAGATGCATCAGGTAACCCCCAGCTAACCAACCTGCCCCGGCTGAGAAAGGCCAGCAGCAATAGCTGCATCCAGACAGCAGGAATGGGGGGCAAGCTCCCCAGTGCTATAAGGGGAGCCTCAGTCCTGTAGAAATCTTCAGGACGTTAATATYGGTAATGTGTTGTTAATTATTTATGCTGTCCTCTATGCCAGCAGCTCCAACAATTACTGACTTGAAGTGCAGCAATGAAATAGGGACTATTAGGAAACCTCACATAGGAACACATTGTCCCCTTCTAACAGCACTTGGAATATAGGCTTTGCTCGGGTGTATACCTGTATTTACCCCATATTTACCCATTCTGTCTTGAAATGATACTTATAGAATGATAAACTTATTTACAGTTTCCATCTTAAATAGTATGCCAAAACCGATGCAATTCCCCAGTCTCTTCAGCTCAACGACCATCCCTAGGCTGYGCCGCACAGAAGGCTGCGAGGAAATTGCAGAAACCCGGGGAAAGTCCCAAAAAAACCAACACAGGRACTAGGAAAAAAGTGCTACGCAGTAAGAAGGGTGAGACACGGGGGATAATCTAGGTACAACYCCGAACACCTGCCCTTTTTTCTTTWAATTAAGGCCGCTTGGCAGGAAAACCAGGGGAGCAGAGAGCCCTTAATGCTGTGTGGAGTTTAAGGACGTACTGACACACCAGATGTGCGTAAGGACACTAAACTCCASCTGCGAAAAATAAAGCAGTACAGCAGCAAAAATAAAATGAAATAAAAGGGAAAGCTCCTCGGTCAGCACCTTCGCTTCCCTAGGGATAAACCCCTAGGAGGACCAGCTGGGAAATCCCTATCACGGGGACTATCCAAGGGCGGCGGCGGCGGCGCCCGCCTCCCCGGGGGGAAGGAACGGCACCGGCTCCAGCACTTGGGCTGCCCGGTGGGAAGGAGCCGTTGCCGACACGGAGCCGGATCCGCGTAATTCCCGCACAATTCCCGGTGGGAAGCCGGACGCCCTCCCCACCCCAGGCGGACCGCGGGGGCRCCCGGCGCTTACCTCCAAGGACGGCTGCCGGCCGCAGCGCCGGGGCCGCGAGCGGCGGCGCCTCCGTGAGCGGCGGCGGGCGCTGGGCGCCTGGCCAGGAGCCCYGCGGAAGCGCCGAGGAGGCTCCCGGGGCGGGCCGTGCCGGAGCCCTGCACGGCTGCAGAGCTTCACCGCTGGCACGGGTGGAGACGGGACAGGGTGGGAAACACGCAACAAAGGGCACGGCAATCCCTTTTTCCCTTTTTTTCCCTTTTTTTTCCCCCCCCGTGGATGTGCCAGTCTATGGGACAAGCCTGAAACGCTGCACGCCTGTTCTTGGACACGAGGAGCGGTTCCCATTAAAGCACAGCATGAGAGCTTCAAGTGCCTAAGTCACCTTATGCTCCACAATACTTATTTCCCAACTAAGTTATTTCAGAAGTAATGACATATGGCTTATTAATTTCTATACGTTCTGGAAAGTATATCACGGAGGAAGACAGTCAAAACAAGCCCAGGACAGCATTTTTAGAGATTTTACCTGCAATCCACTCATCAGCACACCGAAGTCTCCCTGAAACATATCCACAAAGTAATACAGCAGTATGGAGAAGATAAAAATACTCTTTGCTCTGACCTGAAGTTGATGAGGAAACACCAAGTGGGTTCTCGCCGATCTTGCTGCAGGCATCAGAAGAAGGTGATGGGGACGGTGAGCGGGGACCTGGCGCGGATCAGTTGTGCTTGACTAGCCTGACTGCCCACGGTGACAAAATGACTGGATTTGGGGACACAGGGAGGGAGCGACGTCATTCGGTGTGACTTTAGCAAGGCTCTCGGCGCCGTCTCCCRCAACATCCCTGCATCCAGGTTGCCCCTTTATGCTCCGGATGGGCAGACAGATGGGTGGATAAAACCCCAAGGGAGGCCCTGGGGTCCAGGAGGCAGCGAGCTGAGCAGGAGGAGCTCGTGGAGGGGAAGGGATCATCGCCCTCCACTCAACATGGAGACACTGGCTCCCAGGTCCTTCCTGTTCAGGAAGACCTGACAAACTGGAAGCAGTTCAGTCGTTCCTGTCATTACTGACCTGAGCAGTTCCGAGATACAAGTTGGGAATTGGTAGCCACAACCCAGGCATCTCCAGGGAAAAGCACCACACAAACACACAACCACCTCTGTGTATAAACCAACACGACAATTTCACCATCTTCCTGCAAAKAGGAAAGGTTGCTGCTCTGGAAGCCACAGGAACAAAAAAAGGCAGAAGGCAACGCAATAACCGTGACTAAACTGGCTTCTGGGAGGGTGGAGAAGAAAAATTAACAATTGCCCCAGGGTTCGCTCTTGTATTTTCAATTTAGCTGCTCTGAGCGTGAAGTAGAGGCTTCTGCTGAGTTATAAATCACCACAAAAAGGGATCTATAATCAAACGTTGGACGTTAGCTACAAAAATACGAGCAGGCCCGTTATAATGTGCCAGTGGGCACAAGAAGCAAACCCCAGTCCCTCCTTGCAAGCAGCTCCATGGGAAGAGGCTTTAGGCACAGGCAGTGAGGACGGAACAGACTTTGCAAAGAGGGACAAGGACACCTATATTACCTGATTCTGCTCAGGTTTTGCTTCTTTCCCCCCGTTATTTTGGTTGGCAACAGGCAAGGCGCAAGGGAACGCGACTCCAAGGCCGTGTTCTGCAGAGACCTGCAACCTGCCCATCTGTTCCCGGGCAGGGATTAAAGCAAATCCCGCTGAGCTTCCACAGCCGCAGGTCCAGCAGGAGCAGTGATCGGGCTTATCAAAGTTTCTCAGATTCGTAGTTTGGCTGCAAATCCCTCTCAAGGCAAGCTCTCCCGCAGTATTAATTCCCCCTTCCTTCTCTGTAAACACGACGTGAACGAGGATCGCAGGACACGGCCCTTGCGTGCTCCGGCGCTGTATTAAATGACACCCRTTTCTCAGCAAACCCACCAGAACGGGCAGGGCTCCTTTCAGGAAACGCTACCCAAGGCTCTTGCAGAGCCCCACGAGACGGATCCACAGCACTGACTACATGCAAACAACTGGGTATATCCCATAGGTTGCTGTGGGGCCCACGGCAGGCGGGTTCATCCGCGCGAGGATTATCGCTGGCCAAGGACACCTATTTAAAGCAGTGGGTTTAAGGGCACAGCCACGTCTCGTCCGCTCTCGGCTATGGGGTGTCCTGACAAAGGGGACATTCTCCACCTCGAGCCAAAGGAAGCTCGGAGAAGAAGGGTCCCGGTGGACAGGCTGCCCTATGCAGTGCTATACATTCCCAGTCACTTCTGTTGGGACATGGCAAAACCAGACCAGGAGTGAGAGAGGGGACGTCTCAACACCCAGATGCCCCAAGCTGCAGGGGCCAAGGCCCCTTCCAATGACCGTGCGGGCCCTGGCGCTTCCTTGTGCACATCCAGGCACATGGGATTTGGGGTGGCCTCGGGGACCAACGAGCAAGAGGGAGATGAGAGGGCACCCAGTGCTCAGGACCTTGCCCAGGTCTTGTTGGAAGGAGGAGATGGGTTGCCAAAATTTGCCTAATATTTAAAATAGGCAGGAGAATGCAGCAATTGCAGCCAAGATATATGTATTATAGGAATTATCCACAATATATCGGGCTCCCTTGCTGCCCTGCTCCGAGCACCCTGCTCAGGGCTGCCCTCGGCTCCCTTCTCGCTCGCAGGGCAGGGCAAGGAGGCGACTGGTTCATCCCCGAGCCGCGAATGGAGGGAAGCCCGAGGCGAAGCGAAACGCCCTTTGCGGTACGGAAGGGCAGCTTCCACCCGAGTGTGAGTTTTCGTAAAAGATCCGCTCTCTCCTTAGCTGGCAGTTTCTGAAAAGCTGTAATCCTATCCGGGAGGCTTCCCCAGCCGATTTCTCCAGCAACGAACAACAACAACAATCCCATTAGAGCTCCTTGTTTATCCCCGCGGTGCCTTCTCCCGCACTCCGCTCCTTGCTACCAACCGCCACGCTCGAGGCATTCCGTTAATTCGACGCTTTTCAGGGCCCGAGAATGTCTTTTTTCAAACACGTTCTTCTACGTATTCAGATCACGGAGCCGACGCGGCAGCGCGAGGGACGCTCCTCCTGGCAGAGGAGCCTGCACGCTATTACATAACACACCCCGCTGTATTATCGTATAGGAAACGATCCCATGAAGCTACTTTCAGGAAACTACCGGGAAAAAAAAATAAATTAGAGGATTTTTAAAAAAGTACTTTTTGCTCTCCAACCTGGCTGTCTCTTCCCGCAGGAAACGAGGGCAACCTCAGTCCAGGCATCGACGCTTCCGAGCGGATYGGGCTACGAGTGGCCTGGGACGCAGGAGGAGCTTCAGCGCTGCAGTCCCACGCGCCGCACGCATGCTAGCCGGCCGAGGAGCTCARGCCGACTGCGTGTCGGCTCCTTGTCGCCGGAGGCTAATTCCCACGGATTAGGGAGGAAATCCTTACCTTCTTCCCGGCCCTAAGCCCTGCTGCTAGAGACAAGTGCTTTGTCTCCTCCCGGGCGACGGTGCATGGAAAGCCAGGAGAGCTCGTGCAGTGCTCTTGTCACCACCAAAAGCATCAGAGAGACTCGAGCAGCCTGTCTTGYAGCACCTACCACCAAGGGCACGTACGCTGGCCTTGGTTAACCAYGATGATGCGGACGGTGGTTTTAAGAGTTAATCCACAAACTCAATCCCCCCACTCTTCTTCTGCTGTCAAGACACGACTGCTTGCCAGGCGATGCTGAGCATTCCAGTTCCTCACTTTCTTCCTAAAAAATGGCCAAAGGGAAAGAAAATCCAGCTCATTCTCCCTGCTCCCTGGGTCTGCCGTTCAATTCCCATCATTTATTCTTCTTCTTCTCTGGGTAAGCATGAAGCAAGGGGGCTGAAAGGGAAAACAGCAGTTCACAGGTCTGTTCTTGAGAGGAGGGAAGAGSACGGCGTTGTGCTTGGCCTTGAGTTCAACTCGAGGGGGGCAGTGACATCTTCTCCCACGCAGAGGTCTCCACGCGGAGCAAGCGGAGAGCAAACGACCTTCCCAGGGCCCTTGAACTTCTTGTGCCTGTAGCAAACGCGGAGCGACTCGAGYATTTTGAGCAAAGAAACCACAGAAGTGCAAGTAAAAGATTTTTCTCCCCTCCTCTTACCCAGTCGAGGAAGGAAGATTGTAMCCACTCAACGCTCGCGCTTCACCTCCTGGAATCATTTCTATGTTAATGCCTTGTTACGCGACAGACTTTGGGCAAGGGTCAAGGCGCTCTCAGAAGGAKGGATGCCACGCGGTATTGTGGAAGTTAATGGAAATCCCTATAGAGGCTGCTGTAAAGAACAAAGATTAGATTAAGAAGACCTTTAAGTATTCCCCAAATTCATTTTTATGTTGATTCAGGTCTTGGAGGAATTAAGGTATAAAAGGCTTCCGATAGCAGGAGAGGCAGGCTGGGAACGTTTTTCTTCACACAGACAAGACAGGGACCATTACCATAACTGTATAAAATCCTTGGACACCTCTCCAGCCTGTCCTCACGTTCCCTTCCACGCATTGCTCGCCTCCCCACTCCTACATTTTACTCCTGAGTTGGACAAAACAGTCCTGTTTTGCTCCTGTTCCTCCAGGTTCCTGAAACCTCCTGTCCTATCTTTTCCTTCTCCAGGTAAAAGTATTAATGGGGAGGGTAAGGAACAAGCCCTCAACAGACCATGACTCCATGCTGAAGAAAGCAGGAATTTGATTTGTTAAGGCCTGTGTTTAGGAGCACGTGGATGCTGGAAAGGCTTATGGTGCCCAGGACCTCCCACTCAGCCAATCCGAGGATATCTCCCTAGTAAATTTAGCRAAAATCTTGGATTTGAGATAGCCCGGGGCACGACGGCAATCATTTTAATCCCCTACCATGCTGCAACGTGCAGTTCTCAGCCACGGGAGAGGAATTTATCTAAAGGATGTGCTTTCTAGACGGGCTGTATCTRTCTTGTCTATGATATCAGCGGGTCAACATCAAACGCGTTACAGCAGAACGAGCGTGGCTACAAAAGAGAGTACAGAGAGCCCCGCGGATTGCCTGCTGCACTGCTCATCTACGACACGCTGCGTCTGAAAGGGGATTAAGAACGAGCCCAAACCACCCTCAGGAAGCTCAAAACGGGGAGCCCTCAAATCGGGTGGCGTCCTTGTTAACAGTAACTGATTGTCAGATTGTTACCAACCTTTGGGTAATGAAATAGCAGCTGCTTACGGACAAAAAATTGGAATTTTGTCTGAGTTCTGTCAAAATCTAATTGCCCATAAACAAATACTCGTATTGTTATTGTTATTTTTTTTTTTAAACCACAACATCATTTGAAAATTAAGAGCTTGCTGAATGTGGCCCAACACAGTGAGTCCTATAGTTTATACAGGTAAGTATAGGTCACATTTCTGGCCATTGATGCTTTGATATTGATTGATACCATCAATGGTATTGATACCATTGATATTTTTGTTAAGCTCTTTGGTTTAAAAACAATAAAAAACCTCTCCCAACTCTGCATGACATACAACCATTTACACATACCACCATTTTCTTTTCTGAGAGAAGAGCTTGCAGAAATGGAGCTCCCTTCCTTGGCCCAAACACCCGAAAGAGACGGCAAAGAGCAYGCGAAAAGGAGAGAAGAGGTCACTGTCCTGCCTTGCTTTGAGAACCCAACTTTAATTTATTAAAGGTAACAAAAGAAAATGTTGGAAGAGCAGCCTGGGAAAGGCAGAGACTGTTGGGATGGGAAGGCRGCTCTCCAAGACCAAGTCACCCAATGACCCTCTCCAGATCTTCCGGAAGGACCTGAGTGTCTCCACAGCTGYAGAAGGCACTAGCTGAGCTTCGCCTGCCCAGGGCCATCTTAACTGCTCGCTCTGTGGAGAAAAGTTAGGTGCCTGCCAGGAATTCCTGACCATGAGCTCCGTCCCACAGGATCCCAAAGCAGATGGGACGGCTTGGAGAGCTAATTGCCCGATGTCACCTTAATGGCCAATTRCAATTAATTGAGGGCTCTAAAGGAGATGCTTCTAAATGACAGCATGTGCTTCTCCAGCCACTTAGCACAAAGGTAATGTTAGTGCAAAGATGCATTTTAGGAAATCGAAACTCCACTTTGGAGGTTTTCAAGATTACTGAAGAGTTCTTTAGACAAGCAGTACTTTTTTTCTGCATTTTAGAGCCTTTTTGCTTGAAAAACGCAACCCTGAGTAGCACCTTACGTCCACCTAAACCCCTTTACRGGAACCTTCTGCACCAACTCATTTGCTAATGTCTCTGTTAACTGATCCAAGCCTGGCCTCAATCTTCTTTTAATGAAAGGGAAGGAGGAAGATACTTTACCCGCTATTATTAGCTCTTTGGATCCATCCAYCGAATAAAAACACCACCAAAAAAAGAAGGTAAAAAAGGTATTCTATTTCCCTCGGTTTCTTATAGGTTCCATGAAATATTTTGCAAGAAAATCAGCATATAAGAAAACCACAAATAYGAATTTGCAATGCTTGCAAATCTACATGGTGTAGGGTGGTTTCTTCAGTACCTGCATTTATGATGACTYTTAAGAAAAAAGAAGTTTGATTTTTAACCTTCTGAAGTTAGAAAACAAAATTTTAGTTCCTATACCTTCATGGAGGTCTCTGGCTTTGGCAAATAGGCTGGATTTGAGGAGGTTTATCCAAGATAAGGGAAAAACAACTGGGAGATGAGAGCAGATTGAGGACCAAGTGATTTACTAGCCCTGCTGYAGCAAGGAAGGATTGAGGCTGGCAGAAGGAAGGCTCAGAATAAAAAAAATTCCTGTCTCATTCCTAAAAAAAAGTTGTTCCTACAAAAACATTTCTATTTCTGAACAAGATCACTGGTTTCCTTATGCCTGTGTTTTTGTAAATGGGGGAGAATCACAATTCTTGTAGAAATGGTATTTGCAACCACAAGCATTTTAGCTCAAACGTTTGCTAAAGGAGTGCTAAAATACGTGATGCACGAGAAAAGCAATGACATGTGTGATGGCTTCCTTAACCAGAGAGCTTTATAATTGACTCTGATGCTCTAAGTGATGTACATATAACTGGATTATGCACTTAAAGTTCCCCCCACACCAGTTAGCTAAGCTAGTTACACGTACTTCAAGAGCAGCACAGGTTGCCTTTTCATCCTCATATTTATAAGGCAATCTGAGTAATTTAGGGATGCCGAACAATTCCGAGCTACAGTCACAAAGGATTTGGAAATACGTGGAAATATATGAACACAAAGGCTGAAAAAAAACTTCAACACTTCTGTGTGTTGTTCATGTAATTTTACCTTTCCCTCCTTGACTTATAAAGAACTACAAACCCACAGGAAAGCGAGTTTTCTTAATGCAGAAATACCTGCTGAGTAAYTTAATCAACAGACTGCAATTTTTAGACCTTAACAATTTTCACCTAGCTGCTTTTTGGCAAAATGCTGGTAAATAACAAGATGTGCAGTAAGACTGGGTCTGTGTTAGGGCTGTCCTGAGCCTCAAGGCATGGGGAAACACCCCACAGCTTTCATCGTCAGGGTTTGTTACACTCTGTCTCACCTGATCCTCCGACAGCTATGGAGAAGGACTGCTATCATCTGCCAWGGAGTAGTCTCCAAATACATATAAATACATAACCGTAATAAAAAAAGCCATCAAAATCTTCCTTCACTGAAGTTATCTAAAGCTTTCCTTGCTTCCAGAGCCAAGCTCCAGATGCACGTGCCAGGTTCCGTGCCCCATTTACCTTTGCAGTCACCTGTGCAAAGCGCCCGGGAAGCTCAGAGCAGACATGGGAGCGCCGGGAGGTCGGGGCAGCACCGGGGAGCTCCTCGGACCCTGCAACACGGAGAGCAGAGGCCAAGGTCAACGTGCAAAGCTGCACCCAGTGTCTTAGAGCAAAATCATTGAGAGCATCTCCTGAAGGCATGTGATACGCATATTTATAAAACATATTTGTGGAGGCTAATTTAATTACCGGCTTACACGGCACACGCTGGGCATGAAAAGGAGACTGGATAACRAACCGAGTCAAAACCAGGAATTTTCCCTATGACTCATGAGTTATTTACGGGCAGYGGCAGCTGCTGCCAGCGAGTTCAATCCGAAGCGCTCCGTAACACGCGGATCTGYGACCTGTGGAGCTGAAGAGGTGGATGAGCAACAGCCGTAAGCAAGGAAGAGGGACAATACAAACGCTAGGAGATAAGGCAATGCAATAAACCCTGGGTGACCAGCAAACTGCCTCGAACGCTTCCTCCTCCCGGCCAACGGGGAAGACCCAACGCTTCATGCAAAAGCACCTCTGCTTTTGGCCTTATCTTTACTAGATATACCAAGGASAGTTGTTGTTTCTTCTCAAAAAGAGCTGGTTTAGCTTTTATTTCGTCTAAATACGTGTCTGAGAAACAGTCGCCACGAATGAAGCCATTGCATTTACTTAGATCTAGGGGAACAAACCACCGACGGCATAAACACCATGGAAGSAAACGAGCTGCCTGCAGAGCAACTGGAGCATTCCTGGGGGACTGCACTAGCCCTGCTGGAAACAGCCCTTTCCAAAGGCCAGGCTCTGCAGTCTGGCCCTCGCACTGAAAAAAAATGCTATGGAGAAAGCCTCAAATAGTGTATTTGGGTCAATGTCTCAGCAAGTTAGAGATAAGAGAACCGACTATTACATATGGACAGAAAGACAAGATAAACAGGAACTAAGTAAGCTTTTTCTTAGCCCGCTGTCAGTAAATGGCATTTAAACAGCCACATTTACATAACAAAGATTAACATCTCYGTCAACAGGCTATTTTTATTAAAAAAAGGGCATTTTATAAATCCTCGCTCTGTTCTCGGGACCTCCTTTCAACACTTTAGCCCTTCTTCCTCGTGATGATCTGGCTTGCTCTGTGAAGAGAGCGCCTCCTCACCGCTTCATGATGCCATAAATGTGGGATGCAATAAGCTTCTTCATGGAGAATCCATGGGATGCAGGCAGGACCTGGCACCTCCCTGGCAGCAAGGGCCAAGGAGGGCAGTAGGGAGGACGGATGGGTCAGGACACCCCTGGGAACCACCACGGGCTTCATGAGCTACTGCCACAGCCCTTTCGCTGCCTTCTAGCTGGATTTTAATTAAGCTGGATTTGAACTCAATTAAAATAAATTGCCAAATGTGTTTTTGTCTCATATTGCTTCCTGTTTCCCTTGTTCAACGCCCCTCCATTGGCACAGGCATGCRCCTGCCCCTCGTTTATCTTCTGGTCTCCCTTCAGAATTAATATTCATAAACCAGAAGWCAAATCTGCACCAACTCATTTCCATTACAGTGCAGAGAGCCCTTTCATGTTMGTCCTTYTCCTCCACAGGCCCATCTACCTGASTTGCTCGTCTGCGCACTTGATTTAGTCCCTTGAAACCTGACTTGAAAACCTCCTCAGAAGGCTGCTTGCTCTTCCAATAGGGATTTCTAACTTGTTATGCCTTAAATCTTGCCTTTGAGCCCCTCCAAGGCTGCCCCAAAGGCAGCTCTCCCCTCCCAGGTGTGCGTTAATAGCAGCAAAAACCCCCTGGCAATGGGGGGCTGAAGGTAACTGTGCCCCTGCTGTGAGATCACGGCTTGCCCCAGTGATGCTTTTCCTTTTAATTCCAATAGAATTAAGTAAATGAACCCTCCTCCCCGATATCCCAAGTGATTTAACCATCCACGAGAGCAAACACAGACACTCTTCATTATCTGCAAGCAATTATGTGGGTTTGCACTTTGCTTCAAACAACCGGGTACCTCTGTTGTAGGAGAGCTGCAAAGTCTACGGCAAGAATTCCAGGKTGAAGAACGCCAAGACAGGGAGTAATAGGTGATAAGTCACCTAAAAACCACTGACCAGGCCCTAAAGCAATAGGGATCCACGGCAAAAAATAAACCCATCCAAAGTGAAGAAAGGAGAAAAAAGAAAGCAAGAGTTCAAATGAGTGTATGAACTATTAAGGAAAATATTTCTAGAGAACTATTAAGGAAAATATTTCTAGAAGTCTTAAATTCTGTTTTTCATTCATTTTTTGCCTTTTTTTTTTGGTGAAAGCAGTAGTATTGGAATTCATCTTTCTTCCATCTGCCTGAATTTCCTTTGCAAGATGAGCACAGAATTGAAGAAACTTGATTTGTTGGCAACTGGGTTTTTTTTTTTTAAAAAAAAGATTTTCAACATATAACACTGGTTTAAAACAAATGAGAAGGAAACACAAGAAACAAAAACAAGTGTTTAAAAAAAATGTGCATCCGTAAATGCCAAAGCTGAGATTTTAATTCAGGGCAGGATACCTGTCTCTCCCGGTTCTCAAAGCGGTGGCGGGATCTCTGGCTTTGATTACGGCTTCAAAGAGGCACCGGGTATTTATYCTCCTGGGAAGCAGGAGTGTTTCACGCCTCTTTGATGTCTTGTTGCATAACTACAAACGCCAACTTCATGGGAGGAAAATTAAGCCAGACCAGCAGCAAGAAAAGCTCCTTCTCCAAAAGGAGGGAGTTCATTAGCGACACTTGAGCTGCACTTCATGCGAAGGAGGGAAGCCCCGTTGAAGGGGTTTGCCCACAAAACCAATCATCAAAGAACGTGGTCACCACTTCTCCTCTGAGAAACGGTTTAGCAGCAGTGACCTTCCCCACGGGCTCTTTTACCAATGCTGATTTCTATKATGTGAATCTGCTCCAGAGCCTGGGAAAGCAGCCGCCCTCCTCTTGGACATCCTTCCCAAGGGAGTGGAGGCCAAGGTCTTCACGGTCTGGAGACCCAAAACCATAGTGAGGACATGGGAGAACTCCAGATGGAGGACACCTAACCTGGGGACCAGTCCAGCATCACGCTACCTTTTCCCTCTGTCAAGAAAATAGAATATTCCTCTGGCAATGGGAAGCGACGGCCTTCAGCATCCTGGAGAGCTGGAAGAGAGTCTCCAATGAATGCTCAAAGCATGGAAATTATCCCCAACTCATGCCCGGTACCTAACGCTCTGAGTGCTCTGCGTGTCCCATGTGATCTTACCAGCTTGCTCATCTCTTCTCCAGCACCACGAGCACTCAGTAATTGGCCCCGGCACTATTTTTAAGGCCAAATTAACACCTTTTCTTGTGTTTGAGACCGAGCTGGGGCATTTTTTAAATGAAGCATTTGGCCTCAATGAAATGGCAACTTCAAGACAGGCAGGACAGCACCGCTCTGAAATCTAATTCTTACATCCAACACAATAAAATAAAACAGTCGCTCCCAACACTAAATTAGAGAAGCCAACACTCGCCTACAGGAAATTCTTCCTTGTAATTTCCAGGAAAGTATTACTAAGAACACTTAGCATCAACATGGCCAGGCCATTTTCTTGATTTACTGAAGCCATAAAGTTGYCGACGGGCAGTTCAAAGAGGTTTGGCCTCCTACTACCCTTCCCCTAAGCCATGTAGTAAAATAATCACCTGTTAGTGGSTCTTTATGGAGTAGATCAGCAAATACTGAGTTTGAAACAGCGTTATGAATTAAARTTCAGCTTTCTGTTTGAGGCCTTAGGTTTTCATCTCTTCTTGGACAGAATAACCCRCAATAAGTTCAAGAAACATCAGGAAAAGAGAGTAGAGGAGAGAGGGGATGAGGAAAGAAGAGAAGAGGGGTTTATATCAGCCCATTCTCTTGGTGCATTAATGAGGTTAAATATTTATGGGCAGGACAGGTGTATGAGGAGCAAAATTACACCGTGCTCGTGTTTTGAGCAAATAAGCAAGCTCCTTTCTGTGCTCATTCAGAGACTGGCTTCAAGGAAGAACTGYTTTAAAGAATAAAGCTCCTGAACTTAATTTTACAGTGCAAAAAGAGACAGGTGGAACAAGAAAAAACGCCGAGAGAGAAATATTACAGGCACGGAATATTTCATTACGACTCCCCTAGCTCTTTAGGCAGCATTCAGCTGCTATTTGTAATGAAAATAATGCAAAAAGAAACCCTCAAAATGCAAAAGGCGGTGGATTCTGCCTCTGTGCCGGCGCGGCGTCCTTGGGGGACGCCTGCAGACTAGGGAAAGGCGAGTGGAGCAGCCGAGGAACACAGACGCTCTTTCATAGCCCACAGAAAACCCGCTCTGTGGTTCCCAGGTGCAGCAGGAAATAGGCTCAGTGCATATTAAACCCCGGGGGGGGACCAGTTGTGCAGCACGGAGTAACAGTGGRTGGGGTTTGAGTGTTTTATCACGCCAAGGGAGTGGAATCTCCCCGCTGAGATTCGTCTGGGGTCTAAGTGCCCATGGGCGATGCCACCGTCCCCTCGCGCTATGGGCTCCCACAACGACTATCCCTCATCCGCGGGTGCTGTCGTTACCCCCTGGCTTTGCTTATGCTGGGAACAAGCCAAGCTGAACACATCCAACAACCTAACGCCAGAAAGAAACCTGGAACTGCTCCATAAGCCTCCCTGCTCCCGCTGTTTCCTTTCATCCATCTCCCTCCTACCARCAAAGGCTTTTCCAAATTCATCCAAATAAAACTTTTGAGATCTTGATTCGACCGACTATTCTTTTTTTTAAAAGATTCCCAGGCCTCCTCTGTCTACAACTGYTCTTTCTGGTATGGCTCCTATCCCTAACACGGCAAATTGGATGTTTAAGCACAAATTACCCGTAAGTAGTGACAACGCGACAAAACCACGTGCTCTGCTATATGTTGAAGAAGTTCTTCAGGAGCTGAACGAGATTCGAATCAAGTAGACCTTAAGTTGCTGAGTCTGTAAAATCCTCTAACTGTATCTTGTAARGGGAAAATGAATTTATGGAGATACACAGGGGAGACAAGTCACGGAGATAAGTATCACGTATAAATCCCAGGCTCCACAATCACTGCTCCAGAGACCCATGATTAATCTTSCTCCCCTGGTTAGACAGAAACACTGATGCATCGAGGGCAACAGCGTTAGAGCCAGACGTGCCCTTCGCAAGCGACTGCCCTGCTCGTCCCCGCAGGACATGCTGCTTTGCACCACAACCTGCAACCTGCATTGGATGTAACCACGGCCTCCAGGTCGAGGACGTTACGAGGATGCCACCAATGTCCCAAAGGCAGGCGCCGAGGAAGAGGAGGGTGATCACCGAGCACTGCATGGGCAACCTGACACATGTAGCCCTCCGCTCCTATGGAATTACTGCATTCCTGCAAAACTCCCTGTAGGAGCTCGGGCAGCACCATGCAGGCCGCCCTATACAGTGGCGCTTTCCCCTAGCCCAGTTTCACGTGCTGGACCTCTAGAGGGCACTGAATAGAAGAGAATAAAGCTACAAGAAGGGACATGAAAACCCTTTAAAATCCRGGATCTCCTCTAATTGTTTCTCCCCATTGAAAGCCTTCGAGGTAATTCCATGGATTAATGCAATGGGATTTTTCTACCCCTAAATCCCATGCTCTCTTGCGGACCCTTTTCAGTAGGAATGAGGAACRCTGATTCCCAGGCTTCCCAGCAACTAACTCAATGCCAATGGAAAATGCAAAGCCCAGGCTAAGGCTTCCACCGGGCAAAACTACCAGAGAGCCAGAAGATAAAAACATTATGCTGGATGCAGCATAAACTGCCTCAGGTTTCAAGCAGCTACAAAGGCAAGAGCTGCTTTCGTGATTCCCATGCTCGTAGCTACAGACTCACCTCAACTCCTGAGGCTTTCTTCATGCTCCAGGAGAGCTTGTCCCCAGGCCACRAAGAGTCATCCTAGGGGAACAGAGAGTTGGGGACATGTTACTCATGCTCGCTCATTCCCTGCTGTCCCATTCTGAAAGCCATCATATATACACATTTACACAGCCAAATATATCCATGCATCGGATCATGTCAGGTTTTGAAGACCTTTTGTCTTCCTTATCTTCTTTGAACAACGCCAGGCATAAAAGCAAGCAGAAACGTGGGCTATTTTGTCTTGTCACAGCGTTTCTTTGCACGTAAGCAGCTCAGGCACGTAGGACGCTATCTGATGTGTGTAATCAAGATGCTCTTTCAGAAGCATCACTGCTTTAGTGGTATAAAACAGACATGAAAAGAGAACTATTTTGCACTGAATGAGTGCCATGTGAGCAAGGAGACTGTTTTGGTGGGTATGGTTCACTCCAAAACTTCAGGTATTCAGGTCAAAGAGCTGCTTAAAAAGCAGAGAAAATTGGATTTCACCCTATTAGTTTCAAAACCATCTAAATTATGTTTTCTCTCCAGCTTCCTAGTAATAAAACCTGCACATGTGCCCCACAGCAGGCAGGCATGTGTAAGCCCTGCTATCTAAGAAAACAATTCAGGCCCAAAGCTGAATGTTAGTTTAAGGTAATGGAAAGAGTGGGTAGAAAATAATCTATTATGCAACCCTAGAGCAGCAATTAAGTATATTCTAACTACAGAAACAAAAGAGTCCTGCAGAGAGCAACTGCTCCAATCAAGTGCATTGAGACACGGGCTTATTCTCACTGCCAAGAGCCCTACAGCCCAAAAGCCAAATCTCCGCACGTGATTTAAGACTCTCATCTGATACATAAATAGGAAATAAAGAAATATAAATAAGAAAAAAAGTAAGAAATATCTTGAGATGAACATCCAGCATAGTGAATCACGTCTTGGTCATCGGGYTCCTCTAATCCTGGCAGGACTGTTTTCCTCCTTTCTGAACAAGATGCCTTCATGTAGTGCAACCCTACGTAGATACAGATCCTCATTTTCTTCTTGTCTCCACACTGCTGAGGACTCTAGAAAACCAAATGCAGAGGGGTGACCCATTGCTATCAACAAGTGAAATACTGCCCGCCCAAAGCTGGCACTTGACTACATCAAGCACGTAAAAATCAGAGGATTGTTTCACCCCACTGATTTGCGGGTCTCAGACTGAGACGATTTTGGCTTTGCCTTGATATTTAGGATGGAGGCTTGCCAATCATTTTAAAGCAGATGAATATTTATGTCCTCGGTAGGCTCTTCTTCCAGTTATTTAGTGAAGCGTTTTGATGAGGSGACAATGTAATCTGCCCTGAATGGAAAAGATGACGTGACTGTGGCAGGATGGGCAGTAAGATGGTACCCAACTTCTCCAGCAGGGCCATCCCACCATGACACCCCAACCTGCGAGTGGCATCAAAGGCACRTGTGTTGTTCACAGGGAAACACACACCGGTGCTCAAGGCTCTCAGGTGATGGAGAAGCTCTGAGTGTCCTTCTTGGGCATGGACGTTGCCGATAGTGACGTCTATGTCTGCACTGCCTCCATAAAAAACACCAGGTCTGTCCAAACCTTGGGAAGCAGCTGTGTCAGGGAGGCCGGGATCTYGCCCTTCGCTCATCTCCAGGCTCTGAAAGTCTCCTCCAGGGATTCTGCTGCATGGGGAGGTCCTCATGGGCTTCTCCAGATCTGCTCCTGCCACGCTCCTATGTTAAAAACACCATTAAATGGAAGCAGCTCGTGCACCAGAGCCCTCGGGGAGCCTGGCGATGCCAACGATCCAATTGTGAAGATTGGTGGCAGATTGGAAAGGAGGTTAGGCTAACCTGGGAACAAGCAGGGCAGGCAGCCGGCAGAGCAGCCTGCTTGTCCTTCTGGCTCCCAGAAGAGGCTATGGAAAGGGAGCAGGTCTTCAAAGGACATTACTAATAAAGGAAAATAAAAAGACACCTTTGTTTTCCTCAATTTTATACATCAAATGCTGGTGCATCTTCATTAGAATTCATCATGGCTCGTGTTCAAAGAGCCCCTGCAACACTATCGATGCAGAGAGCTGGTTGCAAAGGCGTTTGAAATCACCGTTGGCAAACTCACTGCTAGACCTTCTCTTCTCTTTATTAAACAGAGCSGATTTTTCAATATTTTAACAATCTCTTCCTTTTCACACCTCCTCACTGCTACTTAATAGCACCCATTATTAAATGAGGTTTCAAAGCGCATTTGCGTGCTATAATGTCACTTGAACAGAAACTAGGTGGTGTGTGAACCGGACCGGGGCGACGACAGCATCCTCTTGTGTTGGTGAAGGATTTGTTAACTCTCCATGAAAATAACCACTCAAGGACCCGGCGGCAGGAGTCGGTGCCGCGGAGTCCATCAAAAACAATCCAGAGAATTCCTTTGGTGAAACGAATCGGTCTGGATAGAGCAAAGAGGCTTAGCCAACCACAAAACTAAGCTTTTTCTCCAAAAAAGTTCCAGAGAAACGATCCTACTCAGGACCTGCTATCATCACGCAGCCAAACTGTTAGGAGCCAGAAAACAAGAGGACATGGCCTCGTTTTCCACATCAGCTTAGTCCAATTACATTATTTCCATTCCCAGAGATGTGGAATCTTCTTAAAAACAGCTGCATGTTTTCTAACACCGTTTYCTCCTTCCACACTGGTTTCCAGTTCACTCATGCTCACATAGAGCCTAATGTGCCTTTGCAAAAGCCCCATGGGAACGCAAAGGCCGCTCTCCGTTGGCATCACTTCCTCGGTTTATCGCATCCTTCTGCCAGCAACTTCCCTCTCGCATCCACAACGTACCTCGGTGCTAACCAGCACACCTTTATTTCCTAACATCGTTTTTCCAACCCCTTTCTCTAACGCCARCACTTTACCCTTGGCATAATATGAGAGCTGAATATTACCAAATTAACAGGCAGGGCTAAGCTGATTAATTGTGCCGATTAATGGTGCTGGTTTGGGGATGAGCTGAGGGTTYCTCGTCATTGCAGCACTAGATTTTCAGCTAGGGGTAGCAGCAGGGACAGCCCCAGCCTGAAATGCCCTCTTTTTGCTATTGAAATATTTTATGTCACCATGAAAACCATGTTCTGTCCTTTGTGGGACAGCRCCCATGTTGCACTCGCACACTGAAAAATGAATGCAGGATTTGCTGGGAGAAACACTTTTTTTGACGCTCACAAAGGCTCCCAGTCCTTGGTGTCCAACGTGAGGCTCTTTCGCTTCATAAAGCCGAGCTGCAGACCCGGTTTTGATCCACTGAACCCCTGCTAAGGAGCTTACGGGTTTCTATCTCATCATCAGCCCAATTGAATCAACGCCGGTCGCCAGCTCGCGCTTCCTTTCTAAGGGAAAACCAGATCAGATGGTTAAAATGTACGTTTGAGGATAATTCCGTACAAAATCCTGTATCTGGAAGCTTCTGGACRCGTCCTTTTCCTTTCACCCTTTCTCAGCACACACGGCCTCCTGCATGCAGACGTCCTTCCCCATCCTCCCTCTCTCCCTGCTATATCCATCTTCACGACGAGCTGAAGGTTTCATGCAGGATGAAACATCTCCAAGTAAGTCCATGTGATCTAAGAATATAAATGTCATCCAGAAAAAAAAAATCAATGGGTAAATTCAAGTCCATCCTCCTTCCTAATGTTATTTTGGCCACGTTGCAAAACCYCCGTCAGCTGCAAACTGTTGGTAACACAGAGCCCACCGGGCGCAGATTCCACAACCACGATCAGCTTATGTGGGTCCTGCATTATTTATAGCAGTTGCTCACAAGCTGATTTTTATTTATTTATTTCAAGTTTCCATCTGTAGGTTCTGGCTGYATTTCAAGCTCTCCCCCTTCAATCATGTTCAAACGGACATTCCTTCTTCCAGAACATCTGTCCTTTAGGGTCCTGTCATGACAGGCGAGCGAGCGGCGCCAGCAGATCTGCAGTACATCCATCGCTCCCAATTTCTCACATTCTGGGTACAGGTTTTGCTTGTTTTATATATATATATATATTTAAAGACTCAATTCATAATATTGGAGCTTCCTGTTGTCATAGCCAGTAGACATGAGTTTCTACTGTTCAAACTTCCCAGCCCTGACAAAAATGCAACGCTGCATTTGCACCGATATGCCACAGGTTGCAAAAATACTTATTAGCCTCTTAAATCTTGTCAAAAGAAAAACCAAAGCCCCAGAAAAGATGTTTGTTCAGATGACTAAGTTCTCTTTTGTAAGTCTCTTTCCAGTTTATCTTTCCATTGCTTTACCTGAGGTTCCTACTCTTGATCTCCACAAAATYAGGCTCTCAATGGTTGCAACTACTGTAGCTCCCAACGTATCTAACACCATTGGGCCGAATTAACGATAAAAGTCTCGCTTTATCAAAACGTCCCAATTGAAGTGATGCTAATTGCAGGCTGGAAATCCACACCTTTTAGCAAATTAGAATCATTAGCAGGTAAACTCAAACGTCTCCAAAATTACAGCATGCAGCAGGGAAARGGCAGAGCTAAGGGGATGGTGTGCCCAATGCCCCAGTATTAGATGCTTGAGAACACCYGGATCTTTTCAGCACGCTGAGTCACAGCCTCACTTGCAAACCCTGTCATCTGCTCCCCATCGTTTATCTGTTGAACATTATAGGTTAAAGCTCAGTCTTTGGAGAGAGCAGCGGTGWTGCCCTCTCCCTCTGAGAAGGGACCAGCTATTCATACTCTCTATTTCTGGCCTTRTGGCCAGTTATTTCATCAGAGGAAAGCCCAGATTCTTCCACATGTGATTATAAAGCAGAGCTTTCTCACCCTTGGCTTTAATCTCCAGTTCCTGGTCTGGGAAGAGCCTGTTCCCAGGTGCCTTTCCCCCCTTTCAYCATCATTTTAGTATCACGAAAGCAGGGCAGCTAATTTGGAGGCAGGATCACTCCAAGAGGCCCTTCTTTATCTGCAATTTCAGGGTTATTCAGCTGCAGGTGGGATTTTTTGGAGGATGACCCTGAACTTCAGGGGATCTTTCTGTTTTCCCCCAAAAAGCTGCACTCCTTCCTTGAGGACTATGAGCTGTTTTGTAGCTGGGGTTGTAGCTGAGGCTGATCTTCTGCACCCATTTCAGGGGACACGTGGTACCTGAGGTCTGCACTGGCTCCTCTCCTCCTTTGGRGGTCTCTTTAGGTTATTGCAAGGGAAGGGGCAGACGGGTCACATAYGTGAAGGTCTGGTCCTCACGGCCATAGGAACCTGCTGCTTGTAGCCTTGAAACCTCCTACTCAACCAGCACAACGCAAGGCCAATGACAACGTACTTAGTGATACTAAATCTTACCCTGTCTTCACTCCGCTCATCCACAAAGTCCTAATAACTCTGTCAGCCACAGTATTACAGTCGTTTTAAGAACGGTACGAAAGACCTTGTGCCAAGGATACTGCAGGAAATACTGAACAGGCCTGGGCCCAAGACCCATCCCCAGCAAATACTTGGCCTAACTCCTGCAGCTTGGTAACTTACCTCTCAGGACACCCTGTCCTAGCCCCCTCTTTACGCAGCTCCTTATCTGCCCAAGCCAGCTCCTTATAATTCCTGGATTAATCTACACCATCTCCACTTTAAATAAATGTTTTCCTCTGGGAACCGCACTTAAATGCTTCCTTTAAASCTGGGGAGCTTAAGCCCATCGCAGAGCTGTAGTCCAAGATGTTTTCAGCAAAAAGACACTTTCAGTTGGTCTGACAACATCTCCAGACGAAACTTCTCCGCATTTTTAGCTGCCTCTCGGTTGTGATGATGCTCTCTGCTATATTTTTTGTTCAGTATCTGTCCCTAGGTTTCACAGCACTGTTTTCTTGCTCCTGCTGCATGCGCATTAGTGGCTGCCAGTCTTAGGGTATTAACCCTACATCGAAATATCCACTAAAGGAGCTGCAGTTTCAAGACTGGCAGTGGTCAGAATAATAAGTCAGGCAGATCCTACCAAAGAATTAACTAACAGAAACAAAAGTTCTCACTCATTCCTCAATGAATTGTGCTGCCCCAATAGTTCTGCTTGTTGGATGCAACAACCCAGCCTGTCATTTTGGAAAAAAAAAAAAGAAACAAGTGTTGAATATTATCCTGGAACTTTTCTAATTTGAAATATACCCTGTGTATTCTTGTTTCTCTCTGTTTTGCATAGGAAAGCACRCGATCTTTTCACTTCTTCGGATATTTTTACTTTACTTCCTAAAGCCAGCGAACTGAAAGGTAAGGAATGACTACAGAATGTATTGAAGAGAGCCAAGACAAACGTGTTTACCCTGCTGGCATTAAAGCTGGGGAAAGGAAAMAGAATAAGCAGCTTTCAGCAGAGGCGGCGCACCAAGTGGTAAATAAATAAATCACCCATGCAATGCAGATGCCAGCTGAGCGGCAAGGCAGGCAGGTTATCAAATGGATCATCAGAGAGCGTGTTGGGGAGATCTCCTTTGCCAAAAGCATGCCCATATTAAAGGGGAAGCTACAGTACCTTAATTGCACTTCTCAGCCACAGCCATTGAGATCATGGGTTGACCACCTGGAAAACAAATAACCAGAGGTTAATATTGTTTGCATCTTAATTACTAATTAGTAAGAGCATCTGGTATCATGTGCTTATGCTTCATTAAAAGAGAAGTTTTGAGAMTTACAAACCCTTAAAGAAAAGCAGAACATACAGGTTTTTATATTTGTTCCTTTATAAAGCTTGCAACAGAAAAATAAGATGACAAAACATCCACAGATTTCATGTGAATGAGAAGGAAATAGTTAGCGTATTTTCCAGAAGTCTGGACACTCAGAAGCTAAGCAAAAATCTGCAAAAACCTTCATTCTTTTAGAAACTCCCCCCAAAAAACATATCCATGAGGCACCTCTCCTTCCTCCCCTCAGCACCTCTGCAGCCCCTGCCTTGTCCCAACAGGTTCTGCCCCACCTCTGCACATGTTTATTAGCTACCAGCATATTAATACGTATTACAAGGAGCAAGAGTTTTGGAGAGGTCACTGAAAACATGGCCATTAGCCATTTTTGATAGATTTCAGCCTAAACCAAGCCTGCGGTGAACGCGTTTGCATTTTCTTCTGCACTAGAAGGTAAAACAGAGCTACAACCTGTGGCTTTGGGGGTGATTTGGCACAAAAGGAGTCACGAGGAGATGAAAACCAGCAGCCACTTAATCATAGGCTGTTTGGTTGTTCTTCGGAGCCCATCACCCTGCCACACATGTGGGGCAAAACCTCGGTGTTTTGGGCAGCTGAGATTCACAATCATGCTGACAGTAAGGCAAGGAAAACCCCCAAATTGGAAAGTGTTAAATTGGAAAGTGTTTCACAATCCTACCTAAGGAGCACATTAAAGTGAAAGAATGCAAGAAGACGTTCAGTTCGTTTCTGAAGATTTGCCCCTGAAAATTGAAATTTTTGGGTATCAYAGGGTTGTTTCGCTGCTCAATTCCGACTATCTGGCCAAATATTTCCCTTTCTTATCAAGGAAGTCAAAGAGAAAACACATAAGAAACATTATTCTTGCCCCATTTCCACTTTTATATCCAGTTTACTCTGTAAACTCAACTCTTAAACCAGTTTACTTTTACTCATAAGAACCCTTTACATAACTAGAATTTTATGTAATGCACTATCACTTTATTTCTTAAAAAACCCACTTATGTGGCTTGTTTGTGCGCCACTTTGTTAATTTTATTGTAATTTAGCATTAATTAATAGCTCCACAGTTATAAACTGTTTACTAAGCTGTAACACTTAATCATGCTGTAGCATTGCTTAATAGAACAATACACCATTGGGATTAAATCACATTAATTATATTAGCCCGTTATCCTCTTTTATGGGTAATTTAGCGCATGGAAATAAGYGGCCATGAAATTATTTTCATGGCAAGTAGCCCGAAGAGTTAACCAACAACTCTGTGTACCTCCTTATTTTAAATGTATGGGAAAATAGACACTCATTTCGCCACCTGCACAGGTTAATATGAGGATTTGTAGAGGCCTAAGTGGTGGGAGAGCCCAAATCTGCCTGGCTGCTCCTCACACCTCTGTTCTGGGGTTCTTCTCTGGGTCTTCCTCCTATTTGTCACATGCGGTCACGGTTTTTCTGTTTGCTATTGCTTAGGGCTTGTCATCACTCAATTAAATCTTAATTACTGCACATGATTATTGCGTGTGTCAACATCATTTAAAACTACCATCCCGTCCTTGTCGAAGCGCTTTCCAACCTTCCCTAAGCCGGTACCATCCGCAGCTCTGCAGTCTTCATCATTAGGATGCTGCCTTGGCCAACGAAATTAAACATGAAATGTTGATGGGCACCCAAATAACACCCAAGTACGTCACAGCTTTCCTCTTGCTTGCCTGAGGACACCCTAGTGTTCTCATTTGGCAATGAGTCACCACCTTCCATCAGCACATGGGCCACGAGGAGGGTTTGAAGACCATGTCGGCTGGTTCTGCGAGGCCATCACATGCACTTCCTTCGGAGCAATGACCTGAATAGACACCCTCTCCCTAATCATTTCTCTTACTCGAGCTATTCCTCTTTGCACACTTGCAGAGTGAAGAAGCTCTGATTATATTCCCAAGGCTTCTCATGGGAAGAAACAAATATTAACTCCAATTTCACGTCACATGTTTGGACACATCAGAGCCTCAAAGGCTGAGGCCCTCTCAACAAGAACAAGGTTGTGACTCGCTTTACAAACAAACATATATGGTTTTTCAAGACTCTTTCTTCTCCTAAACCTGTTCCGGGGTAGTTTATGACTCCAGTGCTTCCTTATTTAGCAGACAGAACTAGGACAAGCAGAGGAAGGATAAGCGCAAGGATWACTCGGCACGGAGTTCCCGGGAGCATCAGAAGAGACCCGACATCCAACCCCAAGGTGCCTGCAGGAAGAGCACACTGATCTCCCTGCTCTCACCTTTGAAGCTGCCTCCGTGGAAGCTACAGGAGCTCCTGCCCTCCAGGCAGCTTTTCACAGCCGTCCTTTGATTGCTGTTGTAGCCAAAATACACAGCTTTAGTACGAAGGGATTATCCCTTATCCCACCCTTTGGGAGAAGGGCATGCCGCCACAAAGGCTTTTCTCTGCTTAATCCCTTAAATTTCACAAGACTAAGAGGGGTAGAGCGGGCCCAGCGCTAAGGCTGCTTTTCTAGGGGCTCTGCAGCCCCTTGGGGACCGGGCAAGCAGTGAACGGTACCTGAAATCCCCCACGTGCTTCTTCATTTACTGACACACCGGAACCTGATGACTCCCTGTGCTGCTTGCACTCGCTTTCCTCGCAGCGGGGCCTCCTCGAGCGCGAGGGTGACCCTGGAGCTGGTCCATGGGCTGGACAAGAGAGGGACACTTTGGGGATAGAAGAATGTGGGAAAAAACGAGGATTTGAGACATTCTCTGGACATTCGGTTCACAGCGCTGCCTCTTTGAACCACTGGAGACCACCACCAATGTGGAGAGTTCCTTTCCTCYCAGCATTAGGATTCAGGTGGGGATGGCGTCCGAGGGCTAAGTGCTCTCACCTTCCCCATTACCAGGATGCTACAAATGAAGATTTTTTGCCTCGATATTAGAAAACCAAGGAGGACAAATATCCTGATGAGCCAGTGGGCATCAAGTTAATGGTGCTGAACATACAGTTTTATCCTTCCTGTAGATGCCAGTAACATCCTCAAGATCTTCAAGGCCTTTTAGTCATTGCAATCCCCCCGTAGGGTGARGAATGTGCTGCAACGAAGGGGCAAAGGACAAAAAGTCTACCAGGAAGTTGTCRGATACATTTTCCCTCCCTTCTTTCTCCCCAACCACGGTAGGATTTTGCTGTTACTAACCCTCCTATTTGATTCTGCAATCAACAGAAGCCAGAAAACTCGCAGGGAAGGAAATGGGACCTCCCAGTAGAGAAAGTGATGAAAAAGAGGAATTTTAACGAGAAACCTGTATGAGAAAGTTTGATTTTTCAAAAAAAAACCAGCATGAATATAAATTTGAGGCGTAATGGAAACCGGGTGTGCGTTTGAGTGCCAAGGGAAACCAATCATGGAAGGCAATGGTGTAGAAGACACCCCATTTCAGCATGGGGCCCAGGCACCGTCACCTCTCCTCCAAAAGACACAGGGCCAATACATTGAAAACAACCTGCACACACAGAAGGCTCCAGCTCTTTCTCCATGCAAGAGTCCAAGGGGCAACACAGCACATTCTCCTCCCAATTTCCTTCCTTTCAGGCTTCCTCCTTTAATTATCTCATTTGTTCCGAGCGCGGCGCCGCGTCACCTCCTTGGTATCCGCAAGAAAGGCAATTTCTTCTTGTGCCACAGTGGGGGAAACTGTTTTATGACCCAACTGTGCTAACTAATTTTCTCACAATGAATTCTCTCTCGTTAGCAGACACGATGCTGGCGGTGTTGGAAAGATAAATAACGCTCCATTTGAATCGCACAGGTTTCGTATTTATCTCAAAACAAAAGATCCTCCGGTGGCATTGCAATCTAAATTAGAAAATGGAATAGTGTGACCCTTGGGTAGACCTTCTTCCCCTGCTCAAACCTAAAAAAAATTAATAAGTGAATTAAATGCAGAGAAATACATTTCATTAGGCGCACCAGAGATTCTTTCTTGGAAAAGACCAGATGTTGGCAATAGAAATCCTAAGTTTTCCCTTGCTAAAAACCATTCATTAAGTTTGTGAGCAGCCTTTTAAAACTCATTACCCTTTGCAAGATGAGCAGCAGGAGCAAGACAAAATACCGCAGGCCTTGTGCTAGCCACACACGCCAGCCCATTAGCCCACCTCAGCCATCCATAACCAATGACAGAACTAACACCCACAGTCTCCAGCGTGGACAGGAGACTTTCAAGGGTGCCCAACGTAAACCGCCTGACCTCAAAATGTTCCTATTTCTCTTTCTTTCTTCCTTGTTCCAACRCTGAACTATAAAACGCTGCTCTTCAGCAGGTGAGAACACAGTAACTTAAGGACATTTTCTATCAGGKAAAGAAATCACAGCTCTGATCAACGCAACAAAAAGCAGCACGGCCACCAAGGAGGACTATTTTCCTGTGAAGTTTCTTCTTTAACCTAATCACAGTCTGCCCCTAAGCCCTTGCTACCAGCAAAGAATAATTAACTTCGAGCTGCCGAGGCTCTCTGTAGCAGTGTTAATTTTCACGGACACTTGAGTGTCACGTAGACACATTTAATTAAAAAATTACAATGGAGATTGCTGGAAACCTTCGATGATTTCTGTGTTCTCATTCTAGTCAAACTCTCTTCAGACTGGGGAAATTGCCTTTTGTTCTGCCATCTCTCACTGGTTTGGTCCCCGAGAACCTTCTGCCTTGGAGCCTCCAGGGCTCCTGGTGAATCCYTAGAGCTGCCGCAGAGCCCATGGGCACACGTGGCCTCATTGACCCACCTGTGTGGCCAGCTAAGCCACACTCCGGAGCCCCGGCATGGAGCACAGGGGAGTTATTCACTGGTAGAGATCTGCTCATGTTGTCCTACCGGCACCAGTGATGACTCCATCTGACTTCCCACCTCTGCAAAGAAATTGAGCACTTCAAGCCTGAGTGGGACGTGTTGAAGCCTTCTTGCTTCAGGGTCTGTGCTGCTCCTGTTTCATCGTTTCAGCAGGAAAACTAGTTATCTATTTACCGAGTTGTCTCTTATGTTCACGAACGAGCGATCTTCACCACCTCTACCCGTAGGCTGCTCGAACGGGCAATTTGAAACCATGTTAATTGATAGTTTTAATTAAACCATGCGAAAATACAACATTAGAGTGCTGAYCTGCCTAAGTTGCATACGTGCCATGACTGTGGAAGCTTAAAAATCAGTTACAACTAGGAGACCGCCCCCGAGCATCATCACTACCAACTCTGCAGTTCAAGCCTAAACCAAACACGTTGCTTCATACGCACGTCATGAAAGCTCTCGTATTAATCTATGCTTTTTATTAGGGCAAAATTAAGAGGCTGATCAAAGAAAYCACACTCCCAAAAGTCTCAGGGATATTTTTTAAGCATAAACCTAAAAGGACCTCCATGGACCCTGAAGAGCAGGGACTGTAGCTCCCTTTAGGCAAGCAGTCGTGGTGTCTGGAAAATGTGTAACTATGAAAATGCACCACAAATGCCCATGTCAAGCTATGGAAATCCCAGCGCAGGCTGTGCTCCTTATAGGTGTAACACTGAAATATAAACACTGTGGGTTTTTTGCTGGAGAAATAAAATAAAAGAATAAAAAAAGTCATTATTCCACAGCAGCGTGAGCTGAATAATTCAAATTAGATTTTGGCTTTAAAACATTTGACATGGGTGCCACATGACCAGCAGTGCCATTATGAACTCGCAGCTACAATTTCATACCCTTCTTCCTCTGCACAATCACCCAGTATTAGATTTAATACCACTAACTCGTATCAATGCAGGGGCAGCTGGCGCGGGAGAACGTGGCAGAGGTAAAAAGAGTAACTAACAATAATAATAGTGTGATTTCAACTTGAATAATTCCCATACATTGAAAAAGAAGATATTTACAATTGCATAGTTAGAGAAAATAATCATTTGCCCCGAGAGGTGATAAACAACAGGCAGCTCTTCCAAAAACACACAGCCTGTCAAATATGATCTTGCAGGGATGCCGGGCCACTGGAATGCTTTGCAATTCATTTTATAAAAAGTAAGAAAGAGAGAAGTGAATTTGGGGTGTTGTCTGTTTGTTTATTGGCTACACATTACCATTAATTGGTTTAGTATTAATCATTAGTGACTGGCTACGCCTACTCCAAAACTGTGCACTCGTACTGAAAGCAGCTATTGAAAATCAGAGGAAAAGGGTCCCTCTGTTGTAAGCGCATCTGAAGCCCAGCCCTGGATACAGCTGCTCACTGTAAATATTCCCAGCTTTTTTATTTTACTTTACACAAGAGCTAATGGGTATTAAGTGGAAATGATGCAATCCAGCCTGGAAATCAAAAGGTTAATCACTCAAGGCTCTATCTCTAGCTATCAGAGAGGGGGATTTCAGGACAGAACCTCACTAAGAGCCAGGGTGAAAACAAAAGGCTCAGAAAATCAACCATGATGATTTTACGAGGGGCAGCGCCCAGCAGAGCCCCCCTGCCCTGCTTGCAGTCTGCAGGCACCCTTTGACACTGCTTYTCCACGCTTCAGCTGCTGGAGCAGGAGCAGTGCTGAGCCTGCAGAGACGCTGCAGCCTGCTCCGCTGGGGTCAGACACGTGCTGTTTATGGCCTAAAAAGATCCAGCGTCACCCGTATCCTCCTCAGCAGCGTCTTCATGCCCGGCGCTGACCCGAGCCCAGCTAGCAGCAGCTTAGAGGGAAATCAAGCAGCATCAGCACCTACCTAAGCCCAGCGCCTAGACCTTCCTCCGCATCCAAGGTGGATTATAAAACACGCTTTTCCTCGTCTGCTTCAAAGGTTTGGACAGAAGGAACTTCACAAAGATAAGGATATAGCGTCACTCCGCCATCCAAAGCMGTATTAACGCCGCTCATTCTCCTGGGCTGAAATGATAACATGACTCACCCACAGTGCTCGACTCTCACAGAGGAAGCACCGGAATAACTCGATATCCTCCAGGGCTCCCGGGCGAGCGTCTGCACGGGCAGGACAGTGAAGAACTACGCTGTGAACCCCAAGCAACCTTCCCCTCGGTGGGGTTTAATCAGCTGCCACACAACCGTGCCAGTGCCAGCCATAAAAACACCCTGATTTCCCTAACTCCACTGCTTTATTTTATTCCAGTCCGGGAAGGACGCAAGGCGGATGAAAGGCAGGGCAGATGATGATGCCCCCCTCACCCTTCAACCTTCCTTGGATGAAGATCTGAGGAGGGATGGAGGAGGTGATGGCCGTGCACCATGCGCTGCACGTGGCCCTGCAGA
Source organism: Eudromia elegans (assembly GCA_003342815.1). NCBI lineage: Eukaryota > Metazoa > Chordata > Aves > Tinamiformes > Tinamidae > Eudromia > Eudromia elegans. The sequence continues at coordinate 144,815 of PTEX01000438.1, read as the reverse complement.
CATGGCCCCCAAACCCTCTGGGGCTCTTGTAAACCCGTCGGCTGATTTCCCTACAAAGGAAAGGAGGAATTGCAGCAATTACCATCTGTGGCACCGTCCCCATCAGACGCAGGAGAAGTCGGCTGGCAGGGMTGATTAAGTGAGTGGCTGCTGCATCAGCAGGGAGGAATCTCTGCCTCCCATGGAAAAGGAAACGAGGGAAGTCAGCGTTGAGGTCAGAAGACCATCCTCAACCAGCTCTGCCACGGCAGRAGAAATCATCCGACTGGGATTATTAAAGGAAAGAGAAAAATGCAAGTTTTGCCTAGGATGAAGAAATACCGAGAATAAAGCGACAACTGCAGAGGCCTTAAYGCACATGTTCCGCTGATCGTGCTCCCCAAGGGACCCTAAGAGTGATGGGGAGGGTTTTCCTAGCACGTGGTTCAAAAGCCAGCACTAAAACAGCTTCTTTTCACCTCAAAATCGCCCAAGATTACACTTCTTAGGGAAGCACAGAAGAAATTTGGCCCTGTTGTTTCCAAAGAAGGGTTTAGCCAGTAACCTGCCCCGAGCATCTCGAGTGAGCCTGAAATCCTGACGTGTCCCTGGGGARTCTGAAGGGTCCCCTCGCTGGCTCGTTTTCCATCCATAAGCTCCTTAAACTTGGATTTCCAAGGCCAGCCCACCCAGGTCAAGGGGATTCGTGGTGGCAGTAGCAGCAGGGAATGTGGCTGACAACCYCATTGGTTCCCTAAGCACAAGGCAACCGTCTTTGCTTTCCCTAACACATACAGTTGATGATGCTCATGGATACTCTTCAATCACCTTTTTTTTGCTTTTTAATCTCAACTCAGCTCTTCTTAAACACAGAGAAATCCTCATTGCCAAATGGAAGTACTTAAGTCTCTGGCTTAATTAATCATTAATCTCGGCCTTATTTAAGGGTATTAATATCGCACATTAGAACGATTGCCAGGGCTCTGCCGACAGAACGGGCAAACGGGCACTCGTGCTCCCAGGTGACCCATAACGTCTTGCGGTTCCAACGTAGCTCACTGCCCGTCTCAATGCATCAGCTACGACTGCTACGAGAGCAGGATCGATTCCACTAAGCGATAATTCCTAACGATGGGGCACAGGGTTCGCRAGGGAATTCTCACAAAGTTACTGCGTCGCCTACCAAAATTAAAACTGCATTTCAAGACCGTATTTTGACGACGGGTGATAACACAGAGGTCAAGCTGCTAAATGCCAACACTTTGGGAGGCAGTCACAGAAACCTCCAACTCCCCACATTTTATGCAAAAAACCACACCTGGCATAGAGCTTTTTACTGAAGGTTGTAGCAAAAGTGGCACCTTGGGTGACACTTAACCCAAGTCCACCCATGGCCCACACGCTGACCACAGGTTGTTATTTTGACAGCCTTGCTCCATAGCATCTTTCTCATTGGAGAGGGACATGCGCCCTGAGAGAGGAGAGGACTTTTTCTGGTCCCAAGGGGCACCAGYGGAAGCCCCTTCTTGAAGCTAAAATACAGTTTCTTACCGTGTGGGTGACAGTAACATCTCTTCCATAAAGGATTGTGTAGAGGATGCKGATATTACAAAATACATCTATCGTGACAAAATCATGCGACTGTAAATATCCTGGCTGCTAGATAACGTGTCTAGAATTACCATAGTCGTCGCATGGCATCGCTGCCTATACAGATGTTACCTCGGAGAACACATGGAAATGGGTCCCGTTCCTCAGTCTCGTTATTTCTGGGTAGCTGAAATACCGACCGAGAAACCGAATTCAGTATGTGGCAGTGTGCACAAACCTTCACCAAGCAGCYTAAACCTCAACAACTCAAAGCTGGGGGTGGATGCACAAGATCCAGCTCTGTTAAGTGGCGCAAGTGGCTCTGAAGTCTCCCTTAAAACTTACCCGCACGCAAGACTACGAGCAACGATTTCTCAGTGGTTGAGCATGATAGAAAAACAAGAACGTTGTTTAGAAACAAACACTTAGTGGGGATATATATGATGCAGTAAATTATAGCAACCTTTCTGAAACTAATTCTCACTCTTGTCTGAGGGTACACTGCAGCAAGGAGTAATTGCACTGACCGGGTGACCCTTATTTAGCTTTTAAAAAACAATTACTGCAGTCCAGAGAGATCCACTGGTTTAATTCAGAGCCAGCCATTCTACCCAGCAGCAGCTCAAAGAGGCACCTATGTGGAAATCAGCAGTGATTTCTGGGTGCGTTGCTTTGGGGCTGATGTGGTGATAGGGTAAGCCATGACCTGCACACAAAACTCCGGGTATCAAGTTTATTTACCTCGAGGGTAAACATCGCACTGTAAACAATTCCCMATCTAAAATGTGGGATCAGACTCTTCTGTAAGCACATCCCAAAACTAAGCAACGATGAAAAAACCTTTTTGGGGCTGGTGGGAGGAGAGGGACAGGGTGAAATCGCACCTGCAAACCTGGGTTCCTGGCCAAATTTGAAGCAGTCTCGTTATCCATGGCATGAGACCAAGTTGCTAAAGCACCAGCAGCAGCATCGCACCTGGCAAAGACCCATCTTTTCCTCTATATGAAATTATTTCTGGGGCAATATTCCTATAGTTGATAAAGTCCTAAAGTCGATAAAGCGACTCCCCAGAGTAGCTGTTGGTTCAGTGGGTCCAGTCTGGTCCTCAACACACGGAATAAGAGAGTCTAATAGTGGCGTCTGGTGTCTCAAACACATTGCAGAGAACTTGGTTATGGACAACTTTATCTCCAAGTAATCCACAGGTGAAGAGAGCAGAAAGTTACAGACATCATTTGTTGTAAGAAAGGTCAGAGCTGGCTAGWAGCAAGAGGAGACTTCCCATGTCTCAACCAGCTTAAACATGAGGGCCTTGTGGGGGAACCTGATCTCCTAATGACATAAATGGTAATTAAAAGTGCACATTAAATACATGTATAATTCGAATAGTGGCACGTTTCCAATAAAATCAGTAAATATCATAAAGAAAATGACACAAACACCTACATCTATTTTACCTCCCTTGGCTAGGTGAATGATTTTATTGCTCTGCGGACAACAGAGGAGGATGCGACTCTACTTAGTCATATGGGACTTATAGAACAGAAAATGCTACAATTCGAGTAATTATTTCTGTTCATGTTCACAAAACTATTCTCAAGTCAGTCTTACAGCAGCTTATGGGACTCCACCACCGTTCTCTCCTATCTTGGCACCAGCTTCTCCAGAGATGGCTCCTGGTCTCCTGCTGTTCTGCAGGACCTTATCTCGGATGCAAGATGCTAGGATTGTCTAGGATTTTGCAAGAGAAAAGGAATACTTTTATCAGCCTTGGGGCATTTATACTCCCTTCTTTAGGATGAACGGGCATTACAGATAGAAATAAAATAACATGTTGATGAGCACAGGACGACTAATTTGTTTTCAACAGAGTCCTACCACAAACCCAAGAATTCAAAGAGAAACGCAGAGAGGACGTGATTAATTATACATGCAAAATCGTTTCACCAGAGAAATATATAAAAAATATATGGCCTCATTAAAATGATAAACCCTTACCCCTATCTAACCAGTGAATCAGCATTTTTACTTCTGGCAAAATTCTCCACTACGTCTAATGAGGTGAGAACTTCAAATACAATTAAATTCTCCTTATTTTCACAMAGGCTCTTAGCTCAGCAGACCTCCCTTCTGAAGCTCTCGAATTTGGACTTTGCTGAAATCCAGAATAGGGTTTCTGGGGCTAAGTGCCCTCACCTGGCAGTGAAAGGTGGAACAAATGTCATCAGCAACCTGAAAATGCTTCAAATTTCAYGATCAGAAAAGCAAATTCGAGCTTTAAAACCTGGTGTGGGGAAACTGAAACGTATCAAGGAAAGCAAATRGTGTGCAGAAAAAACTGCAGGAAAACTGCACGGGCTCTGACCTCCTGTAATTCCAGTTCTTCTTACAGGAGTTCTTATCTTCCAGCCTTGCCACTTGTTCACGGCCAACTTAATAAATCACTGACTCRGAGCCATGGGGGTTTTTTGGTGCCTCGTATGATTAGCAAGATTGTGAGTGCAAGAGGAACCTCCAAGCGCCGGGTTTGCGAGTTAAGGAGCTTGTGTCATTACAAGGGCTGACAGAGCCAGCTGGTCTACCCCTCATCAGCCATGCGCAGCACGTGCCGTGTCGCTCGGCATCTTGCAGGGATAACGCACTGGGGAGAGAGCGGCTTCTCCCGGAGACTCTGCTGAATAAAGTGGCATGATTTATTGCTGCCGAGATGCAAACACTGCAAGCGCTGGCTGCTGGAGATGAGTATCGGCTCCGAGACGCGGGAAGTTATTCCCYGAGCTGTCTCGCTGCCTAACACGGGCTATAAGTCACGTTACGGCACCTAAAGATCTTTATCATAACGCGCGTGCGACATTAATACTGACTTTAGCACTCCTGAAGTGGAAACCACCATCTCAAAGGCTCTCGGGTTCCAGGCTCCTCGCTACCAAACCTCAGCACTGAAGAGCTCTCTTCAATTGCAAAATAAATGCACGTGCACTATTTGGCAACCCAAGCTTTTTGTATGGACTCTGAGAGAGGTGTTTTGAACCCAGAAAGCTGAAACCRCAGTATTTTTAATTGCACAAGGCAGTTATAAACACTAAGAACTTCCAAAATGTCATGTTTCCTTGCATGACATAGGGAGTTAGTGATCCTGCACTGTACCCCAACCACCGTTACCAAAAACGTCACCACTGAATTTTCCTTTTTATAAGTAAAGCAATAAATGATAGTAGAACATGCACGATGGCAACATCTGGAGAGCACTGCAGGGAGTTACGCTGTCCAGGCACATCTTGGAGCACTCAGTAACTCAGGTATTTCAGCAAAACCTAAAGCCAAGGAGCTTTTGTCGTTTGTGCCCCAAGCTGGTGCACACAAAATACAGGAGAGGGAACCAATTCCCACATGAGGTTGGTTACCTACCAAGAGACTCCGAGGGAGAACTCGGCCGCACCTCCCTGGTTGAGTCTTCATGTTCGTGACACGACTGAGGGACGTGTTGGTCCTACTCCACCGTTAACGTGGACCCTATGCCCGCCTCCCATCATGGCCTTGGASGTTTTGCTCACTCAGTTTGGGTCTGCAGGTCTTTGTAAAAGCCACAAGAAAACAGCTAGCAAGAGATGGCTTCACTCGATAGCAGAGGCTTCTCCTACTGCTCTTGCCTTGGCCAAAAGCTGTCTTATTTRCTGCTTCTAGTCCTCATACACTCAAATTTCCTCCAAGTCTTAAGATAACAGATTCTTCTCCCGTTTTATCAACTAACCCCGCAACGCCCGTGACCCAAGGACATCAAACCAGGTTCAGACTCAACCGAGAGCTCCACGTGATTGCATGATCCTGCTCACCTCAGCTGAGACAAGTATTCGAGATCTCATGTAGGCCACTCAATGCCATGACTCAAGCCTTATCTCTCCAGCCAGCCAGATCATTAATTTCCCTAGCTGTTTATTATCCACACGAAGCGTGCAATTCCTGTGGTATCAAGTATTTTATATCTGTGGCTTCGCCTGTGTGAAATCAGAAAGACGACCAAAGCCCTTGATATTATCCCTGTGTTATTATTCAATATGACATCTCTATGCCTTGGTCTCCTGAGCACAGTAAAAGGAGTTTTACAGTCAATTTTGTTGCCAAATAAATCAAGCCATAATCCTTTTGCCCCCTCCAAAACCCACTTTTTTTTTCCCTAGGGAAATGTAGGTACCAAAAGACATACTATACGACTACCTACTGAACTTCAGGCTTCTGAGGTAAATGATGAATAGCTGCAGTTTATTAGATAACTCAACTTACTATATATGCCACATCACATAAAATCTTGCKATTTTACTCTTAGAGGGTCTGCAATTTGTGAGACTGTGCTCTTTTCCCAAAAAAACGTGCTTCCAATGTTAAAAGCCGAAGATGCCAGGCCTCTCCCTTAACCAAGACGTGAATTTTTAGCCAAGTGGCAGCCAATATGTCACGTTAAATTGGGAGCAAGTCTGGCTGTTTTGCTGCTGCACTCTTTGTGAGAGAGATCTACCTTGGAATAGAGCAAAGCCACAACATATACYTCACCTCTGCAGTGGGGATTTCTTTCCCTTTTCTAGCACATGCTCCTAAGCTCTTGTCAGCCTCTGCGAGCTGTCACCGCACATCACCAGCCTTATAGCTCAATTTCACCCTCTTCCTCCCCGTTTCTCCCAGCCCAACATCTTCGCCAACATCTTCCCTTTAGCCTTCTACCCCTCGCAGCCATTTCAAGGACAATTAGGGCTTTTGGGACACACAAGGAATTCCCATTTCCTTTCCTCCCCCATCTTTCATTTGCATTAGCTCTAATGGTAGCTTTCCATTTGGAGGATCTGTTCAAGAAGGAAATCAAAGCGTCTGAGTGGTTCTGGAGCTAACAGTTGCTCTTCTCTGCACTAACGACATTGCTCTTGCTATAAAAACACTCCCAAACACTTTCACAAGGCAAAGGCAAACTTAGCGCATCCTCAAGTAGTGCTGCACTTGCCCTCAAAAATGAAACTTTCCCAAAACAGGGAGAGCTGAGGGGAAGCAGAATGCAAATTGAGCCTTATCTCGGCACCCACATGCTCCGGGGCGCACGCTCGCTTACCTCGCCGCTATCTCCAAGCTTTACCTCCAGGAAAGCACTGGATGCCACACAGTTAAAACCACCTCTCTGAAATTTCACAAACTCCCACTCCTTGATAACATCTTCACCCTTTCTACACTTCTTCTTTTTCCCTTTTACCATTTAAAAATGGGAAAAGGGAATGYTGGGTTCCACAGACCCAACCTAGCTGCTACTTAGCCGTCACCAGCCAGAAGGACCATATCCCCCCAAAACACCCTGCTCAAGAGGAGCTCAAGAGAGGCATATTRGGCTTTTCTAAGCTTGGCTTTTATYGCACAGATAGGAGGCAGCCAGAGGAGGACTTATCCAATATCCCCAAATATATGAGCTCTAACTCTGTCAAGATATCATAGCTAATCCCGGGGTAATTCCACACACCTAATGCCGTGAGTGCAGCTGGGAGAGCCACGGATTAGAACTGCACGTGGTAGGAGCGAGAGGACAGCTGGGCGGGCTCACAAATCCCATACGGACGGCAGTTACTTCAACGTATCATATTCCATATATCCTCTGAAAATGACTGTTTCCAAAGATGTATTGCAAAGCAGTAGGGCTGATTACAATCTTGTATCTTGCAGCAGAGAGATAAGTTTCTTACACAAAAATACATAGAAAAGAAACGATGATTAGGAACAGAAATTACAGAGGGATTTCATTTGTGTTGTAATTGCTGAAGTGCATGGAACAAAACCTTTCTCCATGGAGGGCTCGCTTTTTCTAAGGAAAGCGCTTTCCCGAAAGCGAACTTAATACATTGATTTATTTGCTTTGATTTATTATGTATCTTTACATAATCAGCAGCACACAAGAGCCTTCAGCAAGGATCCAGAAGCTTCCAACTTCTACCGCCATGAAGCACGTGCTTTCATGCATCTCAGGCTTATCATGAAGAGCCGGTTCCAACAAATCTTTTCCCACATAAATCTTCTGTCACTTGGGTTTCTTTCTTCTATGATAGCAAACCAGGATGCTGGAAACYGGCTGCTTTAAACACCCGACTCACCTTAGCATGCCACGGGGAAAAAACCAACTCTAGAGAGGGGGGGAAGAGAGTTATAGAGTGGGTCTTGTCGTCTTGCAACAGCATCCTGGAAGGGACTGGTCCCAAGAATGACCGTGCAAACACAGCTTCCTTTCCTCTTGCTGTAGATTTATCAGTCGCACGTGTCCCCACCAATGCAGGCCCATGGCATGACACACACGTCTAAAACAACCAATCTTCATCTTCTTTCATCTGCAGTAACCTTGGCAGGAGGTACTAAACCCGAGTGTCCTGAGAGCCTGAAGATCCAACACGTGGACACAGGCTCCCACCATCCACTCCTGGTTTATTTGTAGGTGTTCAACAGGAAAAAGACAACGTAACTGCCGYGGAGGAGGCAGACGAGGCGAGTGTATCTGCTGTACCTGCTACCTCCAAGGACACCAATTCTGGAAAGCAATTCTCTCCTCTTGCCAGAAGTGRATGATTAACGGAGAGACAATCGTAAAAAAAGAGACATTCAAGGGGAGTTCTGTTAACTCCACCAATCTCTGCCATAAATAAAAAGCATACCAAATAACTAGTCACACAAACTTTATAAATTGACCCAAATCTTGACCAAATATTTCTTCCTCAAGGTAAAAGACTGCCATTGCTCATGTAAATAATGAAGAAATAAAAAGTACAATCCAACACATTGCATCTTTTCCCTTCAGAGGAAATCACCTTTGCATTACAGCGCTTCCCCAAGTCCTATAAATCCAGGAAGGGATGACTTTTTAATGTAGGAACGGAAGTACAATYAGGCATACTCTTTATATATATATTATTTTAAATTATGTTATGTGAAAGCCAGTGAATGCAGCAGGCTGAACCTCGGTTCACACTCTGTATAGGGAACCTATGAATACACATCCTTCAGACACGAAATCAAGAATCACCTGAAGGCCTAGGGTCACAACACAAGATCCTATTTAAACACAAGTTTAAATATGTATAAAGAGAAATTATGCCACATAATGGGGACTTGCAAAAATTATTCCTCATGAGAAAATCTTCTTGGGGGAAAAAAAGCACCCGACTCTCGAAGCCCAGAAAGGAGCAGTCTTGTATGACCAGCAAGACCTGCACAAATGGGACCTGTGCAGGAATCCCAGGGACAGTAAAAACAAGGGATCTTTGTAGGCAGGAAGGTAACGAAAACCCCCCTGTGCAGGAATCCCAGGGACAGTAAAAACAAGGGATCTTTGTAGGCAGGAAGGTAACGAAAACCCCAAAGGACAAATATAGGGACAAATATAATAATATAAAACATAAAGGCATGAAGGAGAGCAGCTGTGCAAGGGGAAACTGCCTCCTAAATCTTCTCAGAGCCGTTAGCGCACGGAAGGCAAGAGAAATCCCTCCTCCTATTTAACTTCACAGCAGAGAAACTGCAGGAGCAGAAGCCAAATCTCCATTATAAATTTAGTGTCAAGGAGCAAAGGAAAACAAAGGGAAAACACAGTCTCACYACGTATCCTAATTGGATCCAGGCAYCAGCTTACCCAAACAAGCAGCACATCTGACTTTTCTCCCAGCAGGAGCATCCATGACAATGACATCCTATTCCGTGCTGCTAAAAAGCCTGGGGACCAGAAGAGCACGTGAAGACTTTAGAAGCACAACACGGAGCATTTGGAGGCTGGCAGACCGGGTCTTGTAGCAGAAGATTAGGAGAAGGCTCCTCAYGGGGCAAAAATAAGAAGATCAAGGGGAAATCTCATCGGTGTGAGCTAGATCCCGAAGCAGAAGGGCCAGATTAATGTTCAAGCTTTCTCAAAGAGCCACYGCCTGCTAAACAAGAGGTCGGGTCTTGAGGTTTTGAAAGCAACTGCCCTCCAAGCCTTTACATATTTTGCACCAGAYGCACGGCTGAAACCTGGAGCGTTTTCCCGGCTCCTGAAGGAAGTCATGCCCAGCCCCGCTGGGGATGGATGTGCATCTTTATGGAGAGCAGAATCAGGAAGGGACAGACTGTAGATTCCTGCTTTCTGGCTGGGGAAACGGGAAAAGACAAAGCCGGTCTCCCTTGTACATCTTTGCACATGAGAAAGGCTCTTTTATATGAGGAGATATTGGCACGCAGCCCTGGTGACTGAAAAGTGCTACCCCATGTGTAYGTGTACCCAATACACATGCTCTAGCAGCATAGATCACACACGCATGCAGCCCACTCCCTAAAACAAATCCAAGTGGCAATGAGGAGGCTCATCTTGGCCAAGAAGATCAGCTCTTTTTTTACCTCTTCAACTTCTCCTAGAAAGCAGCTTGCAAAATGTGATTTCTTTGATTACCAGAAACACACACCAAGTTTTCACCCTAAATGGACTATTTTCTCCCAATAATTCTCACGCCAGCCTTGGTCTTTTGATCAAATTCGCTCTTTGGTCCCTGGAGTTTTGCTCCCTAGCATACCCACCCCTGGCACTGCATCCACCAGTTTCCTCCTCGCTCTCGAGTTCATTACTCTCATTTTTAATTTTATTAGTAACTCCTCAAATGAGAACATATCAAAGACTCTCTCGAAGTCCAGACGGATCAGACCTACAGATATCTATAAAGAGACAGCTCGTTCTCAAGTCCTTCACACTGCTCAAGTCAAAACAAAGCATCTGGTGTCTAAACTGCTTCATTTGCTATCCCAAAATAGAYGTTCCAAATCTGCACTCCTCCAGTCTGACGAGATCAATTCTGACTTCAGAGATATTTTCTTTTTTTGAAATATTAGAAAGCAAAAAAGCTGCAGTCTTCCACAACTCTGGGATCGAAGCAAAAAAACGGGGGAYATTGTGTCCTCTGCACCAATTTTCCTGTATTTTGCTTCCCCTAGTCCAACAGAAGCAACTGAAGAGCAATTAYGTTGTTTCCAATATTTCCATGTACTCACACAGCGTGGCTAAGAACAGGCACTGACAAAGACATTTGTTCAAAATAATGATCTCAATATTAAAAAACCAGAAAGATTCCAACAATGACCATTTGAAGAGAAAWTACCAATAGAGAGTATACCCACAGYAGACACAGAGCTGAAGAGCAAATCATTTACATCAGGAATTTCAGAGATCTTGCTGGCAAACCAGACAGTCATTTGGTTCAGAATCAACATCCTCAGATCAGAGGGATCAAAATCTGGAGATTGGTGGGGAAAAAAAGAGAATAGTGGAAAAACACAACCCACCTTTGCTCAAGTTTTTTGGCCAAAAAAAAGACATTCAGCTCTCAAATGCAGTGAAGAGAGTTCAGATATGTTTATGGAGGAGAATTGAAGATATGGCAGGTAAAAAGACCTGAAGAAGCACAATAGATGGAGAGCAAAATGATATTCTGGGAACCYCAAACACCCAAAGAGCTACACAAAGCATCATGAACACACTTGGGATCCAGGCATGGGCAAGATGTATGGCTTCATTTATAGAAAAATCAYTTTTCAAAGGAACTCCTCACGCATCTTTTGCTGCCATTGGCTCATCCCAACCTTGGGAGCACAAAAATTACTTCAGCTCCGGGGCTCTCCAGTGGGCCCAGCAGGAATAAGAGCGGCAGGGCCAAAGACCAGGTTGGAGAGTAGCCACCATATAGGCTTGCAAGGTCCATCCTTTAATGAGTACTGGGGTCTCTTGGCAAAAACAAGTTGTTTTTGGAGCCAAAAAGGCCTAAGTGAAAGTCCATCAGGTACTGCCACCCAAGGTCTAACAGTACTGGATGGAGCCCTGTGAAACACAGGGTGAAAATAGGGTTGTGTGATGGAGGCTTGAGGCTCAAGATGCTTTTAATGAACACTAATACAGAAGCACAGTTCATTAYGACAATTATTACTGTGCATTATTATGAACACTGCTTCATTTCTCTMTGCAATTTTTTTCTTGAAATTACTTCAATGTGTTCTTTCCTGATTTCCAGCTTGGGTTGCCCATTCATTCCCTTTATGTCGGCTTTTGCAATATACATATTCATAGTTTATTCATGGGAGATCAAGGTTCTGAAGTTACTCAGAACTGTTTATTGGACATTTTTATTGGAAAGATATATCTGGCCTGGAACACAGGCAGAGTATTTATGAGTTTTGCTAACCATAAATGAAATACTGAAAGAAAGGAAGAAAATGAGAAATAAAGCTCCTCGTCAAATTCCCAATATTCATCTGCCTTCACACAAAAATGTGTGATATCTTCCATCTCAATAGCTTGTGTATCCTAAATAGCAGGATTTGACTTCTTATCATTTAAGTGCAATTATTGCAAATATCAGCTGTGCACAGGCACAACTTGACACCTTGCATGTAAAATAAGTAGGATCTGAAAATAACAAATTGACTCCACTCTTTCCACGTAGAASTCTGCCTTCATTCACTTTAAACGAGGAGATTTCAAGATATTTTTAATCTACTTTGCATGGAAGAAAAAGGGCCAAATGCAGGTTCTCTTTTACTAAAGGCATTTCTTGATGTAAACTTTCTACAGTTTCCTCCTTTGAGATTCTCACATGTGAAATTAAATAAAACCCCCTTCAAAATGTTTAATTACCAGTYGTATTATTGTAACACGCATCTTTGTGTTATTCCAAAGCAGTTTTTTTCCCTGCATTTGAGTTAAACACAGATTGCTTAATATAATTGATAGGCGCTCTCCTTGCACCTACGGATGCTATTCCGTCCTTCCCAATCCTCGCTTTCCCAAGCTATTTCCCTTGGCACAGTCATAGGTGCAGGAATTTGGGGGATTTTAGGTAAACATTTAGCCGAGCATTGTTTGCTGCAGCAGCTGCTCGCGACCATTTTGGTCTTTGCATGTTCGCAGGGCTGGTCTGGGTTACAGGCTACGCATGTAAACGTATAGCCATTGTATAGCAGAGCTATAAATAAGAGCATTTAAACGAAAAATAACTCTCAGAATTAGACTGAAAATTATAGCATTGTTACAAGATTTTTCTTCCCTCCTCTGCACACTAGATTATAGAAGTTTCTAGTAGTTTAAAGAAGGTCCTGGAAGCAGTTTACTTTTAAAATATACCACTGGTCAACAATTGAAATATGTGTATTTTTTGTATATGTGTATGTGTGTTCTTTGTGTATATCCAAAACAGGCAAGTGGAACATGGAAATTTTGGGATGACACATGGGAGGGAATGCTATAGTGCGAGAGACTCTTTTGGCAATGGCATCTGAATCACTCAAAGTGATTCCAGCGATTAATTACACACATTTTTTTCCTTTTTCCCCTTACCCCTAGTTGCACACATAGACCGCACCGAAGGGAATGAGAGTGAAAAATCTCTCACATGTAATGCCTTTAAAAGCTCAGAATTTAGGTTTTGGCATCACAAGACCTAAAAACTCCACCAGGTTTCCCATACCAGTTCTGCAACAGGATCTAATTGCTGCACCCCTCCAAAAGCCACTCGCCTCCTCTTGGCCCATCCTGGCATTTGATTACGCAGACTTGATCCCACAGGAGAACCCTGCAAAGCACAGCAAAAACGGGGTTATAACAAGACACCGATCGGTGAAGGCACGTTGGGCATCTGGTGGCACGTGCTGGAGCAGAGCTCTAGGTGTGTGCATGGGCTTTCACCACAGGCTGCACCTGGAGATGTTACTCACCACTTTCCACTTGCATCTTTTATTCCAATTTTGCCCTGTCACGCTCAAAACTTGTCCCATTAGCTAAAGACCATATTGTGGATGCCTTCCTCCCCGCACCAGCCTGACAAGGGTGCTGGTTGGCATCATGCRTGCCAATACCCGCTGCAGGGAGCCTCCTTTAGAGTAGCCGTCCGCAGTGCCAAGTGGAATTGCATGTTTAAATGGGATTTAACTGCTGCTGCTGCTGCTTTCTACCTCCCTGTTTGCTCTGGGTGGTGAGGCGCTTCTCCATTGCTCATGCAGTTCTCACTGTAGAACACAGCCAGTTTGCCAAGCAACCATAAAAACACACCCAAATGACTGGGTATTTTCCTCATGACCAGGACACGCGTAACCCTACCTTCATGGCACACATGGAGTCTGAGTTTGGGCCCTTTTAAAAGAAGGAATTCCCCTTATTCAAGGTAATAAACCCAGCAYTGTATTAGACAGGTTCTGATTAACCGTTCTCCAAATATATACTTTTCTTTTTCTCCCCTCCAAGCTCCTGTACATCCTGGATTTAACTTTGCCATGCCGAGTTTCAGCAGKGACCTGCCACACTTCAATTTGAATGGTGAAGGCAGGAATTGTGCTCCTAATGCTCACGGCTCATCTGCCTGGTGCTCTATACTACAGCGTCCACTCAGTTTGGTCACCCCAACAGAAGATGGCTGCAGGATTTCTTTCTTTTTTTATCCCAATAAGGATTAGTTTAGCACCTGGTTTCAGCTGTGCTTTCGAATCCTCCATATGATTTATATGGATAGCTGCCAGGAAGCCACACTTGCCAAATGTTTTATGGGGTACCTTATTTGTCCTTAACAAAAACAACAACAGAAGAACATCTGCAATTCTCCCCCGGGACACTGCAGGTACTTCAAGCTATCAAAGCTGCATCGGAAGGAAGTTTCACACCACAGGCCAGCAAGCAGCAACATCCAAGTGCCATATGAGAYGTAGCCACCACCATTCCCCATGGAAGCAGCTGCCCAAGCCCCTCCTTGTAACCGGTCATGTAAAAAGCCTCCCTTAACCAGCAGAGCACAAATGCATTTGAATCTACTTACGTTGCAAGTGTTAATTATTTACCCACCACATTAAAGGCCTTAAAAGCTCTTGGCCAGCTAGCCAGGTTTGGAGCAGATTTTTAACGAGATCAATGATGGCTCCCAGGTGCACCCATATTTAGGAATGCTGGGAATGCTCCTCTTTTGGTAGGATTTGCCCTGTTTTGCAATGAAAAAAACAATTCTAGACAGGCAAATTAGAAGGCCATCTAGCTAAAGAAACAACCATGGATGATGATGGRATATCCAGTTCCTAATCACCTAATCACCACAGAAATACCAAATATTTAGGAGGAATTATTATGGCAACGTTCCTGTGACCTACTTCAATCCCATTTTTTTTCCTGGTTGCATCCTTTAAAGTAAGATCCCACTAAATAGCAAGGCAGTTCATAGAAAGAATTGTCTGAAAGAAGAGATAACTTGATAAAAAGACTTGAAAATTGTATTGTGGGTATTGGCGCAAGTCAGTACAGTGGAATTTCTCCTAAATATTCCTTGCTTCTCCTCATCAGTCTCCCACATATTCCCATTTACTTCCCAGGTTAATTTTTAGGAGGCAGAMATCCATCCAAGAGCAGCAATCCTGCACTGAAAATATTTAGCTATGCCTGGAATACCATGCTTCTGTTTTAAGCAACAACTACAAGCCTTAAAATCACATTATTTTACCAAATATTACATTCTGGGAGGGGGGGAAAAAAAACCCTGACATTCAATACACTTAAAGCAACAGAAGTTAAACATGAAATAACGGGTGGACTTCAGATTTATTGCTGCTGTGATAGGGAAGCTCCAAGGGTTCAGGTGACTGACTGCAGGTATATGAAGAGCCAACCTTCCCCTTTCCCAAGGATATCCATAAAAGTGCATTCAGGACCTCCCCTAAGTGCCCTTATGTTGTACAAGGCAACTACTTAGTTCTCGCTTTTTATCTATGGGATAATCAATAAAGGTTTCCTTCAGGGAAAAGCTGCAAAAGAAAAAGGTGCATTTTTTATGACCCGTTGTTAGAGCTCCCGCGTTTCAGCGGGAGATTCCTTAGGAACAAAACGTGTTACTTCTCCCTGTCTGGAAGGCAAAATGCCCTGCCACGTCCTGCTTCACAGGCATCAATGACCGTTGTGGGTCTAAACCACAAACGTTTTTGCAATTAGAACGAAAGGCACCGTGGTGATGAGAGCTACATCGTCACCTACGTCGTCACACGCATGAGAAAACGCCRTCTCCAACACCACTGTGTGTGTACTCACAGCCAGAGAAGGAGGACCATTGCCCTCCGCTCACTCCCATTGACCGTTTCTGATAAAAAAGGCATAATTTTCACAGTTGGCTGCTGCTCTGCTGTCCCTTAGGACGAGCACTAGCACATTTTCCTTCATTTTCTCCTTTGCTTATGACGTCCCCCTCCCGATGGGCTGGGGATAGAGCTCCGCTTGGAACATGTTCATTGCTGAGCCCAGCTCGAGGGCTGCCCAGACGAATGTATTTTATAAGAGAGCGTTGCTCCGCTTGCCATTGCTGAAAGGTCAAGCACACAAAACGTACCCACGTGTAGCTTTTGAAGGGACCCCAGCTTCCTGAGCAGCAATATTACTGCCTGAACAAGCTGCAATTGCCACACTCCCAAGAACCCAGAGATGTTTTCTAAGCCTTGGCTATGAAACCATCACCTTCTTGCATCACATCCCAAAGAAACCATCTCTCCTTGTACTACATCCCGAGAAGTGCCAGGAACACCCCACAGATGACGCTTCAGACCCAACCTCCTGTTGGTCTTCACCCTACTGAGCAACCCAGGAGTTCACCCAAGTGCTCCTGAGAGTTGAGCTGGGCTTTATTAGTGCAATGTCTAATGAACATACTCAGCTAAATGTATATAAATATATAGTTCCACGGTGCCTTTGGATGTGGCCTGCTTAATATGGAGTATTTGCTGTGCTTTACATACAAATCCAGTTCATGAGCACACTGGATTTCTGTAAATATCCCTAATTGTAAGCCTTTCTGCATTTCCTGGGAATTAGGGATTCCCTCCCAACTCAGCTAGGCTCGTCAGGCCCATTTACACAAAATGTATGAGAATATATAATTATTGTAACTATTAATGTCTATAATTATCTGTTACAGGCACTTTAGCAACACAGCGCCGATGCAGCAATCACAGTCCTTAAAAGGTTACAGGGGGAAAAAAAGCAGCAAACTCAAAAAATATCYCAAAACCTGCTGTGAATCTGTATCCTGCAAGGAGAAAAAGGGAGGCAATTTGGAGAGACAAGTATAAATATATTACTGAATTGAATGTGACGTATTTCAAAGAACAGTCAAATCTCTTTTCAATTAGGTATGAAAGCCAACATAGAGAGAGTCTCATAATCTCAAAATGAGAAAGTTGGGGTTATCGTGTTCTGGATCATCCGTGACATTCACAAATGCTGCGTATTTGAGATCCCAGCAAAAGTTTCCTTCAGCCTCGTTCTTTTGAGGGCCTCTTGCAGCATTTAGTGGCAACTTTATCTATCTGAAGGGTTTCTCTCTTTTACTAAGGAAGCCATTTTAAGCTGTACATTCCACGCACAATTAGGGAATCATTTCAAATATAGATAATGAGCTTAATTTTAGGAAGTGAATGTTATTTATTTTTCCCTCTCAGGAAAATGTAATCGAAYGAAGTCTCTATTTTCTATGGCACAAAATGAACACACTGCTCAGAGCGGCACAAGGAACCATCGTTACTGGATGGATGATAGAGCCAGGAGGGTTGTGATAAACATGGCCAAGTCTAAYTGGGGGCCTGTGGTGTCCCCCAGGGGAGAGTGTTGGGCCCAGGRCTGTTCAACTTGTTCATCAAGGAYTTGRAGGAGGGCACRGARTGCACCCTGAGCAAGTTCACTGATGACACCAAATTGGGTGGAATGGCCGACACTCCAGAGGGCTGTGCTGCCATCCAGAGAGACCTGGACAGGTTGGAGAGTTGCATAGAGAACCTCATGAGGTTCAAGAGGGACAAGTGCAGGGTCCTGCACTTGGGCAGGAATAACCCCAGGCACCAGGACAGGTTAGGGGCTGACCTGCTGGAAAGCAGCTCCASAGAGAGTGATCTGGGAGTCTTGGTCAACAATAAGTTCTCCATGAGGCAGCAATGGGCCCTCRTGGCCAAGAAGGCCAATGGGCTCYTGGCTGCATCAGGAGGARCGTTGCCAGCAGGTCAAGGGAGGGGATCCTGCCCCTCTGCTCAACCCTGAGGTAGTCAGGGTACCCCAGCCCTGGGGCACTCTGCTCAAACCTAGAGTACTGGGGCCAGCTCTGGGCTTCCCAGCGCAGGAGGGATGTGGAGCTGCTAGAGAGGGTCCAGCAACGAGCRATAAAGATCATTATGGGACAGGAGCACCTATTGTATTAAGAAAGATTAAGCGAGCTGGACCTCTTTAGCCTGGAGAAGACTTCTGTAACTTCCTTACTGTGRGKGTGAYGGAGCCCTRGAACAGGCTGCCCAGAGGGGTTGTGRAGTCTCCTTCTCTGGAGATCTTCCAAACCCRCCTGGATGCCACCCTGTGCCCCGTGCTCTGGGTGTTGGACTAGATGATCTCTAGARGTCCCTTCCAACCTCAACCGTTCTGTGATTCTGTTATGCAGCACCAGGCCCACGCTCACCTATCACCCAAACAAATTGCAGCTCCTCAGCATGGATTTTCTTCATGACTCACCACTGGGGAGAACTGGGGCAGACTCATCTTTCCATGGAAACAGARATGCCAGGAAATGCAAAAGCAAACAGATATTTCACAGTTGGGTTTCACCTGAATAGGAGTCTAAAATCTACGGTACCTCTTTGCCTGGCAGTTTTTTGAACGTCTCCACACAAAGGTCAGCTGCAATAAATCCATTTTATTTTGCTGGTACAAAATAGGCCTCTGTAATTCAACTTCTGTGTTTTGGCTAGAAAATGACCCCCATTACATTTGGAGGAAAAAAAAAAACCAAAAAAACCTTCCTTTCTCAGAGAGGGAAGACGCAATGAAAATGTCAAGCCGTGGAATTTCCAACTTAATTGCCCTTATTATTTTTAAAGGCACACAGGAAAACATTTTGTTTTAAAATATATACATTATTCTCTTCAAGAAGAGGGCAAGACAATTTAGAGAAACTGAAAAAAAAATCAGAGATGCAGTGATATTCAGTAATGCCTGTGCAAGAAATGCACACAAAGGCTCTTACTGATGTAATTTGAACCTGAAATAAATGAGCTTACAGTGCCCTTGACAGACAGTAGGGTGTTTCAGAAGGGGTGGCCAGGGCATTGACACGACAGTCTCGGCTTCAGCACGGTGCACAGGAGTAAGACAAATCCAACTGTGTCTCCTATAAAACCACCGTATCTCGCCATGAATGCAGGGATATACTGGGCTATTGAGGACAATTTAATGAAAGGGCTGTTAAGGAGTACAGGAGGCTGAAAAGCAGAGAGAGAGGATATATCCTCCGTCTCAGTGCGTATATCCTGAGTCTTTCAAAGGAGGTTTCTGTATTTTATCACTGCTTTAAGAAGCAGTGCTCAATTTTCTTGGCAAAGAAAACCCTATCAGTCTCCAGCAGTAAATATACTGCAGATTTAACGCTGTTTTTGGAAGTTCATCCAAGTGAGATCTTCAGGAATAAAAGGCTCGAGTTCAAGTTAAGCAGCTTTAGAAGAGCCATGTCGCTACACACAAGGTGTTGCAGATGTGTAGGGGGRTTTACCCCCAAACCTTTCCTCACTCAACACCTTCTGCAAGGGCAAGTTAACAAGTTGCATCTGTGCTTGACTCCATCCTAAGCCAAAGGCATGCGCAGGAAAGAGCCAAATATCAAACCCTTCCATTGCACTTCATTAGGAAAATAACTGAAACAAGCGACTTTTAAGCAATGCTGCTTTTTAAAGATCTAACTGGTGCCGCAGTTTCTGTGTGCATTGAACTGGTGTGTGCCTTTGATTACACTGCAAGGCCTCCACGTTTCTCTTCAATACTGTGAGCTTGCTCTCRTTCTCATTTGCAGTCAATTCTACAACTCCCATTGACTGCAGCAAGAATGAAATCAGATCCTACCGTATTTGCATGTCAGATCTCTTTGCTTGCAGTTACAGTGCTCCCAGCCATGACATCTGCAATTTAATGGTACAATTCCTATGAAAAAAGGCAATGCTACGTTTCTTGGAAAAGTAGCAGCAACATAATAACACTGGTCAAAACAGAGGGGATTAACAGTCAATAAACCACTCACAATACTAGGACTCTTTAAGGCCTTCACTTCAAAAAAGAATAAGCAAGAATAATCAAGAATTCAAGAAAGAATAATCTCCACACCAGGGTGGAGAATTCTTTCACAGTTACATTCACAATAAATAAGAGACTTCAAATCTCACTGGAAAAGAAGGTTTCAAACAGGATAAAGACAAAAAAAGAGTTCACCAGGGCTAACTCTGAGTGCTTCCAGTAGCCACAGAGTTCAATGGTATTGCCARCATGGAAACTACTAAGATGTTGCAGGCAAGCAAAGTTCATCTGATCACCTCATCTGCAGACTGGGAGGGGAAAAAMACACCACAAAAACACTACAGCCCATGCGTAGCCAGTGGGAAAACAGCCGCAGCTTTCCTTGCTCACAGAGAAATCGGGACACTTGGAACTAGGCAGGATTTCACACAGCGTCCCTGTCGTACCCGCTTGGTTGGCAGAAGCTTGGTCTGACCTCAAACTCACATTCGCTCTACAAGCAGCCCTTGAGGCTCGCCTGAGGGCAGAGCAAAACAGCAGATCAAATGCGAGCAATGGGTCAACYATCACTCACACCTTACTGGAAGACACCATTTTTTCTTAAATTGGTTTTCAGAGGTATCTTTTGTTTAAATATTACGTCTCTAAGACAAGCAGCCACTGAAAATGCCGTGTTTATTTATTAAATGCCAGCGCTTTTGGTACTAGAAATCAAAACTCTGAACGGCCTCTGTTCACATGGCAAATCCTCCTCTCCACATTCCCAAATTTAAGAGTGAATTTAATTGTTATGTTTGTGGGATTCCCTTAAACCATTATGATTTTACCCATTAATCCTTTTTCTAAATATTTTTTCTCCTTCCTTGAAGGAGCCCAGTTTGGTTGTCACTGCTCTTCCCCTCTGCCTTCCCTTGCTTTGCTCCATCACTGCAGTCTTCCTCCTCGGATGACAGATTCCAGGCTGGGATGGTAGAGGCTCCGCAGAACCGCTCCTGGAACAGACCAGCTACCTTCTCACCAACCATTTGCCAAACTAAAGCGTGAGGCTTTTCTGGATCAAATATTGATCGTTTAATTATTTTCCATTTTAGCTGCGTGCTATTTTTGGCRGAGAATATTCGTGCTGGCTGAACATCACAATTCATCTTCGGAAACAGCTCTATGTCACAAGTCAATTAYCCAAGCGACAGCATTAACGTTTAGATTCTTTGTTAACAATGATTAACTTTAGGGGGTCTGGTTTTAGAAGATAGCTGAAAGCAATAACAGGGCCTTATTCAATAGACCAATTTTCATCTTAATGCCTACAGGCTGTGTTTTAAAGCACATTGTGGTARTGGATCAATGTTGCCATGCTGTTTCGGAAGTTATAGTCCTAATGTGCAGAAAGTTTCACACCTTTAGTGCTGCAAGCRCTACGGTTAGACCACATATTTGGGCTGCAAAACTCGTGCTCACCCAACACGAGCGCCTCTCTGGGGGCAAAGCAGCAGAGGGGGGGGGCGGTTGTTCAAGTCATAAGCAAAATACAACTGGAAATGCAACCTGTGAGATGGTAGAAGCTTTGAGGGCCAAATGATGAGATGCAAGAGGAGCACTGAGGAAAAAAAGTGGCTTTGTAGGGCATTTACTTCACTTTTCTTCCAAAAATCAAAGGATGGATCGAGGAGGGAAGGGAGGGAGAGTTGCTGCCTCAACATAATCAGCTGAATCTTAGATACAGGATTGAGAGGTTGCAGAAATACTCGGATCCCATTCCATCATCTTCTCCTTTCACCATCCTTTCAATGACCAACTACAGGAGCCAGATTCAGACTCTGAGCTCGGGCAACTCTCCAGAAAGAGACGTGTGTACGGCTGGATTCATTAGGGCTTCAAATCTTTGTGCCACCCTGGTTCACTAGCAGAAAAATACGCAGAGAACTCATACATAGAGTAGTTGTGTTTGTAAGCACCACGTCCCCATCAGACATGTTCTACTTTTACACATACACACACAAAAGGAGCACTCCATGTTTCATCCATCTTTGAAAACGCCCTTCCAGCCATTCAAAACAGCCCAAAGCTGAGTTTTCCCATGCAGTACCTACAGTTATAAGCAGAGACATAAAATGAAATGAAAATCAGAATTATAGAGCAGATTCTGGTTTGGTTCTGGTCTTTCCCTGATGTAAATGGGGCTAGAATTCAACGCTGGTGACACATTTAATCAAGACCTGTTTGCATTAGCAGTAAATTCAAATAYGCAGCACGCCTGCTGAAACTTGGCAATATTACCAACGCTTGCAATATTTGCTTAGAAAATACAGTGTCACTGATAACATGAAAAGTCAACCCTTCTGCYTCAGAGCAGCAATGAAAAATACCCGCCAAGATAAAGGGATGGTTCATTTCATTGAAAATCTGCATTTCTTTTCCTTGTGCTCTTAACTTCCCCTGTTCCTCAGGATCTAGATCAGCTGGATCCTGCTATTGTTATTCACGGCCACCCTCCTTTCTTGAAGCAGTCATTTACACACTGATGCAGAGAGGCAGTTCATTTGCTTTAGTCTTAAGGAGATGAAGGCACGTTTGCATTCAAATGGGGAGCACACTGGAAGCTGGGACCTAATGCTGAGCCCTGCGGGTCAAGGGTACTTGGCGCAAAGATTCTGGCCCTCTCCAACACACACATATGGGAAATATAATGAGCATTCATTCCCATTTAATGGATTAATAGCACTTGCGCCAGAAGGGTATATTTTGATCCTTTAATCCTCTCTTCTGCAATACATTTGCCAATAATTCCTGGCATTAGATTCAAGAGGTTCTAATCAAATTTAAAAGTAAATAGTKACCTGCTCCCAGAACAGAAGCCATACGCATGGTTAGCGAGACCCACACAGCTCAGTAAATAAGACTCCCACATCARTGCCCTCATTAGGGCATTTCTGACTTGGAATGAAGTTACTCCAAGTGAAATTACGTAGCCCAGTGGCTGGAGCTCTGCTCTGGCTYGGTAAAATCCGGAGGCTGGAAGGGCTTTATCTGCCCTGCATCATCATTGCCAGCTAATTAGCAAAGTGCTGCGGACTCATTTGTTCTTCCCCACCAGCTGTAGGGCACAAAGACAGAGCGTTTGTCTAGGAAGGGAAACATCTGTATTAATTAAATTAATTAAAGCTGTATTAATCGCTATTAATGATTGAAGTATAGATCTGTTCTAGTTCTATATGTCACAATCCTCTCCCGTGAAGGGGGATCAAAAGAATAAAATAAATAGAGGCTGCAAGCCCAGCCGAAAACCCTCAGCGAGAAGCAGCTGGCCACTAGGGGACACTGGCACGTCACTTCTAGAGCAGGAAGCCCCAGGAATTTTTGCTTTAATCTCACCAAGCCATTAACACAACCCTATAGCAGCCTCCGTAAAACAGGAAGCACGSTCTCCAACGTAGAGGCGTGCAAAAAGACGTGATGCAAAAGGGTGCAAAACTAAGCGATATCTACCCATCCTCCGGAGCGGCCAGATTCAAGGTTTCCCCATCAGGTAAGCTTGCTTTCCCCTGGTAAATGCATATAGAAGTGAACCCGGGCTCCACTGCGGCTCCTAAAACCCACCTCTCCTGCTGTGCAGCCCCGCTGCTAACAAACATTTTCATTCTTGACGTTTTCGAGACCCTTCACGCAACTGTCAGGAAGCCACAGCCAGTCTCCCAGATACCTTCACGGGCTTATGAAGCCGTGAGATGACATTGAACGGGCAGAGCCTTCTTTCATATAAATCAGCAATTTTGCTTTTTTTTTTTTTTTTTCCCAGCCCTTTTTCAGCATGTGTTTTACTGAAAGGGGCTGATTAAGTGTTGAAGACTGATTAGCCTGTTTTGCAATTATAAAGAATTGCACTTGACAAGAGATGACAGTATCTCCAGCTAATCTCCGACT
Source organism: Eudromia elegans (assembly GCA_003342815.1). Taxonomy (NCBI): domain Eukaryota; kingdom Metazoa; phylum Chordata; class Aves; order Tinamiformes; family Tinamidae; genus Eudromia; species Eudromia elegans. Next base: position 121,240 of record PTEX01000438.1, on the reverse strand, counting down.
TGCCCAACGTTTGGGAAGCCGAATACATCCCGCACAAATTTGTAATTTAAAATTCACTCAAATCAACYGTTTTGCTAAAGCAGAAGAGGAGCTGCAATTGAGGCCCACAGCAGAGAAGTCACTGCTCGATGCACATCCYAGAGAAGTGGACGAGTGCCCGGTCTCCTTGGGAGCGCTCACAGCTCTTCCTTAAGAGTCTTATGCCAACAGGTACCGCCAGTCATGATGTTATTACTCATATCTGCGAGATGGAGGTGGGCCAGGACTGTGAGCACTGATGCTGCAGAACTGGCTAACCTCATCCCTCCCTTCTGGGAAGGCCTGATACCTTCATTAAAATGAATATGGAGGGAATGAAAAAAAACCCGCAGTGCATCCATATGCATTCACAAAGGAGCAAATTTGTTCCTTCCTGTAGGATTTGCTCCTCCATCAGATTATCAGATGTGCCCAAACAAATGCAAATAGTGTAGGGCACTCGCTTTAAGAATATATCCACATACATACAGCGATTGTATGACAGAAGGTGTACATTATCCTTCTATTTATTGCATTTATCACTTTGCACAACTAACGCCTTTGTCATGTTAAAACATGGTCTGCGTAGCTCTAAACATGTTTAGAGGAGGAGGCTGGGTAGAGAAAACCGGATTAAGACAGAAATTGTACTCTCAGATCTTAACACCTGGAGTAACTCATGGGTTTAATGCAGTAGACAGGYGACCAGGGCCCTTTGGTTCCAAGCAGCCCACTACTCTATCCAAGCTCTTCTCCCTCCAGCTGGAAATGGTTTGTTATTAGCAAAGAGAAACAAAATAAGTATTAGCAAATTAAAGCTTTCTCATTGGTACATTATGACAAGTACAGAATTAAGAGCATTTTCAACTCCAGCACCTCTAAATATACTTCACAAGATTAATTTTATACCTCTAACGTCATAAGAGTGTCATGTTCAGTTCACAAACTGAAATACAGACAAGTTGGTTTCAGCCTAAGAACATCCTTCCAATATCTTCACTGAATTTGGAACAAATCAGATCAAAACAAAACCAAAATCCCCAGCAAAATCTCTCATCTAAGGTTAGACTCTCTGCTTGAGATGCCCTGAGCTTGCTTAGGTGAATCAACTCAGAGCAGTAAAAAGCCCCTGCAGATGTTGTCACCCACTCAAAAGCCTGACTTTTTCCCACAAATTAAGTCACCAAGATGAAAAGCGACAGAAYCTACTTGTCAGCCTCACTTTGCCAGACGCTACCTGACAATTTCCACGTGGAATTGGGGATCTGCATCTCAAAGGGGAGGCGCAACCACAAAAGAAACAACATGGAAGAACTCATCAAGTCATATAATATAGGTGCRGGTCTCATAAAGGAGAATGGGTAAATATATTAAATTCGCTTTAACTTACACGACAAGCGGGTCAATCACTCCAGCCACTGACCCTGTCGCTTTGACAGCAGTGCTGTATCCACRTGGGAAAACACGCTTCAGTGCTTTCTGAAATACCTAAAAATGTTATTAAGCTGTTAGCAAAATAAATAAAYATATCAAACCTTTCCTTTAAAACCTTTTCCTTCCGCTTAGCCTTAGCATTAACTAAAGGAAATGTCTTTTAAAAGCATGGAAGGCAAAAATCAATGTTTTAATTGGAGGTACATCCTATTACAGAATATCCTGGGCTGCTCCTYCTATGAAGTTAGAGGAGAAAATAGGGGGAGAAAATAGCAATAATTTCACAAAAACTTTGGAGAAAAATAAAGAAAAACAGCAGTAGAGCTTCAACAAGAATAATTCAAATGTTTTATCTTCATATATATTTGTGCATAGGTATCAACATAGATATTAAGTGACTGGATAGGTTTATTTTCTTTTTAAAGGCCTGGTGCTAAGACATCTAAGCACTATTTTTATTGTGCCAAACCTGTAGGAATTTTCAGCTGCTGAGACACAAATATTCCCACCAATTACACAGTGTTTCATTAATATTAGGTTCAACCTGTTTGGTCTGTGAAGGACAGCAGTTAGTAGCTCTGTTTCTGAACAAATCAACACTATAGACACTTCAAATTCTGGCTGAAGAAAATGGTTGAAAAGAAGGGAAAAAAGGCAGATCCTAACCACTTAAGCAACAGCAGGAAGGAAAGGGCAAACYCAGAAGGTCAGAAGTGTCTGCTCYCAGCCCCAYGTCTCAAGAGAAATTTAGACTAGCTCACACTGTGCAAAAAGGGAGAATAATGAATTGCTTGTGCAGTATCCAAGAGAATAAGCTGCTATCGGTACATGAGGATTTGAATAACGCACACATAAAAATATCTGGGCTGTGAGGCCCAGGAGAGAACCTCAGCTTGAGCCCAAAGGAGGTTCCGAAGGAGGTCCTTGCTAYGGGACCGGGCTGGAACCAGCATGACAAAAGGACACCGAATTAAGCAGAGTTATGGCCATTTCTGTCCCTACCAACGACAAGTGCACAATCCTTAACACGTCAACGGACAGGGATCCCCTTGGGAGGCAATGGTGGATACACCGGATCTTCAGCGGTCCCTCTGCCCTCCCTGAGCTCCGAAACACAAGAAGGAAACCAAAKGCATTATTCTTGCTAGAATAAATCACTGGTGGTAACCAGCAGCTGCCAACACACACAATTAAAACCAAAATGTGACACCTGCCAGCAGGTACCTCCTGCCCCAATGCAGCTGATGAACCCAAGAGGRTTTTCCTGCAGCTCCTCCTACCACGACCTTCCTCTGATGAGCTTCAGGTGGCTCCACACACAGCCAAGCAAGCTAGAGAGAAGCTAGAGGCGCCTCCTATTCATGCAAACGTCCCCCCCGTGTTCAAAGCCCAGTGCTGAGCACGTCCAATGATACTTCCTTCCAACGTGCCTGGGTTTTGTGAGAAAATATATGGTTTCTTCCCCCAAATGCCTATGCACGAGCCAGCTTTGCASCTTTTCTCAGTACCTTTGGCACTGCAGCTCTGCTGGGGTGAATCACTGCTGTATTCTAGCGCTCTGCAGATAGAACCTGTTGTCTTTTCCAAAGCACTTCCTGGGAACGCGATTCAAAATTGGGATGATCTTGACCTTCGGSGGGGGCGTTTCTGCATGTTTGAAACGTACGTGCCTAACGAAGGGCACTCACACCAAAACAGAAGACACAGAGAAAGGTAATTTTCTACATCAAACACAGYCCAAATCAAACAAAAATATACATTAAATATACAAAAATAACAGCCCAATCTTCCTTTCAGCATGCTTCAGTCCCCTACAAACTGCAGCACCCCCACTCCGAGTGGCACCAAACACTCTTTGCTTGGGCTCCACGCTCATGGAAGATACCCTGCAACACAGAGCATCTACATAAAGCCTCTGCAGTCCTACAAACTACTGCTCCTGTGCAAGCAGGTCCGAGGTAGCAAGAGTATCAACAGTAATAAGATGGTGATGTGTTTCTTTTCCCTCTTGCTCAAGARGAGCAATCAAATCTAACAAGAAAATCAACTGGGTAGAGTCTCACTGCCCTTAAGCACCAGGGCACATAACCAGCCTTCTTGAGTACTCTCTGCTGTAAGATAATACRTACTGCAGAGTACACCAGAGTACGACTGGGAACTGGGGCTCTCCAGCATTTCTGGATCTACAGTTACCCAAAATGTTAACAAACTCCATGCTTTTCATGTTAGAAAAGACTACAAAAGTCCTTGATTCTTCATTATCTAAAGCATGTGCTTTAAAACCGCTCTGTTGGCTTTTACAAATTCTACTCATTTTCTTTGTCTTTTTTTAATAAAAAAGCAGCATAATGCAACAGTGAACACTTCATTCTTACTTTGGAACTGCCTAAGCTCTGTAATACTGCAATAATATTTACTCATCATTTCCATGTCCCCAGTAATTGCTTTAAACCTCAGCGCTTCACCACTGGAACTTCCTACCTACTGGTTTGCTAATATTATTGTATTCAAGGTGACAAATCAAATATTTAATAAGCTCTTGCTTACAKCCGAAAGCTTCTGAGAAAAATCTGATAAAGTGAAGCTATCTTAGCAGCCATCTCAAAACCTTATTAACTTTACTTTGTGCTTGATTTCTTGTGACACCCTAATCACTGGCTACACGCACTAAGCAATTAAACAGCCTTTTAAATGTTCAAAGCTTACAGCGTGGGGCTCCACAAGGATCCCAGGGTACCAAAGGCAGACTGGCATCTGCACAGAGTTTTGTTACYGACTAGATGACTCCCACTGATTTCATCGTTTCTTCTGCATTAAATACATCTGGACTTCCTACACCAAAAGCAACAGGAAAGACAACAATAAAAACTCTTTTTCCTCTCACTGTGCTGCATGAATATTCCATACGCTGCATAATATTTAAAAAAAAAACAGAGCTATTTAGCTGTGAGATCATGTAAATTAATACAGAAGATTGAAAGAGATGCAGGGGTAAAGCAGTCACAGAATTACAAATTTAACTTTGTACCCAGGAAACGACAGGATTTTTGTAGCCTTCCCAGTCATCTGCAAACCACAGGCTGCTCCCAAGGTGGCTGCACAGCTTGGCTTGTTCCCTGCCTCCTCCTYCTCCTCCTCCTGTCACCGCGCCGCTCTTTCAAGTGCCACAAAGCCCTGGCCTCATAAATCACCGATATGCTCCCAATATGTTGCATCCATCGCAATTTGCTTATAAACCTGCATGACTCACGCTCATTTACAACCTTGTCCTACTTGCTTGTACTGACAGGGAGCCAATTTTGCTGCAGCGCCTTTGCACTGCAGCACTTGGTCTTATTAGAGATCTCCTGGTACCACCTAATACAGGCTGTTATTAATAATGAACATCTGAACTTCTCTGAAGAGTTGCTGTTCCAACCAGTGCGATCTTAAAATTGCTTTTCCTGTGCATATGGTCTCAAAACTCCGTGGAAGAACATAGACCAAACMGACCTCAGGGAATACCTGGCAAGCCGACTCCGTTTTCTCCAACTTTASGAAAACATTAATTTCTCTCAGAGAATTTTTTAGCTAATAATTCATCTTTTTTTTCCCCCTGCAGCTGGCATGATTTTCTGGCTTTTCCTTGCAYGCACAGTCACCAATTTACATATATGTGCAGACATTTCATGGCAAAGGAATATCTCCAGTCATCATTGTGAAAAATTAGAGCAATATATTATGTATTTTGCTCTTGTTCCTCCTCCACCCCAATTATAAACCCAGTATCTAACCCATTCTTTTCTTTTGTGATTCAGTTCTATAAATTGTCCTTCATTCACAGAGCTAAAAATCATCTAAGAACAATAAATTAAAATAAATCCAGCTGATAAAAGCTGGTTAGACTGAAAAGATTTCTTAAAAGTCATGTCCAATTTAGTTTTTAGATTTAAAAGCATCTATTTCAAAAATTATTAARAAATAATCCATTTTTTTCATATTTGTTAAAGGAAACTTTTTGCATTAAATGAGAAGTATTGCTTTTCACTTCCAAATGGGCCCATGCATTTAGACTAGACATAACGATTCCTAAAAGAATTGGAATATTTAAATTGGGAGAAAACCATGTGGTTTGGTTTGAATCATAACAAAATTTACCAGGATTTCGGTTCTGTCTGTGAAAACCAATCTTCTCTGTTTAGGTAGGCCTGAAGAGATTTCTATTTACTAGCACTACGAGAAAGCAGGACGCAACATTATGTATGTGCCCCTCTTTAGCATATCAGAGAAAATATATATAACAAAATATATACACACACACATACATATCTGCAGCAGTGAGACTTCTCAGGAAGTTTCACACTAAGAAACCAAATTATAAATCAAGGGAAAAATTAGAAACTACTTCTCTTAAGGGAAGAACATAATGGAATTTCTATAAATATTTATGGTGGGTGCTATCATTAAATGAACAGGATCACATACCAAAAAGGCAGATAATTCAGTTTTCTTGTTGAGTATGTAAAAATATGCAATTGCAACAATTTTCTTGTCTGCAATGCCTATCTGTTCTGTCATGCCAATCTTCCCAATTGGCCTTTAAACAAAAGCAAAAAAAAAAAATACAATATATGGAACAAATGAACAGGATCAATAACGAATGTCATCACCAAGCACATGAAGTAGGTGCGTTAGCCTGTATTAATAGCAAAACAAGGAGGGGGGGAAGCATTAGGATCATTATAAAAGAAGCAAAGCCAAAGCACATCGTAACTACCTCATTTCACACCTTTCTTGCAAATATTCCGCAGTAATATTCTCTGCAATAGGGCAGAAAATCTCAGACTTTCTGTATTTTGTATTGATCTTTTATTCACGTTCCTCAAGTAGACGGGAGAATTAATAAACACAACACAACTTCTAATCTCCTATTCTAAGCTGGAATGACCATCCATTATCCCCGAAAACGGGAGGAAAAGAGGAGACAACTCGTCTCCATTCGAGAAGACAACTTCCTTGGTATTCCCATACAACCCAGAAGCCAATGACACGCAGAGATGACAACATGGTCCACAATACCACAGGCTACAGCCCCAACATTCGTAGCTACAACSTAGTTCCACCTCGCTATGTTGGCACAGCTCAATATTTCAGTATGAGGAGCGTAGAGCAGTGCTGAGGTTCACGGGTCGTCCTTTGCTTACGTGGGGATAASTAATGTTTTAAGAGAGGCAAACACCCTCCTGGTAGGGCGCCCATGTGACTGAAACSTGCTGGGCAATCCCGTTGGCATTAGTCAAGGATCGGGAAGCCTCAGCTAAGGTGGGAATGCCACAGACTGGCTGAACCACCTGGTRCCAGGGTCTGAGCATCATCACCAGCCTTTGCCCAGGATCTCATCCCAGCTTCCCAAGACACAATCTGCAGCTTCTACAGCTGCCCCGAACACAAGTGAGGATTTAGACCAATCCTCCTTAATTTAAAACAAAGGGAAAACAAATCGTTTTTTCCCCTCCTATATTGGCAGTTAAAAGCACTACAATAATTTCCAACTCCAGCATCGCTAAACTAGCCCTAATTACAAAGAATCTCACTGCAGTCAGACCAAATACATCCTTGGTTACAACAGCGCATGTTTCAAGTTAACTATCAGTTTAGATTTTTTTTTTATGTCTGCCTATGCATTTGTATAATTTAATGCTCATTAAGGAAATAGAGAAAGGGGAAAAAAAACGTGCAAATAAAAATAAATTAGYGCTCATTGGAGGAAAATGGAAAGCACCATAAACTCTGGTGGTTAWAACTGAAAGCACGATAGGGCAATCCCAATAAAAGTTTAAAGAACTACAGGTCTATRTGAACAGGCCTATAAAGGAGGAGAGCCCACACAAGTAGCTAGGGCAAGGGTGCTGCCTGCCCTCTCCGAGGGACATCAGGTGACAGGACCCTTTGGTTTGGCCAGACATACACAGAACACACACGTTTTTGCAATAATTTAGAATTTTCAGCTACTAAAACCAAAATCTATAGGCATCTAACGAAATTACATGGTAGGGAGGTCCAGCAGACTCAAAAATTTATMGCTCTTTGCTCCCCAGGTCCCTAAACTCTAGTAATTTTTCGAGCAGGATTTTGTGGATACTAGGAGTTCATGCAGGCTCAAGAACCAACTTGTCTGGTTTATGGAAACTTCCACTTAAGTTAAGGATTCCTTTTTTTGGTAACATTGGTTCCTCTGTAAATCAYGAGGGCATCGAGTCCATTTATTTCCAAATTTTAGAAGAACGGTGAGTGGACACCTTCTTGTGTTTCCATTTTTCCTACTAAGCCCTCAATTCATCTCTGAATTACTGAGGACAAAGAAGTTCTTGAAGYATTTTAGGCTTTCACTTAGGAAAATCCCCTGCCTATAGGGATTAACAATGGAAGGGGAGGAAAAAAGTGGATTTTGGGGATTGCATGCCTTATTTGTATTAATTTTTCTTGAGTGGTTGAGCTTCTCTTTTCTAATTTTTTTAAACACAGTTTTTAAGAAGAGACATTTGAATAGACCTGGGGGAGGGAGCAAGACTGGGCATAACTGTAACTGAGTCCAACTTAATTAAAAGACCTTTTCACACAGGAAAAGCCATCGTGACAAAAGGCACTATCAGAAGAACTAACGGTGTTTAAGAGCTGCCAGATGCTTTAAAAAAAAAAAAAGCTTTCTGTATTCCTTTTCTCCGTAGCTTTGTAAAAAGAGATGTAACAGTTTGTAAGAATGATAAAAACCTGGCCGAGAGCCCAGGCTTTACTGCTGCAGGTCACTACAGCTACATAAAACCACAGCAGAAACTGCACATCAGGAAACTTCAGAGACTGCCCAGTTATGACCCCAAACACGGAACAGACACTAAGTAACAGCTGGGAAATATTTGTAGCTCYGTCTGAGAGGCAGATCACGCCAGGTCAGTAGGAGCCTTGCAGAATACGCCCTCAAAAATAGTGGGTTTCCACCATTTTTTCTCCTATGTCTGATAAAAAAAAGCTAGAAATATTAAAAGGCTGATTGACAACACGACAGTGCATCACTTTCAATCCAGTTTTCACTTACGCCTTTCAGGATYTCATTTAGTTTATATATTTATTGATTGCAAAAACATCACGCTTATCTCAAAACGATGATAAAATCATTCTCTGTCGCTACCAGAAAGAGAATTCTTGACAAACCTGCATTAYGGACCAACACTACACGAAGGCGGCGTGGAATCAGCTACACGGTGGATGGGCTCCCGTTTCTATTCACCATCCAGCATCAAACCAACTGCAGTCCCTTCTGATGTAACTGGAGGCTGATTTAGTACAGTTAGGGTAACTTCTGGGGATGGCAAAGCAGAGAAAAATGATGGTTCTTGAACCATCTTTAATAATGACAGCTCAAAGAGCTCGAGAAAGGCCCTGAACATGAAGTCCTCAGAAAACAGGACAATACTCCACGGGCATCCATCAGAACAGGGCTGAGTCGCACTGAGGGCGTCTGTTTGCTGAAGCCTCCTATTCCCAATCAGCGCGACTCTAAGGACTCAAATGGAAGGGGATTGGCCTCAGTTTGGAAGTGGTCCCGGTCATGGAAAGCAAGAGATCGCTTTCTACGTTTCTGCTGTTTTAAATTAATTCCACCTCATTTCTCCAACATCGCTAAATRGTTCGGTATCGAGACCAAAATTTCACCTTCAGTTCTCTGTGCATCACTGAGCTGCTTTGATGTTTTCCCCTTGCTGTTCTGTTGCCTTCCACCTGGCTAAGGAGCAGAAAAACACACTGCRAGGAGCAATCAAGCTCCTCTGTCTAATCAAGACTTTCTGACACGAGGTAAACAGATCTTAACACTCTTTCYAACAAGAACGCTTCCAGAGAAGGCTTAATCTGCCCTCTCAGTTTATCTAGCGCCTGTGGATTGGGGTTTCTCTCTGTTTAGACACCACTGGCAGGCACGGGAGCAAACACTAAGCTTCCAAGCTGGACCTCTCAAGCACACTGGTCTGGGTTTTAGTAACCCCAGCACGGCTTTGGGCAGAGATCGAAGCCCCGACGCGTCTCCGCAGCCCATCTTTATGGYACAAGAGTGACAGGAGTGTCTAGAGGTTAGTTACAAATTTATGGCAGGAGATTCTGAAAGTTTACCTCTCAGGGTTAACAGCCACCCGTAATTTATAATGTGGTCGGWGCTGTCAAATTTTATTGACCCCCTAGGAGCAAGAAACTGGGACAGATTCCCTTCAGATGAGCTCGGGACGTGTTGAACATGAGAGGATATTGCTAGGCTCTGCCACTGGTTAGTGCCCGTTCCGAATTACACCAAGCACCAATTTCAATATTCACAATCTCCTTTTGTTCATATTAAACTCTCCTAAAATCCCCCAGCTCATGCACCTAACAAAGATGAGATTGCTCAGAAGCAGCCAAGTGCCAGTTTCTATTTACAGAGCTATAGACACAAACCAGTTCTTTGAGACAACTGAACTTGATTTTGGCAAAAACATTAACTGACGATTCCAACAGAAATCAGCATAAAATCATCCTGTTTACCAAGACAATCAGCTCCTTGCAGGAACGATCCCGGTCTTTCACTCACCCCCGCCACCAGCTTATCCTGAAAGCAAAAGGCAACACAATTAAGGAACGTTTGAATGATCCCAGGCATCGCATTAGTAGTGTGGTCAGTGTTGCAAAAAATAACCTTCGAGGAGCCCCGTCAGGACTATCGACAGTTCTATAAAGTTTTATGAGCAGCACGCCATTGAGCATTCAGAAAGCTGTTCATCTTCTCAAGGGTCATCAATGCCGAGGATGGCACGAGCAAGGTTCRGCTAAGACACAGATTGACACCGTTTAATTCACCGGGGACAGCAGAGGTGGGAGGACAAACGGAGGGCAGCGCCGTGCTCCGAGTGCTCCTCACTTTAGAAACGCCAAATTATTTTTTCTCACGTTTTACTTTTATCGATCCCACCGAGTTTTATAGAATGCAAACAGAATTAAGTGTAACTATATTCAAGTTTGATGCTGCCGATAATTTTAAGTTCTGTTCCAACGAGATGAGAAGAAGGTCTAGAACGCGCAATCTGCCCGAGTGGCTGCGATGCTCTGAAGGGTATTAACCTATCAGATTCATAAAACATTTGGAAGAGCAATGAAATGAAACTGTATCTAAAGCTGGAAAAAATTATACTATTCCATATTTCAGCAACTATATACTCCAGTCAGCATTTCCACTCATCTCCTATCATTCACACTCAATTGGCAATTTATCTTCATCAAGCGTGACCGAGTAATCTCACCTACAGCACCACCAAATAATACCAGGGCATCAACAGCGGATTGGATCAGCTCTCTTCAAAGCAGCACAAGGAAAATTCAGGAGTTTAGACCAGCATCCTCATACATGGCTCTGAGAGAGTACACAACATAAACCCCTATGGTAGGAAACAGCAAGGTTGTGACACGATGCTCAAATGCCAAGAAATTCTGAGCATGGCTCACACACCAGCTGATCCCCAGTAAATCAGCCCAGCTTTAAGGGAATTATTTGAATTTACATCAGCTGAAAAAGTTGGCCCTTGAACCTCAATCCGGCATGCAAAATAAAGAGAGCAAAGCTCTAGTGGCAGCTTTAAGGCTGAACTCCCTATCTTCTCGGTGGGCCAAAATCCTAATAATATTGAAACTMCTGTTCTTATGTAATTCACTTAAATCCTCTTGCTTATATAGAGATTTCKGACTCAAATTCTGACTCAAATCTCTGTCAGAGAAACACTTTTCATCACAAGCCATCGGTTCTGCTATTATAACCTCAATCTCGCCATCTTTCCTCAGCCAGAGAGCACTGATTTACCYTAAGACACTTGCATCCGATCTCATTTTGGTGTCTGCTACTGACTCCTCAGGCCTAAAATTTCAGGAGATTCACATCAAATCAAGCACTTCCTTTAAAAGGTCTCTAAAGGGCTTTCCTGGAACAGCATGTTATCTCTTCTCATACTTGCACTTATCATATACAAAAACCTCATTTGCAGCCTGCAATTCAAAACAAGGTGYCATCWRYAMCTGCAGGGKKTTTTTTCCTTTTTGGAATTGCATTGGATGGCTTAAATTTTACAGGACTGCTTGAAGTTTTCCCACTGCTCAGAAGTCCCTGCATTTTTTAGCAGCCCTGCTCTCTCGAGCAGCACAAGCTGGTTGCGCTTCYACCCCCTGTATTTTATCTTTTTCCTAATTGTAGTCAGTATTACTTTTATCATATATTCTGATTTTACCACCTCTCTTGCATATTCCCCAGGTCTCTAAGTCTTCCTCCACTACCCTAGCGCTATTAACTACAGATGTTCAAATATGCGTCAGAACAGAAAAAAAAGATTTTTTTATGYGAAAAGCCTCTGCTACCTACAAACAGATTGGAATTCTTCACTTTTCTCCTTCTCCTGAAGTCTTTTAGGACCAGGTGAGGTTTATAGGATTACTCTTTTTCCATGAAAGATAGGGTCCACAGGTGATTATGCAAAAACTAGTAGCAACTAAGGAAAATAAAAGACTTCTACATTACATTTTGGTGAAGACTAAAGTTGYATTCACAGTATTTTAGGCCTTAAAAGGAGTACACAAGATGAACACAAGTTCTATGGGCATCTAGCGCATTTTGATTCAGGATACTTCTCAGTGACTGTTCATTTCT
>PTEX01000438.1:34316-99723 GCA_003342815.1 Eudromia elegans | reverse complement strand
GGGTTGGACTAGATGATCTCCAGAGGTCTCTTCCAACCTGAACCATTCTGTGATTCTCTGACTACACTCCAGAACAGAAACAACAGCCAAAGATGATCACTACTTGGTTCAACCTACACCAATCTTTCTTTCTGATAGTTCTCTTAGGGTTTTTAGTGTTAGCCCAGCTGGTACTGGCTCCCTGCTGCCTTTTTCTCTCGACTTCTGCTCTCTCTAGCTTGATTTCTTGACATGCGATTGGTCTCTTGATTTGTGGTTCATCTCTAGAAAACATGCACCAGCCCAGCTGCAGGTCACCTCAACAGTGGCCTTTGCTGGCAAGTGTTTTACCATCAGAAAGTGTTTCATCATTCCTGACTAACTTTTGAACGCAATGCACACCAGTTCCAGGACAGCTTCACTTGACCTCCCCTTCTAAACACTTAGGAGAATTCATTGTTTTATCACACTTYTGGTGATGAATTTTGCTTTAACAGTTATTATCAACTCCTCTTCCCCACAGGGAGTTTAAATTTCATCTTGTTATTCCCTGACTTTAAAAATGTTACTGCTTTTTGTTCATACTGGTGCCAGCACTTCTCTGCTTTCTCTCTGGGGACCTCTCATATCATTTTTATTTTCTTCAATTTAAACAGTGGTTACAGTATCTGTCAAAACGTCGCCCTAATTATTCAGTTCATGTTGTACCCCCAAACATCTGAAACCACCACTCGGGCAATCACAGCACAAGTCTTGTCTGAGCAACACCACATAAAAAGGAGATTGATTTTCATCTCGAAAATGTCAAACTTCTGCCTATAATGCTTAGCTACATTTTTCCAAAAACAGCAAAGTTCAAAAAGAGCCACCGTCCTGACAGATCCCCRACGTACCATGATAGATGTGACAGCTCTACAGCTTTACTGCCAGAGATGTCCTCCAACAGAATGAGGCAATCAATGAAGAATAATAAATCTAACCTGGGGAGCAGAACTTTTTCTTGCACGTGCACTTGGGAAGAAACAACATTCTTTAAAAATAAGGGTCTGCAAAAATGTAAAGTACTATTATACTAGCTTTAATATTAATAAAATATTAATCAACTACTAGTTACACTTTAATTATACCTGCTTAAAATTCTGCACCCCAAGTCCTAACACATTTCTGGATTACAAAGCCAGAGGAATTAAAAATAGACACAATTGAACACACATTTTCCTTTGAGAGGAAGTTTTTTCCTACCCTTTTGTCTAGTCCTTCTGTCAACCAGCAGAGTGACAGCTGCTGCAAATGTACCCTCTGAATTACGTCCTCATCTTCCTAGAAGACATTGTTACTGATTAATATATAGCAGCTTCACCTCAAGCACACAGTGTGAAGCCTTTTTTTTCCTTGAAAATTCCCCCATTTGTGATAAATTACTGCAAGTCTGGAAAAGTAAATTTACAATTCATATACCAAAGCTTTTTGGATAAAGAATTAGCTGGATTTTTAACTAATGCCTTTGTATCCTGTCACGTATACTTCCAACCGTTACAGATGAGAATGCGACTCTAATGGATCTATTTTCCTACCCCAGTTGACCACGAGTCTAACAAAGCCAGCTCAGCTAAGCCAGCCCAAACCCAGTGATTTACAACACACTTTGTATGGTGACACGAGGTGCAYTTACCATTTTCAGCAAGCGTACTCCATAAATCTGAGGAGTGGGCTGTGAGTAGATGGATTGCTACTCGTGAYTGTGTGCCATTTCCATACGGCATCATACGTCCCTGTCATAATTCCATTTCTTCCATCATTCCATACATCCATAAATATGCATCCATACAAGTACAGAGGCACTATTGAACATAGGAATAGCCAAGCAGCTCTGAATTAAGCAATAGCACGAAACAAGCAGCTTGGACTCCAACCCCATTTTGAGGCTGAACCCACTAAATTATATGAGCATTTCTACAGCAAGAGTAGGTCTGCTCAATCCCATACTCACCCTACACATTCCCCTGCACATACCTGCTCTTAGGCTACCRTTTCTAGTAAAGAAAGAGTAGATTTAGATTCTCCATATCTAAAACCCAAGGCAACCCTTCAGCACCATGGAGATCTATGGCTACCCCCTCAAGGCCGTACAAATGTGGCATCTAGGGGCTTCTGATTGGTCCAGCGCKCCCTGAGGCGCTCCCCGATTGGCTGCCAGGAAGCAGAGCAGCCCTGACAGCCCACCCCTTTGTTCTGGTTCTTTCCGGAACTTTCTGCCTCCTCCCAGTTCATTCCGGTTGTAACCGGCCAGAGCCGGTTGTTGGTGACGTCRCCTTCACGTCTTATCCCTGAGGAGACGGCAGATATGGCCCAGGGTATTTCTCCTTTAAAAGGTATAATTAATGCATAATTACAACCAAGCAATCAGCCCAAGTGAAGAGAAACTTAACTAGAGGCTTCAAAAAAGTGACTATTTTCACCACCTGCCCCATGGCGGCAACATGTTGGGTATAGTTAGGTTTTAAATTAAGATGGAATTCAACTTTGCAAACATTTTCTCTAATAATAAACAGAAAATAATTCCTCTAATATAAAATAATGATAAATTAGTTACATGTAGCTAGTGAACAGTTATATGCACCRAAAAAAGCTATATGTTTTTAAGTTGCACGTTCCCCAATACTGACTGAAAAGCCAGAAAAGACGCAAATTTGCACATAGATGGCATTACTTGTTAGGAAGAACCTGGCTATCCCTGGTAAACAGAGTTTTTAAAAAGATAAACAAAATACAAAGGGGAAAAAAAAAAGGCAAAAAAGAGCTATTAAATCTAGAATTTTTGACATAAAACTTGATTAGAAAACATTAGTTTAACTGAGTGATTCTGTGCACAGCTTCAGCTTACCCCTTTTTAATATCAAATGAAGTGCTGGGTGATGTATAGATGGTGCTTGACACAGCATACTAACAAAATCACACCAGATAAATGACTGAGAATTTTAAAGGGRGATTTTTAACACGTTCCCTACTTCTCAAACWTTTTTTTTAATTTATTTTTAACACTAATAGTCTACAAGTATATAATGAAATTCCTTATGACGGCTGAAGGTATTTTTGGGTTTCGTGTAACTGTCAACCCAAACCAATGCACTTAAGCATCTCCGATTTTTGTCATTCGATTAATTTCCAAAGCAAATATAAGGTTAAAACAGATGTTAAACATGCAGGCAGCCTCATAYAAGACAACTCTTTGCTACGCTGTGCAAATTTCTTGCTTTGCACAGTCAGCAGTGATTAAAAAAAAAAAGCTTTCCATACCTTAACACTAGCAGAAGCTTGTTTCTAGAAAATCCCTATTGCTGCTCATCTCACATAACCGCAGGATTTCACCAAATATTAGGTGTTTTGCATTGAARTCCAGTGAAATGCACCATTTGCTTCAACCCGGAACAAAGTGGTAATTGTGATCACCCACGTTCCAGAATTCCTGGAAAGCTTCCAGATTCCTCCTGTAGGTGCCTGGACACATGCTCCAAAGTAGTAAGTTGGATCTACTCCCAACAGTTCACCCCATCTTTCCGATAAAGAGGAACAAAGTTGGGGTTGAAACAAGAGCGCCTCAGGCTGSGGGTATTTGAGAGTTTGGAAGATATTGTCCTTAACCATGAAGGAAGCACCAAGATTTTAATAAATTTTAACTGATAAAGTACCTCTGGGTTTGCAGATAACAGACCTCAACACTGGGACAGAATACATGTAAAATCAGACTCACGTGGTTCATTCCACTCAGAASCATAATGACAACCACACAAAGGACAAAGTGACTTATTTCAAAGCAGTTAGGAGAGAAATAGTCATTTAAAAAGATCTAGAAATTGGTGACAGTGATTTCTAATATTGGTCCTACATGACATTTCAACATGTTTCACCCATTCCTTTTTGACCTCCTYGCTGTCAAGTTTACAAGAGTAGAGAGATCTATATAAATAAAATATACAGACTATAGTGTCAACATTTTTGAATGCTGTCAAATTTCTCATTGAAAAATTTTATAAAGAAATCATACTCATATAAAACAGATTGTACTCATAACAATGCTTAAGAAACTGTTGCTTTCCTTTCCGCTTGAGACAAAATGCTCCAAACATCCACTATAGCAGCACAGACAAGTCTCTAGGTAGTGACCATTCAAAGAACATCTCTAGCAAAGCGTATGTTGTAATCTGTGTGCACAGGGGGACAAAAGTCCACTATGATGTGACAGGACAGGACACGTTGCCAAAATGTGCTTAGGTTCACATATGTTCAAAACGTTCACTTAAAGAACCACCCGCTGTTCTCTTTCATTATGCAAACAGTCCATATTTTCCCTTTAAATAACCAAAAGCTCTCCTAGGGAATGCTCTGTTCAATATTTTAAGCTCACATCCTGCCGGTTCCTCCGGAACGTTTCCACTACATCAAGCATGGGCACTAAGCAGACATTTGCATATACCGAGTTTCCTTCCGAATTCAAGAAACTTGAAAATGCACCTCACGTTGTGTAGGAAGATAACAGCCGATCTACTCCCATGGTACATGGCATTATGTATTGCTTTGCAGTTTAATTATTTGCGATTTATTAGATTACAATGGAATTAAGTCTGCCGTCACCCCCAGGCACAAGCAGGTTGATAATCTGCAAACTGGGGCASAGAATATATTCATTATGCAGACTTCTGTTGGAAAAAAATAGACCGTGGAATAAAAGAAATGCAACTGTACGGAAACATTCTGTAATACGAAGTGAATTGGTTTGAATTGTGATCCCAAAAGTCCACTCCAAAAGTTAAAGGCTCACCAAYCTAGCTATCAGCAATAACACACGTAATAAGAAACATCTTGATCAGTTGAGGGTCCTTAAGGATATTTCATTAATTAATACAACTTTCATTTTAAAGTTTTTCACTGTCCTGAATTTTCTTAACAGATGGAAGAAGAAAGACAAGTCTTGGCATATGAAAAGGAGCAAGGCAGCTAAGCCACAGGCCTTCAGAAACCAAGCACAGAAGCAGAACGCCAAAGGAAAAGGAACGTGGAGCAGTTTTTCTCCATGCAGTGCTCCAAGTAACGGTAGGATATTGACAATTAACCACWGTAATTAGAAGCTGTACAATAGGAAGGACTTTACACTATAGTTCAGTGCACACACGAGCATCCTAAACCATCAGTCACATCCCAGACACATCTGCTGCCACCCTCCCACCTCTAACCAAGGACTAGGGACTGTCACCACCCCGAAGGGGGTTTAGGGCTCCATATAGAATGAGTCGGACACCAGGATGGCAGGCAATCCCACACATCCATTTTCTGCACCTCTCACCAGGTAAGACTAAGACACCAGGGCTTACCACACACCCGACCCCTGGTTTCTGGCTTCCTTAAGTCTTCAGTTCATGCTGGGTGAAGAGGAAAACCTGTCTCTGGATGACTGAGTGTCACAGATCACTTGCGCCATTTCTCTTTCCCAATGCAGTGCAAAAAAATCCAGGTGTCTGAGGTTGTGCATTTCTAATTTTAACTCYTCCTCTATAACAGATGCAAGACCTAATATCTCCTGGCTATCTACCTGCTAATCTACTGACCTTAATATTGTTTAATTTTGTTAAGTACTTACGTTGTTAAGTCCACCACTATGCTAAGTTGCAGYGATTTAATCACAGAAGCAAAGCAATGGAAAACACACTTGCGCTTCGGGATCTGATTTCATGCACTAATAGAGACAACAACCCCTTTTCCACATTACAGACGAGTAATCATTCTTCAGTTTTGGTTTGGTTTTTTCTTTTATTTAAACATCAGCAAGTGAAATGACCAAAGCAAAGGTTTATGGTAGTATGGGAAAGGTTCAGGGTGACACAAGAGTGCAGAACAACCACCACCAAGAACATGTTAAAGTGACTCTAAAATGAAGGCTCGCTGTTTGGTCATAGTTGTTTCCTTCACATTACCTTGACTTACCTCCTCTCGCTACATTTTGCCCATCGCTGGTGGAATTCAGTTCTTAAGAACATGTCATAACTACCCAACAGAACCAMCACACTGAGGTTCAACTCTAACTTGCATGCAACAGGCAGGACTGTGTTTAATAAATTAAGAGAAACGGTATTGCTGTTTTCTGAAACAAAGCAAAAAAAGTCCATTCTACTAAATATACAGAATGAGATTCAACAAAAAGGTATCCTATTGAAAAGCCTTCTCCTCTAAATGGTTTGAGAGGGATTTCTTTCATAGGACCAAGAGCAGGAGTGCATTAACACGGGCTAAGTCTGTTCTCTATCAACTCCAGAAAACACGCCTCTGTTACAAGGCATCATTTGCTGAAAAGCATAAAGTGAAGATGCAAACAAGTGGCCAAAACACTGGGAAATCGGGTATCCTACATAGCATGGAAATGCACAAACACCATCAACTTACTTAAAAGGTGAAACAAGGGGAATTATTTTAAGTAGTTACTAGTGATTCCTCTGGACAAAACTAGGTTGGAGCAGATGACAGACAAGGTTATCTCCATTAACTGCCTTCTTTTTTTCCCCTTGGTGCATTAAATATGAACTACAGGAGACTCCGATTTCACTTCAGAGCAGCAATTATGCAGCAACATTAAACATGGGATCTGATGGTCCAGAAACAACGCCAGGAAGGTGATGTTTTAACATTAATTCTATAAATTCTTTTAAGTGGGAATCATCTCCAAATGAAACATTTTCCAACTGATTTATTCTTTAAGTAGTATATATAAAACTTGTCTGAAAGCTGTAAATTGATGGGGATTCCTAGCCAGCCCTTGCACTGCTTTAAAAAGAAAAATAGCCCTTAAAAGGCAACTATTGGAATTCTTAAAAGGGAGTCCAAATATAAAGAACCTGTGAGGACTGGGAAATACCACTGAATCTTCATGGAGAGACTTTGGTATGAAGCAAACATTACCATAGGGTGGAATAAAAACATTAACAAGCAGACTTCTCTGAATGGCCAGAACCACCTTCTAATGGCAATCAGAAAGCATTAACAACAAGGACTTCTATTTGGAGAACATATAAACAGAAGAGKGTTTAGCCATCACTGCTAAAAATGGCCATTTTGATGCTCAGGGGTACATGAAGACATTCCAATACTTAATTCAAGCATTTTATTTCTTGATGCAATATAATAATGTGAACTTTTCCATGGAAGAGYGAGTTTCCTTTTAAAAAAACCAACAAATTTCCACAACAGATGGTTTTGGTATTAGCAGCAGCAGCTGCCAAAGACCAAGTCAGTCACACCTTGACCGTGTCTGTCTCTGCATTGTACCTTGCAATGACTCAGAGACAGCAACTTATCTTTTCSCACCTAATTAAAGGGCTTTTCCTCTGTGCCTGAAGCTATCTAATCACGCAAGAAGTATTCCCCTATCATTAGGGATGACGCTCTGGAATTAACTTTGAGTTTGATGCAGACTGAATTTAGTGGCTGACTTTTTAATTATAATAGTTAGATGCAAATCTTCCTAAAATTTCAACATAAGGGGTTTTTTTTTTTCCCCTTTTTTAAAGCAATGATAAAAGGAAGAGGTTAATACGATAATAAATACTATCCTGAAAGCAAATCCATAAGCAAAAGCTCTCAATGTTTCCTGAAGGTCCAGATAATGTTCGAGGCATACCTATAAATCATTATTTAAAACAAAAGCAATAATTTGATAGATATAAACACCTGGGCTTTTTGCCTCTGATCAAATAACTCTCCAATTCTGCAATGTCCATAATTTTTTTCTCTTTACCACAACTACTCTCCCTAAATCAGAATTTGCAGTTTTGACACTCGCAATCTAACTAGGTGGGAAGTTACAGCTACTCCCCCATACCCAAATATTGAGGTGGCTCCTCTAGCCCTCCTCTTGTCACGTTTGCTCTGGGGAGCTCCTGTTTCCCACTGCCACTACCCGAGTTACAAGCACACTAGTTATTAAGAAGATATTCCAAAACAGACAAACCAAAAGCGAGGACTTTGAGTCCATCTGGGGAAGAGGTTTCTATTAGCCAAAAATAGAAGAGAATCCTTGTTGTGAGCTGACTTCTGTTTTTGTTGTGTTTAGTTACCCAGCTAATCTAATTATGAAGCAACCGCACAACAAGAATAGAGACACGGGATTCCTTTTTCCTCACAATTTCTTTTATCTTCACACAAGGCAAACAGAAGCCAAATGTTTCGACAGCCCAAAGTCCACACCCACGTAGGTATTACCCAAGGTAATAAACAGACTATGTTTGTCATGCCTGAGGGAAATACACGTCTGTATTTCATTTTGGCACCTTTAGCCTTATTCTTTATTCTCTCCTTACAGAAACAGAATTGGAAAGGGTCAAAATCTTTCAAAATAACTTCTAATTTCCTTCTAGGTCTTTATAATAAACAGAAATAATGCAGTCTCTTTTATTAACCTTATTTCTACAGCAACAATATAGGATGTCAGCCCTTCCAGGACATGCAGGCGAGGCCAATGTCCCCTTTCCTTTCAGCATTTCCAAGAACTTTCCCCATCACAGCCAAGGGGTTTTCCCTCGGTCCTCTCCAGCACAATAGGGGCCACCAAAGGGGTCACCTTTCCCAGACGAACCTGTCACCCYTTGCTCTTTTTCAGCAAAGAGATGGGAAGCCCAGGGAAATTTATGGAAGTGCAGAGTTCATAAATGATAATGAAATAGCAGCTGAAAGGAAAGTGATTTGGGAAGGATGACAGAGGTCGGAGCACCTTGTGCTTCAAAATCTCAGTGGCAGCAGGGTGACAAATAGAGCAGCTTCCTGCAGCAACAATAAAAGCAGATGCTGATAAAAAGTGCTGTCCCTTGCGTTGGAATAAACGTTTTATCAGATGGTCAAAGACCAGGCAATACAAACTCTAAGTGCTAGAAAATTTGGGGAATAAATTAGTTATGAGAAAGTTATTCACATACAAATGACTGGACATTGATGCTTGGAAGCTGCTCGCATGTACTCGGTTTGCCCCTGTCTATGCACTTCAAATGAAAGCGAGAGGAGTTCTTAAGAACTACTTAACAAGGCAAGACGGGCTGGGTTGAACTTGTTCCATGTAGCAAAGCCAAGGGAAGATATCGCTGCTATCAAAATAAAGGTGCACACMGAGCTGAGCTCAGCAAAGGGAAACTCTGGTCAGCAGGAGCCTGTCAAACACCAGACAAATGGGKAATCTGCCTTCCCGGCTGGGGAGATAAAATTGAACTGTTCTTCAACAGATTGGCAAATGCAAAGCATTTTATTATGCAGAGCAAAGCATTTGCTACACAAAGCAGAGCTGCTGCTGCACAAAAAGCTGGGAATTTACCTGGGAATTGTACCCGCTCCCTGGGGCTGAATCTGGCCTCTGGATTGCTTCCTGATGGAGAGTTTGAAAGGCAATTTGAAAGGAAAAAGGGAGCGTGTGCTCGCTGGGTGGAACAAGCACAGTCAGCTCCTGCCTAACGGGAACCTCAGCAGCAGAAAATACCATCAATATAACAGCAATAAAATGAGAAAAAGGCATTTTAGTACCTCCCTGGGAGGTTCAAGGGCCTACCACCTAAATGGTAGAACTGTGCCGCCTGCAAAGATGAAGCTTCTCTTTCTCTTCAAAAACAAATAAATATCGGGTTTAAAACTCCCCAAGGTCAACGTTGATGTCCAGCAAAGGCGAACGTGGCGAGTGCCGCGGGCAGATGCAACATTTTGGAGCCCGTTTTCCTAGGCAGATGTTTCTGGGTCTCTGCAGGCCTCCTTGGCAAGTTCCTCRGGCTCTACGAGAACACTGCTCTATATTTTCCTAGATTCTTGTCCGAGAGCAGCACCAGACGTAGTTTTCTAAATATTACACATTTTTGCATCTTTAAATCATACGTTTTATACCAACACRCCCAACTTCAAAGGCAAAGAGCCTTAATATGACTGATTGACCAGTCAAAAACAAGCGTGCGAATCCAAGAGCCAGTGTCCTGGATGGGCCCTAATGCCCACAATCGAGTCCACTTGCCCATGTCTTATTCATTAGCAACTCTGAGGGATATTTGCAAACCTCCACAGCACGTGGAAAAATTAAACCATGTTTCTGTGGTGCAGAAAAGCAGCAGCTCCCACCCATACTCTTGGAGCTGCAGTGAGGACGACCGCTTAGTACAAAAGGTGCCATTTGGGGACTCCGGAAAACATCCATTATTTATATTTCCATGCAAAACAATGTCAGAGAAAAATCTCTCTCCTCTCGGTGCCAAAGTGCCCCATTTCCTGTGAAATTTGGTGGCCTTCACGTGTCGGGAGCGCTCGGGCTGCCAGCGGCATCCGGTTGGCCTGGCACGCACTGCGCAAGAGGAAGAGGGGTTTTATGGATAATGAACACATTCAAACTTCCCAGTTTCTGGCACTCGCACCAGATTCATTATGTGTAATATTTAGAGTGCCTCCGATTGAAATTCYGGGCAGCTCTGGAGCCTCGTAGTCGCGAGCACTAATGAATCACACTTGCATCCCCTTTGGCTTCTCTGCAGATGCAAGCCCAGGAATTCCGCAGGAATCCGACTGAGCCATGACTAAATCCCAGGCACCACAAGGTGGGAAAGAGCCGAGTTACTGCAACATCTGCAGCCCCAAAAGACACCAGCAGCCCCAGCAAAACTACCAAGTTTCTTTCGAGGTTCAGCGACCCAAACCAGCTTCCTGAACCATTACACTAGGGTATTTTGGGGAAGCAAGAGCTGTCCCAAAATATAGACCCATATATTGTAGATCCATATAGCATAGATCCACATAAACCCATATTTTTTCCCAGTTCCATTTCAATATTTTCAATACTTAAATTTTTAAGTGGTCTTTCCTAAGAGAGGGAATTAAACAGGGTCTCAGTGCAAACTCTCAGACCTCAATGCTTTCCCAACCATGAATGGCAGGGAAGCAAAAACCTGCCAATCTAAACCCAAAAAGGAAAATATTAAAAGCAAACAGGCGCTCACAAATAACAATAATGCTTAAATTCCATTCATTTCCCTGCATTATGTTCTTAACCAGGTCATGCAGATCCTTCTAAAATACTGCCTTACTACCGGATTCAAACTGACACTACATATTTACCCTCACATTTATTGCTGCAAATTCATGCCATTACTTCATAATAAAAGGTGAATTCTAGAAAAAATGAGAAGTGCCAGAGATTAATTTTAGGGGAAAAAGGGATGGATTTTTTTTATTCCTTTGGACAAGTTCCTCTTTAGAAGTTATGCTACCACAACCACAGAAGCTCTTTTCCACATAATTACTCCAACAGCTGCATCTGCTCCCTAAAATTCAGGAGAAGTAAATTTAAATTCCATCTTTAAATGGAAAAAATAATAAAAATATAGCAAATGGACACTTATATTTAAAAAGTCTGAGAGCTTCTTTCTCTTATATAAAGGATGAGCACAAGAGAGGGAAGGAGAGAGCAAGGAAGAAAAGCAATTTGCACTAGAACCAATGCAAACTAATGAACATTTGTTGCTATCTTCTTTATATTTGTAATGGTGCCTACAGTATTTCCATTTAAATGACCACAAAGAGCCACGTGTAAGGAATATTTTTTGGGGAAAAAAAAACGACTTTGCAGGATTTTGATTTATAAATTTCACRCGTGGACAGCTAATCTAAGCCAGAAAATACCTCCAAAGTGAAAGATTTTCTGCTTACTGTTGAGTGAAGTGCCKGCATAAACGCAAAAGAAACATCACAAAATAAATTGGAAGATCTCCATTTAAACTGTGTCAATATTGGCACAGATCTGCCTATCAGCATGYGCCGTTTTATATGAATAAATCTATACCAAATGGCAAAACTTAAGAGGAACTATAGAATTTAGTAAAAAAAGATTTTCATCTGTTTAGCAAAACTTAGCTAACYTCAGCATAAAGGAATAATTAAGTTAATCTTGAAATAGTCTTCCCATTATATGACCAATTCAAAAGCCTTGAAGCATTTCACCCTACGTAAAGAGGAAATTCAGCACATGGGAAAGAAGGGAAAAGATTCTCTCCTCAAATTCACTCCCCTCTTATTTCTTCTGAGCCCTCCAAGTAACTTGGTTCATTTTCCTGACACGTAACTGCCATTTMTTCTATTCCACCTTGGATCTGTTGCCTCTTATTCCATCACGGTGCTGCTCTGGGTGCATCCTCTGGGTACCCCAGCTCCTGGGGGTCCCTGCAGTCCCTCAAAACACGCTCATTTTCCCTACTTGATTAAGAAAATCAGTTGCATATTCAGCATCCAAGAGGAAGGAAAGGAAAAAATACAGCAGATTGCAGTGGACCACAAGGAAATCATCTAAGTGTCCTTCATATTCCAACATCATCTCCTCGTTTTCTTAGCGTTTATTTTCCTTGTTTTCTCTGGTGAGCAGGGTCCCTGTTTGGCATTGAGGAAGAATAAGRGATCATTTCTGCAAAATTACTTTTGTATTGACCAAATAGGGGGGAAAAGCAATCAATAAAGAAAAAGCAAGAGGGCTTATCAGAATCAATCAATGGTCAAAGACTCCACTTACTGAAATGTCACAAGGTTTGCAGCTCGCAACGTSATCCTACCGACATTCAGGCTTTACCCTAAGCCACATGGATGGCTGTTGGAGCAAGAAAACAAGCAATTCTGCCCAGGCCCGAGAGGGGAAGGACAAGGGAAGGCCCATATGCTCCTTGCAGGGCCACTGAGTCGAGACCCATCAACCATGGAAGCGATGAGGATGGTCCCGGATCCCAGGCTTGGATCTGCCTGTGGTGCATGAAATCCCATCACAGCAAGACCCAGAGTCTCACACCAAACCCCAACAGGGACTAGTGAGGCTATAAACCTCCTAAAACCTTCTAAAGCAATAGCAAGGCATGGAAACAAAAGCATTAATCAAATACTTGCAACTCCCAGCATCTCCTTTAACAGCAACAGCCTAGTAAGACTTTGTTTTCTTTTGTTCTGTTCTATTAATCTATTAACTTGCTTGAGGTGCTGAAATTAAAAATGTCTTTTCTCTCCTGTACTCACGGAAGACATCAGAATTACTTCTGCCTCTTATAATGTTCTCTAACAAAAACCCAGATTTTCTACAAGAGGAAAAGAGCAACTCACACCATTTCAGTTTAAAAAAATGGCATTTTTCTTCAAAAAACAAACAAACAAAAGGCCTATTATTTATTATAGCCATGTATCCTGACAACTAGAAGAAAATACCTTCCCTGCTCCCAATACTTGCAAAGCCTAGTATTAACATAGACATTTCCTTAAACAGCACAAAAATTTATGTAAATGTCGTGAAATTTAGATACAGATTAGTAGATATGAACGATCCTGCCAATATTGATAATATAATCCACCCTTTGCTTTGCAGCTCCCTTATAATTTTTCAGAGCAATGGTAAAAGGGAAAATAAATGCATCTTTTATTGACCCGCAGTTCCTGCCTAACTGTATTCATGCTCAGTTATCATCTGCTGGAATTCATTTCAAACTCTATTGTCCAAGGGACCATGACTAATATTGAGAAAATTAAAATGTCATCAGTGAGGAACAGAAATTACTTTGGTAGCAGAAAAGGTAAATTTAACTATTGACTCTTCTGCTTTGTGCCTTAAAACCAGACACTGTCGAGTCATTTAAAACACATTAAAACACAAGTCCTCAGCGCCATCGCTGGTAGATAATGTGCATGTTGAGAAGCTGCATTTCACTAGCACATAACTTTTTTTTTCCCAAAAAAATATCTTAAATTAGTTTTGGTTTTGCCTCACTGCTTGTTCCAGCTATTCCAATGAAGATTTAATAGTGTTCCTGGTGCTCCTTTGTTTGGAGAGACCTTTAGATTAAGAAATTCTCATGATAACAAGAGGAGGAAGGAAAAAATACCCCACAATGTCCAGCTGGCATCTTTCAAGATTTCTCACATAAAAGATCAATATTTAGGAGGGCCAGACAGCACGAGAAGCAAATTAAACCATGGGCACGTTGCAAAGAGGGTGGCAAGAGAAGGAAAAGGAGCTTTTTGTATAAAATGACTGTGGGTGCTATAGCAAGCAGCCCCCGAAGCAAAAAGAGCTCTTTTGCTTGCCTAGCAAGGCATTGCTGAGTCCCATTCCTCCTGATGGCGACTTCTCCTCTACTGGGAATACGAGCAAGGATCACAACCTGAAAGCCACATATGGAATTAAGTCATTCTGGAGTCACGGAGCAGCTCTGAAAGACTTTGGATTTTACACGGGACCACTTCAGCCATCCTGTTTTGGCAAATGAGAACGGTCAGCCTCTTCCTCCAAGCATTATGTGAAATAAAGGGGTCTTGCTGGCCCCAAAWGACTGCGGTGCAGTTATTTGCCACTGGACACCGTGTCGGGCAAGTTTCTGATCCCACTGGGCTGCAAGACCACTAGAGAAATCTATTAAGTCCCTAAACTGGAGGGATGGAAATGCATTTCCCCCAGGGAACAGAAGATTTTTCTTTGTACGTTATTTCAGCAGCCCTGATAAAAYACTGCTCCTGCTCCCAGATCAAGTCCCAACAGGATATTTATTTCAGCGACTGTGCTTGTTATGCAGCTCGCATCAACTGCTCCTTTAGCGTGCCCACGTTTTGCACAGAAGTTGGGCGCCTGCTAAATATTACAAAAAATAAAATCACACACAAGAAATGAGCACAAGAACATAGAAAAGCAGTGTTAAAGCTGCTCAGGTAGCTTCAGCTGGCCTCTTCTTCAGCAATATGGCCAAAATGCCGCTGCTTTTCCACATCCTTAGGCCTGAGGAAGGCGGGACGAGCCTGTATTTATGGAAGCAAAACCTGTAACCAGGCGCCTGCAGATACCTGGTTAGAGACATCGAGACATTTTGCTCGCCAAGTTCTACGATGACATCTCACAAAATTCAGGCTGGTGGTCCAAAATGATAACAAGGACTCATAATAAAATTTCACATAACGTGAGTAAAATTTGGGCAGCAATTTYCAAATGAACTGCTAAGTCAACTGCACATCTCTAGAGCTCTGCCATCCAATATCTCCAGTGAAGGAGCCCAGTTTTCCACGAGCCACTTCCAGAAGCACCGTCTGAACGTGGGTCAACGCTCGTGCGCTCCCCACTTTATCTGTATCATAAAAGGCTTCATTTAGAACACTTTTTAACCGACAGCTGTGATATTTCATCATGTCGACCACAGATGAGATGCCAAGGTGAAAGCGTGGCCGACCCAGCGGGTTTATCATGTTGGTCGGCGCCGCACGGCCCGTCCTCACCACGCGCACAGCAACAAGTGGCCGCGTTCAGGCTCRAATGATGCACAGTTACAATTATGGAAGACATTAAGCGAGCAGAATTGAATTCAGCAGCCCATTTGTTGGTGACAGGATGATCTACGGTAATGGGGAGAGCAGAATTAGACTATTCGGATCAATTAATCTACGCTTCTTGAAGAGGCGGCTAAATAAGGAGCTGTTGGACCAAATGCCTGTGAAGGCCTGACAGACACATCAGCACCAATACAAACGACTTCCCACACCTCTCCATTATGGATTCTGCAGCTCTCCACTAAACACAGATTTTTTTTTTTTTTCCCCTGTTTTTTAGCTGCAGGGAGCAGATCCGAGTGCCACGGCGTCCTCCTTGGTGCTCAGCCTCATGTGGAACAGATCTCTCAACAGAGCTCCATCTGCATTGAGGTGAGACCCACCAGGACATTAGGCTTAGGACCTTCTCCTCACATTTGAGGGGAATTCAGTTGATAATTTGTTGTTACTCAGAGCCATGAAAACGCTCTGAAGTGGCAGCTAAAGTCAAAAAGCCCCATCAAGTCAAAGGAAACTCCACTCTTTGGGCTCAAGTTGGAACKGAGCTGATATGATTCAGGACACTGCAGGCCTATCCAGTTACTGAAGTCCTTCAAAGCAGCGGGTCCTAGGTAGACAGGCCTCACCTTTTGAAGGATTACACTCCTGTGCCTCTTTCTCTGCTATTCTGAAAGCTCCTCAGCCCCTTTTCCAGCGAGCCCTTCAGCTTTCCAGCGGTCAAGATCATTCAGCAGCCCAGGCGCAGGGGAAACCCTCAAGTGCTCGAGTTTGCAAGAGGGGATTTCTGTTCTGACGGGTAAAGTCCCCAAGCTCCCCTCTTTGTCGCCGCTGAACTGCTCACCAGAAAATATTTTACGACACCAAATTGTTTCCAAGCAAACCAGATCATTCCGCCTACCAGGTGGCAAAAATATTGAAAAATCAGATTGCAACACGCTCTCCCAGCCCCGAAACCCAACAGCCGTTCATTTCCAGCTACTGTGAACGCACGTACCCAGCGATGACACGTGTCTCATCAAGGACGCATCCGGGGGGGCTTCATCTCCTCTCTTATTCTCCACTGAGAATTCGCCGCATCCTGAAACGCCGTTCTGACATTGGAGACCCTGAGCGGTTTGAAAGGTTGACTTTGAAATAAACACGACGCGTTATTCAGCTCCAAAAATATTCATATGCCCTCAATGCAAGGCCAGGGCTGTCTCAACAGAAATTCGCCGGGATGCTGAAGATTCAATCCTAGTTTACAAAGAACACGTTGAAGAGGAGAATGTCACTTCGTCAAGGCCTGAGCCGCAGGACTCCCTACTGCTAGACGCAGAGCTTTGTTTTCTATGTCAGGGAWAGGGGACAGATTCCCGCAGGCTGGAGGCAGCCATCGGATGTCATCGCTCCCYGGGACGAGCAGAGGAGCAGGACGCCCTCGGAGGCTGATGCCGCCTTGGAGCTTTTGAGGACACAACTGGATCAAGCCCTGAGCAACCTGCTCTGACCCTGCTTTGAGCAAGGAGTCAGGCTGGAGACCTCCCAAGCTCCCTTCCAGCTGGAGTTATCCTGAGTTTTCCCCTTAGTTTCTCACAACAGCAGCACTAATACGTGAGGCTGGGAAGATCATGACTCTGCGCTGGGAAGTTTGTGTTAAAACTCCCTCTCTGCCAAGTGCTCTGCCTGTTGGCAGCTGCATAACATCATGTGGGATGCCTATAAACYCGCTTTAACAATACCTATAAGGAAGCCTTGCATTCAACTTGGTTGCCCCAAAGCCTAGAGGTGTTGGGCAAACTCACACTGGCGTTTTCCTCATTCTTCCTCTATCAAGAAATAATTCAGAAGCACTTCCAACACTATAAAAACAACATGAGCGCTACACACATACCCGTACATCTGCAATTAAGATTTTTCTTAACTATTTAAATTAGAGAGTTACCACATTTCATGCTTTTTGAGTGTTTTTGTGTTGGGAACATCCCCTTTGCTACGCACAAAGGCTTTTTTATGGCAAGAAACAACTGCAATCTCCTGCATGGCTGCAATTGCACCGATGCTCTCGGCACGCCGGGAGCTCTGCAAACGATATTGCCCTTTAAAGGAGCTGGAAGAGACAACGCAACCAAAAAATAAAGGCAAAGCCAGATGGCTCCAAGGCCCCCACTGTGCCACAGTTATTTGACTTAGGATAACAACCCTATTATAATTATATATATGTGTAAACGCACATCCTTAGATGCAGAGTTGATCATCTATTTTTATGCATCTCGCTAAACTTATTGTAATAAATGCACTACAGCTCAGGTAATTTAATTTCATATTCTACCCAGAACGTGCCATTGCAGTCCTATTTAACGGATAATTATTCTTCGGAACGACTCGCCGGAGAGGCAGATAGAGTTTAGAGAAATTCTCTACCCACTTGGGATTTCCGAGGAAGTTTTCAGAAGGCGAAATCAATGTGTCTGCAGATTGAAAATCCGATCACACTCAAGGCGCTCCCCAAGAGGGAGCTGCAAAATTGTCATTTCAGGTAAAGAAACACAGCAGAATTAGCTCTGTCCCCCCAAATTGCAAGAGGAGAGGGGATAGCGATGGGTTTAGCAGGGCCAGCAGAATAAATATAGCAATACTCAGAGCTGCTGATCCAAGCAGGGCTTTACCTTCCCCGAGTAGAGGGAAGAARGTCCAAATTTCCTTTATGCCACAATAAAATATTGCAACAAGACCAGGTAACTGTGCAGGGAAGGTCTGAGGAGGAGCTATTGACAGCTACAATATGTGGTGTGAAAAGCTGCATTTCTAGTTCACTCCATCACGGCCAACTCCAGAAGACTGATGCTCTCGGAAGGCTCTTGGTTTTGCTTCACATCAGCCTTGCTACTGCTCAACAGTAGCCAGAATCACAGAGGAACCGCTCCCAAATACCTCTACTTGCTATTTCTATAAAGAGACAGCACATAGGGGTGACCTTGCACCAACCTACCATGAAAACAGAATTTCAGTCAGAATTTCAGTTCASATTTCAGTCTTTAGAAAATAAATCTTAAGTTACATTAAAAAATTTAATTTCCTTTTACATTTATTTTCTTCCTCACTTACCACACCTTGCAGCATTCYATATTATTGCAATATATGGAATGTATTCTCTCTGCCTTAGCTGTACTCKGTTTGTTTTGCTGACTTCAACTAACCTTTAACAGGTTACAATACATTTTATATATTTCATATAGCAGAGGATGTGGCCTGGAGCCTCTGCTCAGCCTTTGTGATTCTCTTGTTTCTTAGCATAYGACCAGGTAAAAAATGCTCATTTCTACGACCTGTGTCCTTGCAGCCATTCAGTTTCTGCTACTAAAACGTCATCAGCTAAGTCTAAAAGCACTTTATTTTCCAGGTTTGGTAGCRCAATGTTTATTATTGTACTTTTTAGCCAGCATTTTGCACTCGCATTATTCCACACTGACATTAATGCTCCTGAAGTCAGGCAAAGACTCTAACACACATTGCTATGGACATTAATTCGATTTATTTAATCATTTAATGCAGTGTTACTAAGTGGGGAGAAAGCCAGAGTGGTTCAACAAGCCTCAAGTCGTCTGTGTAAGGAGGGGAAAAGACATTGGGCTTCTTTCTGCCTGATGAAAGCACCTCCAGCACTAAAACAGGGCCGACCAATAAAGCTCAAGTTAATTACAGCACCGACGAACATGAGTATGGAGGTTGCCCAACAGGCTTGTGCAGGGAGGTGTTTCAAGGATCGCGCTACGCGAGTCCCTCATTTAAAAGGAAAGAACAGAGGTATCACTTGCAAAAGGGATTTTTATCAGATCTTCAGGCAGCTGAAACAGTGCTGGGACTTGAGATTGGCCCTTTTCGTCAACAAAAGCCAACACGCTTTGTAGAAGCATTATTTTGGGCCCCCTACCATTCAACATTGGAGAAAAAGCAATCTTTTTTCCTCTGTACTAAGAGATTTGTAAAACTTTTGAAAGATCTAGCYCCTTTTCAATGGTGTTGTTTCAAATCTGGCACGGTACTTTCTACCCAGAAATGCAAGAAGGGCTATTTCATTGAGATGTTCTTCCACCCACACTCTTCAAAGCTTCAAGAGAAGCACTCCATGACGAAGATGTGTTTCCCTGTCTCATGAAAATCTATGAAATTGCCTAAAGTGGTACAAGAGGCCAAAAGTTCCACCTGCAAAGGGAAGAACTTGACACAGCCGGAGCCAGGAGTTCGGTCTGGATGAGAACAGAGGAGGCCTCAATGACACAACTCAACCCAACACACGTTGCTGCCCACAAGTTTAGGAGACAATTCCACAAGGGACACAGCAAGGGAGTAAGAAGTAGCTTACCAAGCAGAGCACCAAAACAGAGAGCTTTGTCGGGAAATATTAACCTGACTTATGCTTAGAAAGGAAGAATTTTAGGAGTTCTTCCACTTTGTGAATGCTCTTCCAAGAGTTTGGCTCCAGTTGTTCCAAACAAAGAACACTGCAAGTTCTTTCCACTAATAAAGTGAACAGTCTCTCTTCAACATGTTACTTCACATATCTAATGCTCTTTTAAAACACATTTCTGATTCCAAAACTAAGCTAAGTTAGGAATGAGATTTCTTCTGCCTTCAAGAAATGAAAACCTTCTCATCCCTGTAATTTTAAGGCAAAAATAAATAAAATCACAAGATAACTATAYGAAGAGAACATCAAAAAGCCATTAACAAAAAGCACCCCCCCCCCAACCATCTTAATGAAGAAAATTAAGAAAATTACTCACAGAGACTCCTGAGACTAAAGACCAGGCACTTAAATTTAGGGTTTTTTTGTGATCCAAGTCCAAAAAAAAAATGAATCAATTCTGCCTCCCCTACCAGTAACACGCAAGCTCTCTTTTACTGTCTTATAATCAAACATTTCCACAAATTTAATTAACTTACAACTACATTTGTACCAAAGTCACAGTCAGCATAATAAAAAGCCAATGCARGTGGTTGGACACCAAAGGAAATCTGGCACAGTTACTCACTATCCCTTCAACCCTTCCAGCTGTTCAGTGAAGAATTAATGTGCCCATTACTACTTTTGATGACTATAAAGGTGCCATTTACTTT
Organism: Eudromia elegans; assembly: GCA_003342815.1. Taxonomy (NCBI): domain Eukaryota; kingdom Metazoa; phylum Chordata; class Aves; order Tinamiformes; family Tinamidae; genus Eudromia; species Eudromia elegans. The sequence goes on along the minus strand of PTEX01000438.1, from coordinate 79,305 downwards.
GCCCAAAGTATATATATGAATGTACGTGGTCTTGATGATAGCAATAAAGAAATCAAAAAATCAGTTTTGAGGGGGGATGGAAATTGATGAAAATTGCTCTCAAGTTCTCATTACCTTGGGAGCTCTGATAAAAATCGTGACCTTGGCAATCAGCACTCGTGAATGAAAAGCAAGTGAAGTATTAACTCTGCACTAGAAGAAAAACGAAGCTACTATCAACAAGACATCATCAAGGAGGGAACTGACTGCACTAGACTGACCAACGAACCCTGTTGAAGTAGGAGGCGGCAGGACCCAGACCCCCCAAAATCAGGGGCTGAAGTTGGTTGGGGACAATCCAATGCCAATCTTTCCTCCCCGGTTACTTCAGCCGGGGCTCCAGTTTTGCCTCACCCAGTTTGCTCACGTGGGCAAGTATGTTGTGGTTGAGGTGGGACTGGATCTAATCCACGCTCAACCACTCCTACTCAGAACCACATCGTGGAAAGGAGCAACGCAGTGTTGGGTGATACAGTCATTGCCAAGGATGCACAAGGCACAAAAGCGTTTCCATCATGTGCACCAAAGCCTGATGCTTCCCTGAAGGCTTCCCCCACTTCAGTGCACAACGCTTTGAACCAGTTACATCTCAAACTTGAGGACACCAGCAGATATATAACAGTGAAGGATTTATCATTTCTGTGTGCCACAGGAGCCTTCTCAAGGCTCTCAGGTCTCATCAAAAAGACTGTATAAAGCTATCAACACATTTAACTCCTCTCAAAACACCAAAGTTTAACCTTTAGAGCCTGTCTCTTCAGTGTCAGACAGTGCAGTGCAGTCCTGGTTTTACATGGCCAAATGAGCTGAATGACATTTTCCAAATGAAAGTGGCTCCCTTGTTGTCCAGAAGCATCAGCCGACCTGTCCAGAGCTCCAGTTTCACCTTCAGGTGCACGTCAACCTGTCCACCCCGGGACTAGGGACAAACACAAGGCTGTAGCCAGAACCCACATCATTCCAAACCCTTCCTGTAAATGTCAGCCCAAGAGGCAGAAGGCCACATTATAAGTCTTCATCCACAGCACCCTGGTTAGCTCATCCTGCTTGTCAAGCATGTAGGAAGATACTACAGGCCCCAATAACTGGCTCATTCCTTTTGAAGGACTTCATAAATACATACATATGTCATGAAAATGCACTTCCCACTGAGACTGCTAATAGGCATTAGATCATCGTGGCCTTTTTCCCAATTAGACAGGTCCCATGGTGACACCTAGAGTAACACCCAACACTGAACGTAAGGTCCAGGCAATAACTTGTCTCTGAGCAGGTCAAAAGCAGAAGCCAAGTGAGAAGAATAAGAAAAGATGGGAGAGAAAAAAATGTCAGATTTTTCTTAGACCACTGTGCAAATCTCRTTTGCCTTGTCCCATCTGCAGCCTCCTCCCCTGCTTTGACATTTGAGAGGCACAAGGTCTCACACTCTCCAAGTGGTTCCCAGTTCTGCTATGGGTGTTYCAAGACATCGGACGAGCGCTGCACRTGGGATCCAAGATMAGGRCAAAATATGGATCCATAAAGCAGCGCAACGCTGTTCTCCGGTCCATCTCCAGTCCCTTCTGAGTCATTCCTAGCAGTTACATCGGTGTTCTGGCTGACAATAAACATTGACTAGACATTTTCATGCAASTATCCGTCATAACTTCAAACTTTTGTTCCCAAACAGTAATGGTCAGCTCAGAGATGATGCTCGAATTATTTTTCCCCAGGTGCATCTTTTGACATTCATTCACACCGAACGTCATCTGATATTTTAACGACAGTCACTCTCACACGGCCCTCTGCAAATCTTCCTTGTCAGCTTTCCCATCTACTAAACAACATCTGTAACATCAACAGATTTTCTCTTCTCTGCTACGTTCCACCCATGTCTCAGGTCAGCTGTAAATGAGATGGACACGACAGACCCTTGTATTCCTTGCCTGGTGACCTCTGAGGACCAGTCCTAGGTTCTTAAGCCCTGTTTTCCAACCTTTTTTTTTTAAAAAAAAAAAAAAAAATCATAGTTACATTAGCTACCCAACAAACCAAGATCCTTTAAAGCAAGATGATACACACAAGGTCAGCACTTCCAACTGCAACAGATAGAGCAGACATACATACTGCTGCAAAATGCAGTAAGGCAACAGGGCTGTGATCTACAATAGCAAAAAAAAAAATAATGATTTATAGTACTGAAAGCCTTTTCCCAGGCACAATTTTTGTGCAAAAGTCACAGAATCCTCTTCATACCTTAAATCACAGAAGAAAAAGTGACTCTTTTCTCAAGACGTTTGCCAGTCGATACCCAAGGAAAATGCTTTGGTTACGCCAAAGAAAGAGCACATTCAGTTGACAGTTCAGAGAGAAAATTTGGTTCACAGATTTCAACATTTTGGAAAAACTTTTAAAGCTTACTGACTTGGAATTAGAAGARAAAAGGCACAAAGAATAACCTATAGCATCAAGGGATACTACAGTATAGTTATCCTGTAGTATCACAGAAAAGACATTGAAGTGCCTCCACTGGACTTGCAACGTTCCTTAGGGACCTGGAAGAAACTTTAACTCTGAGCTGCATCAGCACCTTGAAATATTCACAACACAGATTTTCCACATTTTTTTTTTTTTCACATCAAAAAACTAACCAAAATAAATAAAGGAAAGGCGGCCATCATATTGCCTCTTCCTTCCACAGAACAACAGCAGGTAATCAAATAAGAACTGGAATAACATTTGAATGACATTTGTTGTTGTTATTTTTGTGATATCTTTCTAGTTATATACAGTATCTATAAGGAAGAATTCATACAATACTGCTTAGAGCTCCGATGATGTACTAATTTCCTTGCAGTGATCTGATAGCTACCATGGCCTTCACRTCTCTTTGAAGGAGAGCTTCAAGTTGAAGCTCTTTTCAGGTCTGTGCATGCCTAGGATGCACTGAACCATAGATACAAACAAATCAAGGTAATTACACTCTATTTAAGTATGTAGCACAAATGATAATAATCAGAAATTGCTTATACACCCAGAAGAATACAGAGGTAGAGTGTGCAAATGTACATGATCACATTGACGGGAGAAGTCAGCTAATTAACACTGTATCACTAATTAGTTTTGAGTGGAGAAAAACCTACTTGGCCTGAGCAGTTTCCTGACCATCAAGGACAACTCCCTGATGTGGCTTTTTCCCCACGCTAAGGCCGGTCGCGGTGGCCTCGAGTGCTGCCCCTCGACACCCATCTGGCACCTTGGCYACCACCGTTTCCTTCTCCTAAATGTGGCATCTCTTCTGGCAGCAAAAGCAAACCAGAACAATCACCCTTCATGAAACCTCATTGCTCAGTAACAAAAGCAACAGCTTCCCTCAATGGTTGAGATCGCATCTTACGGGAAGCTATAACTTGGGAGCTATCAGCATCCCGCCTCCTTCCATGCATTCTGACACACAAAATCCATTATTGAAGCCCCCCAGCTGCTTAAATAAAAGCTGGGTTTTGAATATTCCCTGTTGCTGATGATTATTTTMCAAATATAAAGGAGAATGTTGTCAAATGAACTCAACACGCGTGCATGTGGCTTTCTGTTGATTCAAAAAGACCTTTCTCCTGTTTCAACCCCAGAGAAACCTGGGGGCTTGGATACCAAAGTGGAAAACAAGGCACAGTGAGACTGAATCATAGTGATTTAGCCCAAATCTGCCAKCTTGGAACTGGGTAACAGCGTGCAGCTGTCTGCAAGGTGCTCCAGCGACACATCCGGGAGACGGGATCTGCAAGTCCTCTAAATGTTAGTCCATCTGATAACACCTGAGCTCTTCTCTTCATGTCTGTAGATTGAAGAGACAAAACTGAAAAAATACTCCCCAGCCCAAAAGAAAGTTCACTAAATAATTATTTTCTTTCTGAAACAAAGGAAAATTAGCAACATTTTGCCGTGAGTCTGGCCACAGCGGGGACGGGAACACGCAGCGCTCCTCATGTTCTCACCAAGAGCCACCTCTTGGGACATAAGGTGCAAGCAACACAAAATCAGACAGAATTTGGAGTCTGCAGAAGGGATCTTTTCTTCTTTGGGCACTCGTGGGTCACCCTACGTGCTGCATTAAAGTTGCCATATTGCCCCGCTTGTGATCTCTCAACCTGGAGACGCTCTGAGGACATCACAAAAAAGGACAAAAAGAGAAGCTCAAAAATTCTGCACTGCGAGACAAACGTGTTGGCTCAGCCTCAGSTCTGCCTGAASRASCAACAGCCAAGAAAACGCTTGGCCYYAGMRCACTCATTTTATTTATTTGGTCCTAAGAGTCACGTTGACCAACACATCCAAGCTAGCATGTGGAAACAGATCGTAGTCCACAAATATAAACAGAAGCCTCTGAGAATGGTCTTTGATTTGCACAACGTTAGAGCTAAGTCAGATAAAAGCTATTGCAATRGGTTGGTTTATAGGGTTCCTTGCTCAATATTTTGTCCTGAAAAAAAGTTTTAAAGTTTTTACCCTCCCGACTGTTTTGCTTTAAATTTCTTTCAATCGTTTCATTCAACTCTTTAAGCTTTATATAAAGTCCACCTTACTTCATGGCRCTGAAAAKGGGGCTCTGATGACACCTTCAAGCTCATTGCCCTAATATTTAACTATCGCTCATCGGGTCTATGCTGCGCTTGGCCCATTTCAGCCTCTTRCCAAGGCTCCAGGCACGCTCCACTCTGCCTCTTGCTTTGAAGCACTTGCTTCCCTCTCCACATCAGCTGTTTCCACTAAGGTGCCAGTTAAGAGCCACTCTCCTTGGGCACGGCCCTTTTAAAGGACATACGATTGCAGCAATTGCCTTCCAAGCAAATCCTAAACGAACTCCCTGCCCAAAAGCCATCGAACACACGGGGACCCCAAAACAGCGACTTCTTGGACTACCTCCAACAGCTCCGTCAACAAATAAATCCCAACTTGAACAAATAAGGCCAAGAATAAACTCTTACCTCTGGCTCCCGGATGAATGCGATGTGGGAAAAGCCTCTGGCTCAACGTACAGTATCCCGCCCCGTCTCCTGGGCTCCGGCTTGCCAGCTCCACGTGCACCCCGGGGAGACACCACGTCACGCAGGGAGCAGCTCACGCGTCCTCCCACGGTGTCCAACCCATCCCGGCAGCTCTGCAAGGGAGAAAGCAGGAATGGGACCGGGTGGTGCCGGGCACGGAGCCCTGCAGTTAACAGCAGATTAAGGGCCTGTTTTTCCTCCCCTCTCTCCTTTTTAGGAGAAAATAAATAGGAAAATAACAAGTTGGTCTGAGTGTAGTGTTTTTCAGGTATTATCAAAACAAGGAAAAATCCAGTGGAAAGTCCACGTGGGCAGCACGTCCTCCCCGTCGAGGTGCTGGAAACACTGGATCTATGATGCCCACAGCAACCCACATCCACCACTGATGCCCAGGTGGCATCAGAGGCACCTGGAAGCACAGGCTGTTCCTCTAGGAACAAGCCTCCCAGTTCCAAGATCCTCTCCCAAAAAAGCCACCGTGCAATAAAAACCCTTCCCCAAMATCCTCCTCGTGCTCTGAATGCTCAAGAGGAGCCACCGCAAAGGGACCCAGGCCACAGAAGTGACATTCAGCCCCCTGCTCCTCTGCACCGCTGGCAATCTGCCACAGCTGCAACATGCTGATGTTAATGGAAGGAGTGGAGGGTGAAGGACTGTTCAAAATATGTCAAGGGCTGGGAGAGAAAAGCAGCATTTGAGAGGAAAAGCCATTAAATAAATGAAGAACGAGAGCGAGTCCATCAGGATTGCAAAATTGCAGGGTTACTCGCTGCTTTATTAAATTGGCCTGCAAGAAAAGCAAACACAGAAAGGGAGGAAATTAGGCAAAAGAGAGATCTCGACAATGCTCTGCCTGACCACAACRTGGGTGCAAGCTCCCTTTAATTCCATAAACACGGGAAAAATGAGGATTTTGTTGCAGGTGCCTCAGACTTCTCTATTTCAGCCCATACACTAGCCAGATCCCCCTTTAAAGAGCAGAGGCCCAAAAGGATTCAGAATAGCGGCGGCTAAGCTGCTTTCTTTGAGAAAAAATACACAATAAACAAGCCAAAGCGATCCTATCACTACATGAATAAGATACAAATCACAGTCTGTGCAGTCCTTCCAAATGCCCATCAAAGCTGCATCCCAGGGCTGCAGTTAATCAATAAGCAACTGCCCGCATCYCGCGCCGAAGCGGTGAGGAAAGGGAGAAGCAAATGCCATGTCATTCTTGCAATAAGAAAGAGCAAAGAGAAAGATTAAAAGGAATAGCTAAAAACTCTAGAACTAGAGAAAAAAAAGTCATCTAAAATATTTAAAACTTGGCACCTCCTCCTGCAAACACGCATGCGTGTGTTCAACTTAACTATCGTGAACATATGGAACATAGGTCTGCAGATACAGGTCCCTAAATATAAGAGATTGATATAAAATATCCAGCTCCGGGTGTATTGGGACTCTAGTAAACGGAGCCCAGAGTGTTTCTGGCCACCTATTAAACAACATTCCCCATATTGATAAAACCATTTCTAACCAGTGCTCACCTTAGAGCCTTATTGCCTTATTCCATCCATGAAAACTGCTGGAAATGCAAACAAAAACTCTTAAGTTTTAAGGCTGGGAATTATCAAGAGTGGTTAAAGAGTTTATTTTCTAAACACTTGGCAAAAGTATATGCAATACAGTATAGCCTGAATATCCTATAAGAAAAATAGCTTCTGAAGTTAACTACTTTAATGAGGCTGTTTCCTATGGGAAGCATTTTTAAGTAAAACGTTCATGAATATAAATTACAAGGAAAAAACCTGCTCTGGTAGAGACAAATCATCTCATTAAGGCCTGCTGACACTCCTGGATTCTGTTGCAAGAAACACAACCGCTCACTCCGGTAACCTTTAACTGATTTATTTTCGGAGGCATTACCAGCTGTAAAGAGAAGCGAGAGCTTCATAATGAGAATCTGCGACGCTCATTTGAGGAGAAAATGCAAAATCATTCCCAATTCCGGCAAAGCAAACTCCACGGGACGCTCTCCCAGCGCACACAGGAGGGATCCACGTCACGGATCCAGCCCTTGGATGGAGCTCATGGCACTGGGAGCCTCTTGATCCGGCTCTCCGTGGCCTTTGGGTAGATGAAAACAGAGGGCTCTGCTCTAGACCAGAGGGTTACGGCTTAAAACCAACACCCACMGTGTTAAATTAACTATTAAATTAGTAACCAAGTGATTATAAGTTATTATTAAGTTTAACTGATAAATTGCTTAAGGCCGGGCAAGGGATGGACAGATTTAGCAGCGTTTTCCACCCAGTATCGGAAGAGTCRCTTGTATTTTTATCCACATCTTCCACACGTCACCTATGCCATTTTAAAGTAATTTTAGACRTTTCTTTGAGGATTATGAAGATACCGTAGAGTTTCCAAATAGTATCACCACACATCAGATATCCCATAGATTCTCCTGCTTCACAGGAGAATCACAGGCTTTCCAACGAGCTCACAAATACATGGTTGATCTACAGAAACATCTGAAGAACATCAGGACAAGTCAACATCAAGCTCTTACAAGCCCAAATAAYGTATAATGCTGCCTATAACCCTCTGTAATATTAAACTTCCCAAATATCACCCAATATTGAAACTTTTCCTCTGTGTTAAAATGGAACATAACTACCAAAAACTGGCTTTTCCTAGGGGAAAACACTCACTTTTCATCTACGGCACTTACCAACCCAGGACTCGGGTGCTAAGTTTGAGGGGTCTAAGTTGAGCTGCGGTGAGGCCGGGCCTGGCGCTCGGTTGCCTTTCACATTCCAAGAGCCATTTCTGATCTTTTTCTGGCCTTTCTCCAGCATTAACAATAGCAAAATCGGCTTGGAGAAATGCCAGGTTTTAGAGCGTTTGAGTGGGCAGGATTGGCGGTACTTTGCTCCCCTCCCTGCTTTTATTACAAATAAGTTTTATACCTATTTTCCTAATGCAATATGATTTTGTCAACACACCAAGGGGGCCCACGAAGGTGCTATTGTTGCTGGAAATGTCAGCGCCGCCRCCGCCGCTCTCCTAGGAGACTCAGAAATAGCCCGGGTAAATTTATTCTTTGTATCTAAATGTCAGTTTAGGTATAGCAAAAATTAAACAGCATGAATAGAAGCATGGGCTCGGCATATCTGATGTGACACCTCCTTGGCTCTCTTTCCATTGGAGATGACTACACCCAGGATTAACGCTCAGCGCAGGAAGACGCCCAGGACGTGAAGGGTTTCCCTTCAAAACAAAGCGTTTTGGGTTGGGAACGACTGCCCCGTGCACGTGAGAAGAGCAACACAGAAGGAAGAGCTGGGACCCAAGCAGCCACATCTTCATCTCCTGCTAAAAACTAATACATTCATTTACGTAGGGCGGCAGAGCAGCAACTCGGGGAGCCTCCAACTGGAATAAATCACAGGCATCGATTTCATCTCACGGAAATGAAGCTTCCCGTTGTCCTTTTAAAGCAAACAAGGAGGACGCGGAGGCCCGCACATAATCAGTAAATTAGAAAGAACAGATGTGAAGCATTAACGAGGAAGCGTTTGTGCTGGCAAGGGGGAAAGGCTGCAAAACAGCACGCGCTGTACCAGGCCAGATTGGCTTTCAAATGACTCATACTTAGGAGATTACAACCAACAAGTAACAAAAATGAAATAGTTCGTTTCACTAAAGCCTAATACACTTTAGTTACTTTAAATTAACTGCTAATTCTGCCGTTTCTTTGCCGTGTGCTTTTCCTTTTGACGTCTTGGTTGAAATGCCTCGATAGAAGGGGATTTACTACAAGACCCACGCTGCTTAAATCAAGGTATTTCCTTTCCTTTTCTCCATATGCAAGAATTTTGGTCTCACGCTTCCAAGAGATGCTAAGGTGCCCATGCCACCGGTCACAACAACTTAATAATAATAAAAAGACAGCTTTCTATATTCAAAAACCAACTACCAAAATTAGATATATGTATATGTATCAGCCAACCAAGGAATGCTGGGGCCTCCCTCACTTTGCTGTCCATCTCCCAGCTCATGAACAACATAAGACCTCATGAACAACATCAAGTGAAACAACCTCACCAGCACTTCATGTGGGTATAACACACATGTATCTCCATCCATAGTGCCCTATCTTAAGGCAGTCCTTAAGCCCACTAGAGAAAATAAAGACTTTGGACTCTTGTGTTCTGGAATAACAAAGCCAGGAATKGTTTATTTTACTTTATCTTTGTAAGGAAGAGCCTTGAACTAGTCAATCCTGCAGAAAGCAGCTAAGTGGTTCCTTAAGAGTCCCAGAAAGCTGCAGATGAAGAGATGGGCTTCATCAGATGGCCAAGAGGGCCTCTTACAGGAGCTGAAGCTCTGCAAGAAAGAAAAGCACTATTTAATGTTGTAATGTTTTCTCCATTTCTACTGAAGAACAAGAACGTCCATTCCAGATGTGACAATTATGGCCTGGTCCTGGCGAGAAAACCCACCAACTTGCACTGGGAAGACACTCCACCATCCTGCCCTTTCTCAACGGTTTACTCCTTGCAAGACAGGGCTACTCAAACCCCTTTTCTCCTGCTCACGTTTCCAAGAAGCTTCAAGTGAAGGAGCAAGAAACCACGTCATTGCTGCAAGAGGCACAGATTCAATATATCCAAGTTTGCAGAAGCGCTCCTCCAGTTTTGAAAGCAGAACCAGCCACTAAAAGCAGCCCTCTGCCGATGCACCTTGCACGCTAGGAAGTCTTGTGTGCAAAGGTGCAACAAAGGCTTTGGCCAATAAAAGGAAGAGCCAAAGAAATGGGCATCAAGCCATCAAAATTGGGGGCTGATAGATGTTTAGCATGCATAAAAACGTTTAGCATGTCATAAAAATGTTTAGCACGTCATAAAAATAGACATAACCCCTGGAGGTTGCAAAGAGGTGATGCTTCCCTGAGCAGCAGAACTTCCCCCAGGCGCATTTAGATATGGGTCAATTTTACAAATGCAGCTCCAAACACGGGGAGAAGAGCCACTGGTTTAGCACAGGTTAACACTGGTTCAACTGGCTTTAGCACAGGCTGAGGACCAAAAAAAAYAGCATAAATATTTTACTGTCCTGTTGGTACTTAGGAGCACCAAGAACCRGAGCGACAGAGCAGGGACCAGGCACAAGGAACTGGAGCAAATACCCCAGGGCTCCTTTTCTGCAGTTTTGCAAAGAATCAGGACTTCAGATCCAACCCGGAGAACCGAAAAACAATAAACATCCTATATTTGTCCASAGGACCTTTAATTTCAGTTTCCAAAGCATTGTCTAAGGTGGTTCTTGGGGMCACCTGCACCCTCAGGTCATCTCGGCGCTCTCCCTTCTACTCCAAGAACAAGACGCTCTTCGTCCCTGACTTGAGCTTCCCTGCAACAAGGTACCTCTTTAGTCTACACTCTACTTAGACTTTCAAATTTAAAAGGAGAGAAATAAATATGGATGTGATAAACATATAAATGATTTCTTTGTAGGTCACTTTTCTGAGAGGCAATTTTCCATTTTAAAATGCTAAGTATTAATGCCAGCATTATGTACAAGCTCAAAAAAACCCACCCAGCACATATCAGAAAAGCAATTTTCAGTAAATAACCAAGCGCYGACGCAGCCAGAACCTGATCTTGAAGGAGAAGCAGCAAGAGAAGCCCTCCTTCAAGGCCATTATGAAGGAYGGCCCAAAGACTCATCACATTTGTGAGGTTTTTAAGCTAAAAATTGATCCTTTTTGGCAACAGCACAAGTGGCCCAGGTTCRAAGCCTGTTTTCAGGCATTATCTTCCCAGTTCCCCTCATGTASCAGCTGATGGGGACTCAACCCTGAGCATCTCCTGCCCCAACAGTTCGCCCCATTTGCCTTAGGGAGCCCAACTTCTGCCAGGAAAACCGACCATGTGGCCTCTTTCAGGAAAAGGACTCTCATTACCACGAAATGACAGTGTTATATTCACTTCTATATCACGTAGAAGCTTTGTGGTTTGCTTTGGTTTTTCATCCTGAAAGCTTCCTTCAAAATGCTGTCATAGCTCCTATGAAAACAGTGCTTTTGGCACAATAAGACGGCCCRGAAAAAGGACGATGACAGAAAACCATCCTCTCTTCCAGGCTAAGAGGGTAATATGAAAGACAGGCGCTATCCAGCCCTGATAATACTTTGAAGATGCGATAGCTAGGGGAATAAAATGGCATATTTTAGACATACACATGCACATAACCAGTGCTGTGAAGTATTACCTTCCACAGCTGCCTATACTCCATCCCAAGGAGGCCACTCTCGTTGTCTCCATGCGTGCATCTAGGAGCCTGTTCTGTCACTAATATTTTTACTTGCTGGGCTAATCAGTTATGGCAGCTCTGAGATCAGAAACCCCATGTCCATCCGAGCCAGAAACCCATCCCCTTGGCCCACAATCACGTTGCACACAATGCATTTGCCTGAAAGTAAATCCAGTTATAATATACTTGGGGTTGGCCATTCCRGTAATACAGGCCCTTACCCATCATGTTCTTCAGATGCCTTTTATCTTAAAATATTAGTATTTCCACTAAAAAAGTGTGTTTTCCATCATCATTTTTAAAAGAACGCAGACCTCTTTGCACATAATTAAAGATTACTGCTGCTAGTGAGGGCTGGCTTGAGGAAATGAGGATTTTTCTGCGGGTGAAACACTTTACACTGCAAATTAAATCCTTAAGAGCTGCAGTTTGGGTTCATTATACAGCATTCGGCACGCACAACTTGGGCTGGCCTTGCCTTATTCCAGGAATTTGGGATTACACAATATAAGGACTGCAAAATGAAGATGGACTGAGAGAACAGTGCAGGGTACTTAATTCCTGTTTCACTAATCATCATACAATAAAAATATCCACGGGTTAGTTATATCTCTTATTACAAACCATTAAGTCATTCCCCACACAACCATTTCTTGATTTTTTTCCCCCCTTTTCTCCTCCCAATTTTGCCTACAAAATTTTATTATTTAGCCATTATTSAGGACAAAACTCTATTATTTAGCCCTCTTTCACTGCCATAGAGAGGTGGGAAAGAGTATTCTCAGCAAAACTTATTTTGTTGGGCTTGTAACCACTGATTTCCTCAATTCCTCATATTCCTTGCTGACATTTGCTCTTACTAACAGCTTGAATGTTGACTCATGCTTGGTTTGTATTCACATCTCCAAACATTTTTCCCCAGAACTGATTCCCAGCAGCCATTCCCTGAATACGTTTACGTGGATCATGTGGGCTCAGATTCAGGACCTGGGGCATCTCCCCTCTGCAATCGGCTCAGTGTTATTTCAGGTTATGGAAACCACCTCCTGCAAAGGACTATAAAGGAGCAGCACGTGCACGGAGGCATAAAACCCCAAATCTACGGAGCCAAATCAATTACAACTAGCATAAGACTTAAAGTAACAATATCCTAAGTACTTTGCAAGAAGAGACACAGGAAAGTAGCAGTGACATCTTAGGGGGAAAGGATAAATAATCCCGACCGAGGGGCTGAAATGCGTGGGCCCTTCAGGTTCCTTCCTCACAAGCACCAGGCACCACCACCTATTTAGGGTGATAAACCACAGTTTAGAAGATCAAGGATGCTTAAAACATCTTTGGATTCTTTAGGATCATCCCAGTTGGCAGGGCGTGGATAAAACTTCCCCTCGATTACTTTAGGAGCCAYCGGAAGGTCACTGTTATGTCCGAGAGCTCCAGGAAGGCTCTGAGGCCTCAGGAAGGACAAATATAGAACTAGGTCAAACACGGGAGAAAGGAGGACACGAGGAACAGGCCACATCCATCAGCTCCACGTTGCTGCCTGGGAAGGGGTCAGAACAGATGATTAATCAATCCAAAGGCACCCAGGGGATAACAGACCAAGGAGGGGAACAGYCAGGAGGAATTTGTTGAGTTCAAACCATGCTCCAGCAACCTACTTTCCTTCCCTGACAAGGTGGCTTAGCCCATACCTGGGGAATATCTTCACTACAGCCTCTACCGTCGACTTTTTCCTTTAAAAGCRAGCTAAGTTTTGCAATTAAATAAAAAGGCTACAGAAGTAGCTTTTAAAATGTTCTCTATCAGCCTGGAGGGCATTTCGAGTGCACTTCTCAAGAGTCACGTCTTGCGTTAATACCTCTACTCGTGATTTACAAGGTGAATTATAGACCAGATGTATAAAAATACGCACAAGATGACGAGAGGGAAAAAAAGGGTAAAAAATAACTGTGGAGAACAAGATCAGAGCTTGAGAAATCAGAAGAATGGTCCAAAAAGCCAATTAAAACAAAGAGTCCATGCAGGAGAAATTACAGATGGAGCAAAAATGGGTATTAGGGACCACTCAGCAAAGGGATAATGCTGCATAGGGAGAACCAGGAAGGGTGAATTCATGGGAATTAATTCCTCCTCCCTTAGAGGAACTCAGGCAAATGCCCCCAAAGACAGAGCCCATCCAATCTGAACTCCCAAAGAGCTTTCCAGGCTTAAATTAAGCTAATTYCCTATGGTGGAAGGTTTCAAGAAAGAAAAGACATCCAATTCATGTTTGCAGACTTCCTTGGTTGCACAGGATGAAACAACTCAGGTACATTTGGTAGCCCCTTTTCCCTCCAAATAAAAGGTCTGTACATATGGGCATATTGGAGCATAATCCCACAACGCCACTGGAAAAAGGAAAGAACCAAACACTGGTTTATGGACACAGAAAAACAAGCTGATGTTTTCCATTTAATTTGAGCCCGCTAATTAACAAATTACAAGCAGATGCAAAGTTAGGGGCTATATTTAAAGGAGATAAACTACTCGCAGCGACACGGCRCTAATGGAATGATTTTCATCTACCCATTCATTAGTTGTCATGGTTTTACATTTGCTGGCTTTGGGGCCGGTAATTCGTTAGCTCCGCTGCTCCTTGCGGAATTTCCCTCCCCATTTGCAGTACTCTGAGTTCTGCCCTTGATCCCCATCTTGCTCAGGCAGCTACATCCCAAAAATAAAGTATCTGTAGGCCAAGATTAGAGGAAGGAAAAGGTAAGGAAGAGCGGGCTCCAAAATCCAAGGCTCTGCTTGCTGCATCAGTGGGTGAAATTCCCAGTATTCCACTAGGTTGCAAAACCACCTGCAAGAAGTCAATAAATTTTCATCTGCATCAAACGTTTGGGAATGGTCGGCCCCATTTGTAAAGAGAAATGCCACAAAAGTGACAGGAAAACGATGCTTTAAGGTTGGCAGTCTTAATGTTTCAAGCCCACGTCTTCATGAAACCCACCTGGGTTGGGCAAAGCAAGACGAAGACATCGAATCCCAATAAATTACACGTTTGTAGTCACATATTTGAACCCCTCCAACTCCAAACTCGGAATCCGTGCAGCAAAAGAGCTACCCATGTTTATCAGCCGTACGACTAAGTGTCTCCCTGTAACGATGACAACTCAACGAGTGATCCTGTAAAGCAGCAGTATCAAGGAAATAACTTGCTGAAGGACAGGTTTTCTTCATGCCRCTCTGCCCCAATCTGAGGGTGACAGGGAGACATGCAATGGAAATCCCAGGCTGAACAGCAAGAACAAGCAAGTTTCCAAAAAATTAAAGCAGAACGTGCACGGAAAAATCAACAGAGCCTCGCCACACGGATGGTTTTGCAGCACTGAGCTTGCAGAGCACTCATGTTCCTGGGCAGAAATGCAGCTGAGCACCAAGTCCTAGAGAAGCAAACATGCTCTTTCCCACTCTGAATTAACCGGGATTTAGGGAATACGATTAATAATATTATTTTCTTATACGTCACCCCTGCCTTCTCCCAGCCATGCAACTTGCCCCAGGCACCAGCAGGTCGTTGGATGGGGGGCAATGGAGTCACACTGAAGCCTCCCTGAGGTGCCTGGGAGCAATGGGGGTCTCACTGCTCATCAAACAACTTCCTTACAGACGTGTTTAGCTACGTGAACAACTGTCTGACCAAAGGAGGGATGTTTCCATCTTCTCTGGTTTTCACTGGGCTCTATGTGCATATGGAATTATCACAGCCTTGCTCTGAAGATCATGATGGGTCAAACATTCAGTCCTGGAATGTAAATTCCCCATTAAACTTCCTAATAGAGGGTACACACACAGAAGAAAATGGTTCTGTTGGGCCATACAACAATGTTGGAAGAAATACAAAGTGTTCAGTCTTCCTTCAACCTCCATAATCATGGGAAAGCTTCTGGGACAAATCTGAGGATGGGCAAATCCATCATTGCACCATTTTGCAACAAAAACATGATTGGTGTCACCAATGGTGAAAACACCATTTTGCAAATGCTGCTATTCAATTTACTTGAAGCAAATCTTAAGCAAATAAATCTCTCCTTTCTGCAAGCCACAGTTGTGCGGGACTGGACACAGCTGCTTTTGTGGGAGGGTTTTGGCAGACAATCCACAAAAAATTACCAAAAATACCCCATTTGGCAGCTTAAGGAACACTCAGATGCTCCACAAGGACTAACTCCCAACTCCAGGGAAGCTTGGAAATCTCCACCCAGACTGAGTTCAACAAGAGCYACGTGGGAAAATTAACCCCAGGGAMGCTCAGTATAGTTGACACTATTCTCCACTGTCAACTATTGGTCTAGTTTAGACTCAAAAGCTTCTRTACTAATGTTTCTTTTGCTTTTAAGTGGTGATTTAAATGAATTCATCCACAGCCACCAAACAAGCAGCAATGGAACCTTTAAGGAATTTCTGTGTTGAGATGATATACTCACAAATTGCCATTTTCCCCAGGTTGGGGAAGCTTTTTGGAGGGGCTGCTGCACTAAAGCAACATGATACAAGAAAATCCAACAATAGCTGAATTTTGCATTTTGTATTGAGTAAAAGTCAAAGAGAATTGGTTACACAGCTGCAGGAACAGAAGCGTGGTGGAAAACAAGTTATTTCTTATGTTCTAGAGAGAATGAGATACTTCCCTAGCCTAGGAAAAAATATACACATGCATATGTATAAATRTATAAATTCCATACACAAAACAATATACGTGTTCATAAGCAGGGATAGCTCTCAGGCAGGGTAAAAAGGTCCACAAAACATATGCATTTTCCTTAGTGTTTTCTCATGATCCAATACGCAGGTTAACAACATTAAACCAGCAACCTGAAAGCAACAGAACAAASCCACTGCTCATCATCCTCCTCTTCCCTCAGTCTCAAGTTTCCGGATGCTCTTACATACTCCTGCCTATTAAATCTTCATTAAATGGCAATGAAGACTGTGTTTGTCCTGTCGTTAGGCACCAAGGGGACGCAGCAGAACCCACAGACGCATCYGAAACCCTGGGGCTGGYGCCAGAGRAAACATAGAGGAGGCCCCAGCACCYTGGGCTCTCCCACCAYGTGCTGTGCCATACAACCACCCCCAAGTCCYTTMTATRTTTCTTAGTATTTCTTACYATTTCCTGCTGGTATTTGTTCTCCTCAGGTGTCYGTGGCYGATACAGGTGCCAACAACTCCAATGAGAGACCAGGCAGCCACAAGGCACAGAGTGAAGAGCAATCAAGTTGGTCACACAACCAATTCCTCACCCATAAACACCACCCATGACCACCAAACGTAGCTTCCAGAGGCGGAGGGGCAAAGAACCATCCATTACCAAACATAGCTTGTGGAGGGGCAAAGAACCATCACATGGGCCCTTGCTGCAACATCCCATCTGTGCAAAAATTATAAAGAACACTGCACTGAAAGGCAGGTAAACACTTGAGCACACTGCTCCTGATGCATGTGCATAGATTGCCTGGGTGCACTCCTAGGATGAGAGCCGTTCGGCGCTCAGTACATCCCTGGCCAACGTGAACTGAATATACACACTGAGAGAACAGAGAATAACAACACCTTGTTTCACTTTGCATGAACCAGGATGTTCAGCCTGAACAATTACACTTTACTGATGCCCTAAATACTGATTGCAACGACGCAGGAAGCCTCACACGTGCTTTTGTCTCCTCATTATCTCCGTTTCATCACGTCCTGTGTGAAAACCTTCTGTGCTTCTGCCAGGCGAGAGAAGCGCTTCTGACAAGCATTAATTCTGTTTTTCATTTCTGCTGGTAACAAGTTGCACCACCATCTGTCTTGAGAGCAGAGAATTCAGCAGCATCATCCGAGTGCTACCCGAGAAGCAGGCACCGCGTTTCCATCATCACGGACTTTGCAAGGCGCTCCAAGGGTCCCATGCTTCACCGAAGGAGTATCCCTAAAAAATCCCATATATATTTCAAGGAGGAGACCCTAAAACCCAAAAAGCCACTTTGTGCAACAGCAGCTTAGCTGGCCCGGGTGCAATTTCTAAATTGTTCCCTTGAAGGGGCATCGAAATCCTGCTGCAAAAYAGCTTTGCCAACAGCCTGCATTGCTGGAAATCACATTGCATATGGAGAGCTTGCAAGAAATAGAGATTCTGCACTGCTAATACATGACATAGTAAATAGAAACGAGTGTAATCCAGAAAATCCAGTTATGCTACCAGGAAGGAAGCACAGTTATCTCCCTAGAAGGATAAAAAAAACACCCTGCTAAAGAAATAGCAGGGAGGGGAAAGCCCTGAGATGAAGAGGGCAACTATAGCAGCGTAAGGCTGAATCCCATGTGAGGATTTCCACGAGGTTTTGCTGATTTTAAAGGTCCTGCTCCTATTGGCAGGCAAAAATCCTTTGAGTCACAGGAAATAACGATGTATTAGCAATATCCATTCATTAAGTCTTTAAAGGCATCTCTGTCCACATCAGCATCCCAAAGCTCCTGGTCAGGCTGCAGCTCAGTGCCCACGTCGGAGTTTCCAATGCGTTTGCCCCTGTGCTGTTATTAATCCACATCCTCTGGTGTTCCTGATGCCAAACTGGCTGCTTAAGGGACCATTTGTCCAAAAATAATTCAGCAAATGAGGAAAAGGGAGATGTGAGAGATTCATTGCTTGGGTTTTGAGGTTACATTTGGCTCGTGTGGCTGCCAAAGGAGGCACCGTCACATGCAACAACACTGAGTTAACAGCTATGGAGAGGGACACRTGGTTCAATCGGGAGTAGAACACCCAACACCTGCTCCAGTTGCACAAGGAGGATCACAGTACAACCACACAGCAGTCTGGAAGGATTAATTAGCTAATATGCACCCAATTTAAGCGTGCAGAACATCACAGATGCACCGSGGATTCATCAGTACGAGGCAGGTAATTTCTTTGGCTCGTGGGGACAGCACACATTTCACTTGTCACATTTTTCCACAGCATGAAAATCAACCATCAACTACGCTCCCTCAGTTAAAGAACTTGTAATAACGCGGCATAAACTACCCACAGCAGTTCTTGGCCTTTTTTTAAAGGCTTCTATTACATCTCATGGTTAATATTTGTGGATAGAAATTGGGGAATAGCACACACAAAGTTTCAACAGCAGCCAGAAATGAGCCAAGATGTTCATCGAGTTGGTAAGTGGAGCGTCATCCTAGAAACTACGTTCAAATCTAAACCGTGTTTGCTCCAGGGATGGATAAAATCAGCTTTCAAATGGGCCTCTCATACAGATGTCGATTACAAGAGTAATTCAAGGTCTGTACTTGATGCTGAAGATGAGAGCGCATCTCCGAATGGAAATATTCTTTTCCTTGAGGAAAATTCCATGCTTCTCACGGACATGAGTCATCTCAATCACAGATGGAAGGCTCCTGAGCTCATATTGAGCAATTTCAATTTCAATACGGGCCTTACAAAATACCGTATGAAACTCCAAAAATCTCAGAGGCGACAGCATTATATGGGAATTTCCAAGGAAGATCTTCTCCCTTCCACTACTCTGGTGCCCATAGCCGATCTGGCACAGGCAAAACCACCCTGGCACCATTAGCTAGCATCAGCAAAGCTAAAGCAAAGCGCCTTAAACCAAGGAGCTTGTCTTTAATAACATARCTAATGGAAATAACTGGAGAAACAACTGGATTTCCAGCCCTCGAGGCTGTTTTGGGAGCTAAAAGCAGTTTTTGCAGGCAGCAAATTGTTGTTTTCACTCGCTCCTTGCGCGGTGAAAATGAGCAGGTACCRGCACAGTTGTTTAGACGAAACCTCTGCCTTTCTCCCTCATGCAAAACCCACGGCGGGTTTTAMAGCCCGCACGTCACCCTGTGTTTTGCTAAACCACTGTATTTACCCACCTCTAATGGCAAAGGGTACCCGAGAGCCAAGGGAACGGCCCCCTCCTCCACAGCTGAGGATGCCCTGCGGAAAAGTCCTCATTTTTTAACAAAACGAGGCAAAAGATCATCAGTCCCCCACATCACACTCCTACTGCTTGCTCACGCCTACCTGTAAACAAGAGACTGCAGTCTCGCTGGCGGCAATTAGGGATCATTATGCCGTGAGACTTTATGATTTTATTCATTACCGTTAATGAACTCAAGTGTTTTCAGATATCAGGAATCACAAGTGGYGTATGCTGAGTTTTAACCCCCGCCCCAACAAAAGTCCCTGCTAAAACACTAATTCAAGCTAATAAATCCTGACCCRGCTCCCTCCTCCAAACACAAAATTGCCAATTAAGTGTCATTAAGCAGATGCTAATCAGTCTCCATTAACACGGGAAGGCTCCGATTTTGGCAGATAACCTGCAGCAGTGCTTACCAGTAGGGCACRAGAGCCACGTTCACCACTCACAGACCTCTTCACCAACCAGATGTTTGACCTTTTTTTCCCTTCATCCATGAAAATTCTGAAGAAATTGCGACTGTCTCAAGGTGAAACAAAAGTACCTGCTTCTAAAAAATACTGGGTTTACTGATAAGTGGTCTATGATATTGAGGGCTTGCCTTTTAATGAGGACTTCAGTAATGCACCTGTGATCCTCTTGCCATTCTTTTTATGTTTCCAAATGTATTTTTTCCCTCCTCATCTACCTGCTTGTAGCTCTCTATATAGAAAGATATAGAATATTATAGCCAGCAGGATAATAGTATTAAACAAACAGTGAGCTCAGTTATTAGGAATAACTTTTAGTTATTCCGTTATTCCTAAGATATCAGAAAAACCATCTTCTCTTGGGAACCACCTTCTTGAATCAACAATCACCGAGTCTTCCTCCCTGGTTTGCTTCCCTCACATCCAAGAGGGCTTTGCCCAGAAAACAGCAGTTTATTCTGACTAAAACAGGTCAATTTATGACATCTTAACCTACCAGGAGAAACCTGGTGGAGGACGAGCGTCAGTTGTCCATTGTGGACCATGTCCAAGACACATTKGCTCCTTCACTACAGGTCCCCAGGRCATTGCTCGGGTTCTGCTTTCATTCTTGGCAAATCCCACATCGTCCTGTTTTTCCACATGGAAAAGATGTGTTTTATCCATCCAACATGTTTTATCCACATGAGTACGTCGGGTGGCTCTGTGGCACTCCAGTGCTTCATGCCATCACTGTTACCCTCACAGCTGCAGTCTGAAAAACCCATGAGTTTTGTTTGCTCCAAGTTAAAATATTAAGTACTTTTGGCCGCTATGGAGCAGCCCAAGTATTTTGTCCTCTCTTAAAACTTCAAGTACTTGAGGAAGCCTTGGAGATCCCACAGGAAGTCTTGGAGATCCAGGAACCTGATTCTTCAGAACCCATTACTGATGTTCAAAACTCCCCAACAAACCAGAACTGGAAGCCAGGTCATTTTAGGCCTGCCAGACCAACCTCGGGAACAAGTGTGAGAAAACCTAACAAAGGCTCCTCCGGGACTGAATCCAAAGTGACAGCAAAATTAGCTTCACTGGTCAAGATTTAACGGTAAATAGATCTTGTCAAAATAAATCATTAGGCAGGTTATTTTCCCCCGATAGGAAGCTCAGTCTGAGTTAATCACTTAGCACCTCATGCCATAACGATTAGGAAAAAGCAATGCCAAACCAGAAAACRAGCGTGACACACACCAAGTGGATTCACAACTGTGACAGCGCACATAATGCTGACAAGGAGGATGAACCATTTYACCCTAATCCCTCCTCTAACTCTGCCAAAGCAGGACAGGAAACACGAAATTATCAATGGAGGAGATTACAGATTAAAAACATGCTATAGAAAAACAGTAAGAAGCAAAAGGGGCATCTCTGATGGTTGCTCCTGTTGGGCTTGAAAGCAAGTTTTGTTGAAAAGCAAGTTAACAGAGATCCAGCACAGTCTCCAGCTATTGGCATATTGGATGCATTAAAAATAATATATAAAAGAACAAAACTCACCATTCAGCAGAAAGGCCCCAGCTRAATATTCGAACGATGCCCAACCGAAAGCAAAAATCCAAGGGAAACTGCAGGTACAGCAAGGATCCCAATCCCCTTGGCCACAGGGCCAGTCACAGCAATTTCCTCATTGTCATTTTTATCAAGTATGGCTCCAACTTGGATCTTTTATAATAAGAATTGATCTACAAYCAGAATCATTATTATATTTAATTAAAAAGACAGTGGTGCAGCAAAGATAGGACTAGAAAGCAACACTTCATCAGACCTCTGATGATGCACAGAAGAATTGAGGGAAAAGGAGATKTAATGCACCTGCACACCAGGACAGTTTTGGAAATGATGGGCCTTGGTAAAACACCTAAAAGATAATCAAAAGATGAAGAAACTAAATGGCAATAGAGAAAAAAAATATATATATAATTCAGCACAAGCTTTTTGAAGCTTGAAAGGTAAGCTGTTACCATATAAATAATCCACATGTGCATATGTTCATGTACATATTATAAGCAAAGAAGTCGGGGCACTGGAAGGAGCTTCTCTCTGCTGCCTTTTCTATTCTCCTCCTGCCTAGATCATCCTTAAACCTTGAAGAAAGTAACAAAAAAGGGCTGGCATAATGAAGAAAGCCTTAAAACAGCCATAAGCAGCATAAACATTTCTTGAGGCTTCCAGAAAGCGGGAAGAAGCATCCAAACATATTCACTGAGGAGGGGCTCTCCCATTAGGAAYGACCTACTAGGTCATTCCTATTTAYTGAGCTGCCTTGGGAGGCACCCACTGAAAATTTCACACTATTTCCCACTCCTTTYTGCTTGAAAACCATTCATCTCATGGGCAAACTGACATATTTGGAATGCTTTAGTAGGGTCCCACCCAACTGTGCTCTTCAGGGAAGGTAAAAATAAGAATCAAAACAACATCCCAATGTGTGGAAGGTCTTCCGAGAGATAACATAGTCCACCTACAACCTTCCAAAGCAATTTATAATCCAACGTCATGAGCATCATAGAGGAAGCAGGAAAAACAAGGGCACAAATAGCAAAACTGAAGTGCGTCKTCTCCCTGCTCTTCCCATCACGAGCCTCTGTCAAAGTAACACAGAAAACKGCAGAGAAACCCCCATGCCCAAAACCACAGGCATCCAAAGGGGAACAACCTTGCACAGAGGAGTCAACCCTTTCCCACCCATAACACTCACAGCAATGACCACGAACGTGGAGTAAAGTGGAGGAACTGAGAAGCTCTGGAGAAGCAGGGACCTAAAGCATTCCTCCAAGGGGACACCAAAGCTGATCCTACTTGCTTTAAATTGCCAATTGTGCTACTCCAGGGGGAAAAAAAACAGATGGGAGAGGAAATTGTGCAAGGTCCCACTCAAGTAACAACTGGAAGAAAAACCACCAATGTCAACAAACATCTGCTCCAAAATCCTGCAGGGGATTTTTCCTTTATGGCATCTGGGATTTGGCAGAGCGCCTCATTTACCACAGCAGATCATGGCTCCGTAGCAGGAAGACTGCTGGGTTCTTGCTGTGGCCACTGCTTCTTCTCCAGAAATTAAATGCAAAYGAGAAAAGCCCATTGCCATAATGCAGCCATTGAAAAGTAAATATCAGAAGTAATGAAAGAGAAAGAGGAATCCCAGAAATCACACCCCAAGCTGGAGCTGGCAGCGCTGCTTCACCCTACACTCATCTATTGCTTGTCCTGAGCTTGTCCACGAGCCTCTTCCCTCTCTCTGGGACAACTGCAATTTGTTTAATTTGTCCTGTGAGAGAGTCGAAGAAAATGGAGATCAAATATCCAGCTTTTAAGAAGCCAAACGGTCTTTGGAAAGAAGAAAAATAAAAGGTGGGAATGACGTCGTTAAGGAGAGGCTATAAACACAAWATGGTCATTTCCATCTGGCTGGCCCGAGCAATTACAGCGAGGAAAATGGTCCTTAAGTGAGCTCGCAGCATGTAAAGCACTTCATTTTTCTGCTCGTTCCCCTCCTCCTGCAGCAGTTTAAAACAACGAGTTTTGGGCTTCCTTATCAATCTTGGTCCTCAGAGTCCTTTATTTTGGCTCCCCGACAAGCAACTCAAGCAGCTCAGCACAGAGGTCACGCGAACTTTAGGGGCAAAAGCATTTTTCTCCTGTGCAAGACAAAAGATGGAGTTTGCTTTGCTTAACAAATTTACCATTTTTGGATGCTTTAGGAAGGCCAGAAAGGGTCAGGTTTCCTACACTCTGCTCACATTTGTCAGCTTTCCAAACCACCAAAATAACTCCTTTAAAACTAGGAACACATTTAGCAGAAGAGCACAAAGTACCTCCTGAGCTCCATCAGGGGACTCTGACCACGGGCAACAACCCAACTCTCTGCTGAGAAATGYAATAATTTGATTGTTCACTTGACAAGCTCCTAATGGGGTTGTTCCCAAGGGCTTTTTTCCCCAGACAATGCTGTCTTCGAAGAGCCATTAAAGCTTTTAGTGCTGGCTTTGGATCCTGCAGTTCCCAATCCCCACCTGAACACGGGTTTACTTTGTGTGTTGTCTGCCAATATCCAACCCCAGGTCATGAAATCCAGTTTCAGTCCTCCCATACCTGTAATTCCTTGTGGGCCCACATCAGATAATACCCGACCAACAGGTCACCTGCATGAAGCTTAACGGAAGGAACATGGATTTTCAATGGGAAGCAAAGCACACAGATCACAGAAGTRGCATCATGTTCCTAAGAAAAAAGTTCCCTCCTTCTAAAAAAAGGATTGTCTCATATTTGTCATATACTTGGGGGCTTCCAACATTGAGGGCCTGCAGGAGGAACATTGCTACCGTGAGGTGGAATTTATGGTGGCTGAGCAGTGTGCCACAACAAGGGCCCCTTCTCCTGGAGAGTCTTTTTCTCCCCTCTGGCCACCAGCATCTTTCACATCCTTGTCTCTGCTAACGTCAGTGGCTACAGCTAAAGGAACAGAAAGCTGGTTGCTAGTTCAAAGCCCTTAAATATGCCAAATTCCTCCTGCACAAACACCTTGTCTTATGTTGGAAAGCACAGACTGCTACCACAGCACCTTGAGATCTACGTGGTAGAAGCATCACTGATATTTGTAGCAGTAACTACAAATTAATAACTAACATAACTAGCAATAAAGAGCAAGTTCAAAGGTTCTGCACTTCAAGATAATTCATAACCGTTGTGGACTAGATTCTACATATGGTTTAGTGGGAAATGTGAAGGTCAGGGGCAGTCTTGGCTGCAGTAACCACGAGATGCTGGAATTCACAATCCTGCATAGAGAAAGCTGGGCAAGARGTAGGATTGCAACCTTGGACTTCAAGAGAACCAACCTGGAYCTCTTCAGGRAGCTCCTTGGAGGAATCTGCTGGGCCAGGGTCCTAGAAGAAAAGGGGGTCCAGGAGAACTGGCTAATATTCAAAYAYCACTTTCTCCAAGYCTAGGATTGGTGCATTCCWASCAGGAAAGTCAAGCAAGAGGGGCAGGAGACCTGCATGGATGGGCAAGGAGCTGCTGGGCAAACTTAATGAGAAAAAGAGCACATATATAATGTGGAAGAAAGGCCAGGCCACATGGGAGGAATACAGGAACGTCATCAAGGAATGAAGAGATACAACGAGGAAGGCCAAGGCCTGTTTGGAATTGGAGTTGGGGAGAGATGTCAGGGACAACAGGAAGGGCTTCTACAAATACATCAGCAGCAAGAGGAAGAGCAGGGAAAATGTTAGTCCAAGGCTGAACAGGGAAGGTGCCTTGGTGATGGAGGATGCAGAGAAAGCAGAGTCACTAAATGCCTTCTTTGCTTCTGTCTTCCCTGCTAAGGCTGGTCCCCGTGGGCTACAGAGACTAGATACAAAAGAGAACCAGGAGAGAGGAGGACTTTCCACTCAATGAGGAAGACTTAATGAGGGATTATTTAGACATTATTATTATTTAGGGATTTATTTATGCCTGTCCCTCACCTGGGAGGTCTCAGGTCATCTCCAAGCACACATACGTGCCCTTTCCAGCTCTGGAATTCCAAAGGCTTTCAGAGAAAACACTAGTCAAGATTGGGAAGGATCCAGCAATCTCTCCTAGCAACAAGAATATGAAGAGGGGAGTGTTAATTCAAGGCCAGGAATAACCCTCAGAGCTTGGCAATGTCAGGAGGAGCCATTTTGGTTCCAGGCCTCTCACAAGGGTAGATCTCGGAGCCCTCCAGGATGATCCCATGACACTCGTCCAGCTTCAGCATCCGGCAGGCGGTGACAGAACCGGGTGGCTCCAACCTGATCCAAGCCAAGCTGGAGCCAGGGAAAAGCAGCACATATCCCTGTGCTATATCCTTCTTTATGTGCTCATGGTGAACACGTGCTAGCTGGCTGTACGTGCACATTTAAACACCTAACCAATACGGTCAGAGATGGAGGAAACAAACCCATATAAAAGGAAGCACATTCAATAAATCACAGGAGGAACCTCCCAGCTCAAATGCTGAACACTTGCCATATGAAAAGAGGGCCCAGAAAAATAGACATCGCTGACCAGAAGCAAGGACCTAAGTCACAAATATTAAGGCCAAATCAATACTGCCCACAATAAGATACCTAGGAGTGCTGCCCTGATTACAACCAGGAAGAAGTCTAAGTTCAGGCACTCTAAAGTTGCTAAATCTACCTCAGGTAGATTAAGTAATGACAAATTCAGCCCTTATTTGAGGGAAGCTCTGCTCATATGCACAGTTTTGAGCTGTTTTTCCTGGAAAAATTACAGATTTTCCTGGAAAAATTACAGATTTGCATAGACTTCAAGTGAAAATACATATATTTCCTTTTTTTGTTGTTGCTTTTGTGTATGTTTTCTAGTACTCCAGCAACTGAAACCTAAGCCCTCAAATGCTGACACACACATACAAAATAGCACAGAGCATAAGCATTTCAACAAGCTATTTAAAAACCAAGCATCTCGGTCTCCAAAATCTAAAAGCAAGTAAAAATAGACAGAAAACTCCCACGCAGATAGCTAAAGAACCAGCTCTATTTTATACATTGAGTTTCTTCAATATTGAAGTAGAAAAAGCATTAATGATTGGGAGCAGTTTCAATTATTTTAATTATTGGTTTACCCATGAATCACACTGCACAGGTCCAAATATTTCAGCAGTTATTTTCCTGTTGTTTCACACAGGAAACATTCCTTGCAAGCTCTTCCTTGTAGCAAAAGCATCACTCCCAAACCAGCAAGTTTAAGTGAAGTCCTCAAAGAATAGCTATCAAACTATTGGAGGGCTATAAAGAGAATTCAGATTTCCCCCTAACGGGTGCACTTCTGAGCAGGCACCAAATAAAAGGGAGATTTATCCACCTGGTGTGTGTTGCCCATCAACAGCAGCTACAGACACCTCCCCTGCAGACGATGCTGTYGGATTAAGATGATATTGTAGAAGATAGAGAGGGAAAACCCAAGAGGAGGGCAAGCGAGCTCAGGTCTGTTCATTGAAGAAAAAAGGTTAATTTTCTCTAGCAGAATAAAAGCTCAAGGTCCCTTATCCCTCCTGTCGCTCTTCATTACTTGATCGGCCTCCTCTAATTTGGATCCCACGCACTGCAGTTTTCTAAGGATTTCTTTCACCCCTTCTTTCTGCTTCAAGTCTTGCAGAAGTGGTTAAATTTTTGATAGGACAGTTCAGCCATTGAGATTACGGTGGATGTTCAGCGAGAAATTATTCCTTTGATGGAAGGAAGTTGCTTATCATGGAAAACTCTCCACAAAGGTATGAATCCAAAGGGTGTTTTTGCTGGGTTATGTCGTTGTTGTTTAGTAATATTGAATATCCGCATAAAGATTCAATGGAGGGAAAAAAAGAAATTTCCAGGCCAGAAATGCTAACTAATCCCAAGTGGAGTTTTGCTTTGTTTAAATGGTTAGTTGTCCCCTTGGCAAACTATAATAGGSAAAACTAGTCTCCAAAGTCATGGCAAATGCACTAACCACAACTGAAGGCAACAAGATGTGGCCTGGCCACTTTGGAAACGAAGCTCCTGCTGCATCTGTACCAGCAACAGCCGCTTGCTCTGGGCTGAACACCGAGGTTGAAGAGGGTCCTTGCTCGGGATGGGGTGATCRGCGCCACACAACCCGTTTCAGAGGAGGCCGCTGTGGTTTATTTCCAAATCAGCACGGTTTCCTCAAGGAAGAGCCAGCAGCAACGTGGATTCCAGGGCCTATATCCACTCGAACSCCCTTTTCTTTACAGCCTGCAAAGGCTGGAAACTCATCTTCAGGTTGCAGCTCGACAGCACCATGGCTCCATCCGCTATGGGGAGAAACGCGCGCCCGGCTCCGCGCAACGCTGGGCAAACACAGCCGCTCTCACACGCAAGGGTCCCTCATAGCACTCCAGAAAATTAACTTCCAGCAGGCGAGCGAGATGCAAAATCCCAGGGGAGAAGGTTACTGCGCCAAAAGAGGGTTTATTTTAATTAAACGCTTGGTATTTTCACTGAATCCAGGGTAAGCCGAGAGACTCAGACGACYTGGAGTAAATTCCTCCCTCAGAACGGCATCACTCATCCATATCTTCTGTTGCTTGAAAGAAATAGCAGGAGGAGTCCTGAAAAAAGCACAGCTGATGCAAAACCACCAAGAGAGAAATTACCACAGTGACAGCCAACCTAGTACTATATAATTTATCTCCTACAGCAGGGAGAAGAACCTTCATCGAACTTCTACCGTTGAGGTCATCGCTCCTAGGAGAGGAAAGGAGCTCTTAAACACCCCACAAATCTGCCCAAATGAACGTGACCACCAGCAGGCCTGAAGAAAGTTCCTCCCCCGTYGCGATTCGGGAGCCTGAAATTTGTTGCTTTTAATACTCCTCCCTGCTGCATCCTTTCCTGCTAAAACCTAGGAGATGCTCCCAGTACAAACACGTAATTCATCTCCGTCTCTACTTTATTAACTTGCACAGCTCTATTACGGTACTTCCCATGCTCAGGAGCCGTGTTCTGCTTCCCGATTTCACAAGCCACGAGAAAACTTCCAGTCTGCTCCACTCCCAAGCTAAAATTTGCCTTTCTGGCCCCAAACCATCTTCTTTGATGACCCTCTACCCCCTTGTAGCCACGCTAGGGCCTCTGTTTCTACTACCCGGAGGTCCTCATGGGTCATCACTGGCTCCTTCCAAGGCCTCCATAGCCACACCAGGAGCAGCCGCCCGCTCCAAAAGGCCATGGATTCTCCCTCATTCGACTGTGTTTCCACCCATGGGCTAATTCCAGAGCCCGCAGACCTTCCAGGCAACTTGCAGCTATGGACACCAGCCCCATTGAGTTGTAATTTCCTCAAATAGCCCCTGAACTACTTCTGAAAAGAGCCGGCACATTTAACATGGATTTTTGCCTCCTTTTCCTCTCTCTTTTGTTCCTCTTTGAGGCCAAGCCCAGCAGAGTGGATTCCTGGCTCCTTTAGCTCCCAGAAGAAAGCACTTTAGAGAGGGCTCSAACAGCACCAGCATGAACCACTGCCTGGGCACTGCTCATGGCCAAGCCAAGAGCTGCATCCCCACTCCATGGGCAGASCCCATTTGCAGGACCCTTCCTGTGCCTGTCTCCTGCTCGGAGCCTTTTCTGCTTCTCAGCAGGTCCAGAGAGCAGCTCRTGCATTAGGAGAAGTTAACAGTGCGGCGCAGCGGTGAGATGGAAGCCCTGAACCAATTTCCTGCACGTCAAGCTGGTGGGTTATTTTAACTAAAGCTCGCAATTACRAAATAAAACATCAGAGGGAAACGAAAGGAACAGACTTCGGCCCTTCTCCTGTTAATTTCGGTGTCTGTCAAGCTATAATTTCAAACCAGCAGCTGTGTCAAAGGTAGAGCCGCAGCTCCCGGCTTATCGCAGGGAGAGCAGAGATGGAAAGGGGGGGATCACGGCTTGACGGGRCCCAAACCAGCAAGCCAGAGGCACCCTCCGGATGCTCACAAACAGCTTATTTTCCTCGGCACAAACAGCTGCACACACGGATAGTACCCACATATTACAGAGAAGATAGAGATGGACTCATGGTAGGAAATGGCAGCAGAAAATGCTGCTGCCCTGAAATGTTTGCACCAATGGGTGCCCACCCATCCCCAGATCCCAAAGCCCTGTGCCCAGGGACTCGACTTCTTGGTGTCCACGGCTCAAAAGTGACCCCCAAAACCTCCCCCTCGTTATTTACCCTGCTTTGCAAAGACAGGGCAGGAAACGCTCCGCGTGTGCCGGGGAATTCCCAGGGAAGCGCGGCGCTTCCCGGCTTGCTTCGAAGGGAAAATCCGGAAGCAAGGAGAAACACAGGGAAAATAAATAATAAATCAATAGTTTTGAAAGCTATTAGGAAAAAAAATCACTTTTGTTTAAAGCACTTTTGGCCCGCCCCCAATTTTAGTTAAATCTCACTGAAAAATACATCCATATGACTAAAAGACAGGATAAATGCTCCGAGACGACGCGTGCAGCCCACCTACCTCCTCCCAAGTTTACAAAACAGCRCAGTCTGCCAGCCCCCTCACGCTCCTGCTTAAGACAAGGCAGCTAATTTTRGAGAACAAGAGCTACAAACATTGGGATTGCTTCATTAAAAATACACAGTAACCCGCTCAGCCTCTGTGGAGTTCCTTCCTTCCAGGCTCCGCTCACACAAAGTGGCCTGAGCGAGAGGCAAAACCCAACTCATCTCTCCTAGAAACCGAGATGGGAATGTGGTTTTGCAATAGGTTTAGGTGGAAAGGAGAGTCTTTAATTTAATTTGCATTTGATTAATTTGCATTAATTTGTATGCGATGAGCAGSATGGGCAAAGCGACCGGGACACAGATGCCAAGGCAGCAGCTTGGCCCAAACACCAGACAAGCCYCATCCTTCAGCTCATGCTTCATAAAACTCACAGGGCAGCGGCAGGTTTGAGCAGCAGGGAATCAGCTTAAGGTGATTTTTTTTATACATATATTTCTCTAAAAAGCAATATTTTAGTCGCAAGAGATTTCACACAGTGAAGTTATAGTCCGTAAGGATAAATGAATCCRAAATTGCTTTGGCGGAATAAATATTTGTTTGAGCTCAGAAAATGCAATGCATCAGAAGAGAAGGTACCCATTATATTGTGGGGCATTTTACTAATACATTTACCGTGGTTTAGCCTCTTCCATTTCCCTCTTCAATCTCGACAGTATTATAGACTCTTATCATTAATTTATAGCTTTCTATTTCCAAATGCCACACGAATACACCAGATAAAATGAAGGTCAGGAGCGGCGTATGGTTTCTTTTGGAAATACAACATCCAGATGAAGTACCTATACAAAAGAGCTTCAAAGACGAGGAGAACCACTCCACAGGGACCAGGAATGGGTCCCAAGGACACAGGTTCCGACTGTTTTCTCTTCATGGAAATGGAACATTCTGCAAAGAAGCATCAATTCATAGAGGAATTTAGGGGAAAGCAGAGAGCTGTGGCTGGAGAGAAGAAAACACAACTAGAGTTTCACCCATCCWTGAAGGACGCCGGGAGCAAAGAGASCAAAGGGRATTCCAAGAASAGGAGCAGGTTTCTGATGGGCTTAAAGAACGCAATGAGGAAGATGCTCGGGTGACCTCTCCTGAACAGCACCCTGCTTAAAAAGAAAATTCAATATAAGGGAAAGCACCGAGGGTAACAGGAACATGCATTCTCCAGTGCTCATTACCAACCCCTTTTATTCCGTGTAATGTGCTAAAACAGACTTAAAATTGGCCACAACAGCCACACAGTAGTCCAGGTGACTGATGCAAGGCSAAGATACTCCTATAGTTTTGGGGCATCCCACCCTGGGGCATGGGCTCTTATCTCTCCTACTGCACAGGGAGAGGAACGTGTCATGAGTTTTGCATGGCCCAGACCCAAAGCTCAAGGAAAAGCAGCTCAAACCTGATGCAGAAAGTGAACRGGGCCAAGATGTTTCCTTTTGATCGCTCCAAAGTCAAAACCAAAAGGAGCTCAAAWGGACAAAGCTGGCCCAAGAACAGCAAAAACGCAACTATTTTGTTCTTGGAAGAAAAGCAAAAGTAYGTGCTTCAAAAAGAATGCAAGAAATTTGAAGTTTATATTATTGAAGGGAAATAAAACTCTTCCACAGGAGTGTTTAAAGCAAAATAGAAAGTTATATAACATAAGGYTGTTATGAGAAACTGCAGAGGGAATGCAAAGTAAGAGTGTTGTCACTATCTAGCAAATGCAGAGGAAAGCTTGGTTACTCCTGCTCGAGTATTTTTGCTCCCGCTATGCCCCAAATTCCACCCACTTCCAAGGGGCCTGAGCTGCACGGGGACCCCGAGTACATTTTAAGGCTGTGTAGCAGCCAAGAACGGAGAGCAAATGAGGAAATCCAAAYGCACAATAAAAAGCCATTGCACGAAGAGACTTGGGCTAAAAATATCATAACATGGGCCAGCCTTAGTGACCGCTTAAGATTAAGCACTGGACTAAGCCACGCAACAACCGTGGCCAAGGCTTGCCTGCAAAATCCCCTTAGTGATGGATTTTGTTGTTGTTAGTTTTCCGTGCAGTATTAAGCCACAATTGATTTTTGCTAAAAAGATCCTATACAACAGCATAAAAACTGCAAACAAACGTTTTAAAAAAAAAAAATCACTGTTTGTCAAAGTGGATCTAAATGGACAGTCTTTAAAATAAAGCCCTCGTAGGCTACGGCTTGTGATTACACCTAGTCAGTGCAGTAAAACCCTCAGCTCCTTCACATGCCAAGCATGCAGAGTGCCTGGGAGCATGTACATGGGCCCTTCGAGCTAGGCACATTCCCAAATCATGGAAAGCGACAGCAATTCCACGTGTGACCACGCACACAGAGGTGCTGCCCAAAGCGCCGAGTAGCCRCACGGACCTTCCCCACGAGCTGCACAAGGACAAGGATCCTCCGCGGCCGGCAGCCCCAAGCCATAAACGTGTCACAGCCTTGATAATTGGTGGCAGGGCAAGAGGACGTCGCATCCATATCGCTGACGGATGGCTCCCTTCGCTCGGAGGCTCCCGTCACCGCTACCAGGTTCTCTTTCCACCCCTCATCATCAGCCTTCAACGTTAATAGAACAGGAACACGATGAGAGTCTCCAAGGGAGAAGATCATCCCCCTCTAAAAGAGTTTTAAAGGCACTTCAATAATCCTCCGTCCTTCACCTTCAAGGAGGCAAACCCAGGTACTCTCTTCCACCGCCCTCAGTGCTTTGGGAAGTGAAAAACCAGCAGGAAATAGAGCAAAGAAAGCAGAGTCGTTGACAGCATCAACCAGCCACGGATTTGTGAAGAGGCCARTTCCCCTGCTCAGGAGTCCAGCCTGTGCTAACTGCAAAGAGAACTGATGCCAGCAGGTTGGCTACAAGAAGAGCTGTAAATTCTTACCTAAGTAACTTGTTTCTCATTAAACAAGGAGGGGAAAAAAAAAAAGGTTTAAGCCTGGTAGGAAAAATAGAATAAAAACAAATCACAAAGGGGAAGTAAAGGAAGCTGGAAGATTTATATACTGCCTGCGATGTGAAGGTTTATAGGAAAATATCACTGCTTTGAGTCACTATTAGACAGTTTTGCTTGCCTACCACATTATCGCCTACCCTTGGTTCCTTATACCCAGCTAGACTGTTGCAGTGGCCTATTTTTAGAGGAGGAACAGCCACATCCCAGTCTCGCTATCACAAAACTCCTTCTGCTGGACATGGGATCACTCCAACTGTTGGGAAGAGGTGGAAATATCCCGCATGGGCAGGTCCACCTGCACCCACCCTTGCCTTGTTAGAACTKCAACCATCGTCATCACCACCCCATAGACCCGAAAGGCTCTTGTAGCACAAGAGAGGAGGAAGTAATCATTGTCTTAATGCACTGCAGGCTGTAACATTCAGYGAGAACAAGCGTAAATATTTCATTAGTTCATAAACCATGTCATTACGGGGCAAAGGGAATAAAAACAGTTGCTCACGCTTCTACAACATGGCAATCAAGATATATTTCTTTATTAATCCTTYAATGCTATAAAGGCTTTAATGAGCCCATTTAGCTTCTGTCTATCCACCTACTACGTTTCCTAAACACGGGCTGGGAATCAAAAAATAATCACGCTCAAAGGCTGAATTTCCGCCTCAAATTGTTCATCTTCCCTTGCCATACACATTAGCACTGGAGCTGTCAATATGGAGTTCCCTTAAACTGTGGGTTGTGCTTCTAAGCTTGTGTTTACGCTCATTTTAGATGCAATAATAATAAAAATAATAATAAAATCTTCCGCGTACTAATGCCTCGCATTGCGCTGTCTCCCAGGCATTTGCTTCCCTCCAGCTCACACCAAGGACGATTCCTCCTATCCACRTCCCCTATAGGTGCCTACCAGCAAAGTTTGGAGCTGCTGCTCCAACTAGTACTTGATTTGAGTGCAACTTCTCCCTTAAAAGCAGCGTGGCCCCTCGGTGGTGCAGAAGGGACGTTAATTTGGTTGAAAATCACCTTCCTCGCCCAGGAATAACTCCCTTAGTGAGCAAACAGGCCCTGGATGGGTAATGCCAACTAGATGGAAGCATTTTTCAGGCTACAATGAGGTCAAAACTGCAGGCAAACAGGAAATACTGTAGTTAAGAGTTTGAGTTAACACTGGGATTAATATCGTTGGCATTATAAAAAGCATCGGGAACTATTTAGCAAGTGATGGACAGGGCAGTTTTGCCTCTCATCCAGAGGATTCAGTCATCAAAACCACTCTGATAATTGCACGCTGAACCGTTGCTTGAACGGGCACCAAAACGGAGCATCTTTATTGTGTTTGAAATGCCCTGGCGTGGCCAGAAGGCTCTCGAGTCACTGCAAGAGGGGGCCTGCAGGAGGGGCAGAGCAGCAATCACAGCCCCCACGGGTTTAAATCGATGGCTTTTCTTGAGAAAGGGGCATTTTAAGGAGCAACGTATGCTAATGCGTATGTTTGGAATTGAAAAACAGGCTGCTTGACCCACAGATTCCCACCCAAATCTGCCTGCTTTACAACCAGAACAGCAGCAAAAGCACTGCCCAGCGGGCTGAATGTTTCTCTGCCACTAATTCCATCAGTTAAGCCAGAACAGCCTTTCAGCACTCGAGTTTYAGCAAGGAGAAGCTACTCCTCAACCACAACAGCTCCTGAAGCCGTTTTATCAGCGATATCTTCCCATCTCTTCCTTGCCAGAGCCTCCCAAAGCCTTCTTGCCAGCTCTTATCAGATACGCTCGCCTTCCAACTCCATCACTTCTCAAAACAGCTCGCTCGGGATAGGAAAATAAAGCAGAAACRAAACGCAGGAGCTAAATAAAAACCCCTCCAGCACCTCGCCAGCCACGGGAAAATAACTGCAGCCYGTGTCACTCATGTGCACCGAGCACCTACCAGCTCCCTGTGGGCTCCGTTTTCACATTTTGATGCTTAAGCTGAAGAGAGGCATCGATGCAAAGCAAACAACAACAACAACGTGCTGTTTTCCAGTTTAAGAGCATTTTAAGCGAGCCTGCAGAGCCAGCCACGTTGTTTCTGGAACTGACTAAACCCGGGAAAGGAGGGGTTTGGCTCTGCYGCGTTTGCTGCTTGCAATGGTTTTCCTGCACCAAGCGCTTCTAAGAGGGAAGTGGATCTGGGTGCTCACGTGTGACACCAGCCCCCCAGGGAAAGGCTCCATGCTCAGCAGGCTGCTACAGGCAAACAGAAGCAGCAACAAGGGATGGAGACCTCACCAGGCTCCTTCAGCATCTGAAAATTGGTGTTTAATTCCTAAAAGAGAAGCCAGGCAACCTGGAGCAGCTCTATTCCACCAGTGTCCACACAGACCTCAGCTTAAAATAAAAACTTTTCTGCTCCTTAATCAGCTGTGAGCCCATTGCAGACCTTAAGTTTAACTCCTTTTTTCTTAAACCCAAAGCCAAATCACACTTGCCTTAACACAAATGGATTAAGGAAGAGAAAAGACTAACAGCCATGAGGGAAGAGGGGAGGGAATGGATGAAGCTGCCTGCACTAACCGCTTCTGGCTCCCAAATTCAACTGCAGGGCTGCAAAACAAGGAGGAGGAGCAACCAGATCGTCTTTATTTAACCAGTGTGACAGATGCCAGACACTAAAGCTGCACCAGCTCCTGCTTTTTGCCCTCTGAAGTTGGATAYATCCCTAGGTCGGCCGCTTCCAAGTCTGCAGGTCACCGTAATAACACTTGGGAAGCTCATTAGAGATGGGGTTTTGCTCAAGCCGAGGGAGGAAACTTCTGCCAACTTCCAACGCCTGCCTAAAACCCACCCTAATAAATAGACCTTAGCAAGAGTGCCCGATGCTCCGTTGCTGGCCACCCAAGCCACAGCTGACCAAAGTGCTAAACGGGCAGAGTAAAGTGATATTAGGGATTAATCCTCCCTCCAGGGAGGTTCAGCGAGTTGCTTTAGTTATTCCTATTTTAACAACGCAAGCGGGCTCTCCCACGTCTCCCCAAACGCGTCGGTGAACCTATGGGAAAGGCAGCGAGGCGATCCACGGCGGCGGGATGCTGCGCTCCCCAAGCCCCGCATCCCGCYTCGGCGAGCCCGATCCCAGCCACGGGGCTGCTCCATCGGGCACGGCTCCCMCGCAGGGCGACGCTCCGTGGGAAGAGGCGTGCCCGGTGGTGGCCAGGCCCGCGCCTTCCAGACGGTGGCACCCGGGGCTCGYTACGCGGCCRCGGCGGAGGCGCCGCCGGGGCAGCGGCTCGGCCGGAGCATCGCGCAGCCCGGCAAGTTCGAGGCCTCCGGTTCGGTACCGGCCTCCGGTTCGGTACCGGCCTCCGGTTCGGTACCGGCCTCCGGTTCGGTACCGGCCTCCGGTTCGGAGCCTCGGCAGGAGGAGCCGGCCCCGTGCGGAGCCCCGGGGAGCGGAGCGCGGTGCTGCGGGCGCTCGCGCGCCAAGGACGCGCATCCATCGCCGCCCCAGCTACACAGCCCGCTTTTATTTTAACCCCTTTTTCTTCTTCCTCCCCCCTCCCCTTCCCGCGCTTCGGTTTCCAACCATCGCAAAACACCAACCCCGCCGACTCCCCAAGGGGCACGCGAGCCACGTCCAGAGGGAAGGATGAACCCAGGAGCGGGGGGGGAAGGAGGAAGGGAAAGCGCTGCGGGGAGACGCGGGCGGCTGCGGGCGCTCGGGCTCCCTCGCGCCGCGCAGCCCCGGCCGCCCCCGCCCCGCMGCTCCCGCTCCAGCCCCGGCGCAAAAGTTGGCGGCGCCGGATGGGCCCCCGCGGCGACCTGTTGGTCCCCGCGTCCCGCCGCGGAGCGCCCCTCACCTGCGCCTCGTGCCCTCCGTCCCGCGGCGCCGGTGCGGCCGCGGGGCGATGCGGCGCCGGCCGCCTCCCTCCTCCTCCTCCTCCTCCTCTTCCTCCTCCTCCTGCTGCTGCTGCCGCCGCTCCGCGCCCCGGGCGGGCAGGCGGGCGGGCGCCGAGGCGAGGCGGCAGCGCCGGCAAACGCGGGCGGATTGTGCCCCCCTCGCGGCTCGGAGGGACGGCGAACTGCAGCCGCAGACCGCGGGCTGCAGCCCGAGCCCTCCCCTCCTTCCTTCCCTCCATCCCGCCCCCGCTCCCTCCCCTCCGGCGCTGCCCGGGGGGCACCTGCACGCCGCGGCTGCCGATGGCGCCGAGCGGGAGCCCGCGCATGGACCTGGAGCCCCCGCTCCCTCCTTCCCCTCATGCGACTCGCTGGGAAGCTCCTTGCTGCCAAGGGGAGCGAGAACGGGGCTTGCCTGGGAAGACGCGGCACGGCGGATGCGGAGTATTCCCACCGGCGAGCCCGGATTTCAGCGGAGAAGCTTCCCAGGCAGCGAGAAACGGGAGAGCTCCGGGGCTGCGGCGCTAACGCTGCGCCCGAGCTCTAGTCACGGCGCACGGTCTCATCTGAAAAGTGATAAATATTATAATATTTAATATAAGACTGTTGAAGGTGTGAATGTAATTCCCCAASGTGCCACTCTAGCTTCTCCTCATCCACCTCCGTGCTCTTGAAATGACTAGAAAGGTTGATAGTGGCTTCGCTGGCGACGGGAGCAGCTCCTTGACGCTTCAGGCTATTTTGTCGCCCAACTTTTGGAGGTGCAAGTCCAGAGAAACCCCAGTGACCTCCTCATCACGACCTCCTCAATGAACGTGCACAAAGAAGCTCAATTAAAAGGCTGCAGCAATTGCTGTCGCTCCGGCTCTCCCTAACTCCAGTCCCTGCTTCTCTGCAGGGGCTGCTGGAAGCCACCACCATGAGGGGCACCTTTAAAAGAAGTCCCCACTTGATGAGTGGGAACTTCTCACCTTACACGTAGGAAAGACTGAGCGTAAGAGCTGAACACCTTGGCCTGGGACTCAAACTGAAGGTAATCAGCCGCTTCCAGGACATATTCAG
This sequence comes from Eudromia elegans, assembly GCA_003342815.1. NCBI lineage: Eukaryota > Metazoa > Chordata > Aves > Tinamiformes > Tinamidae > Eudromia > Eudromia elegans. The sequence continues at coordinate 41,549 of PTEX01000438.1, read as the reverse complement.
CAGTTTCTAGGGCTTAGCTGTTTGCAYGTCTGTCAAGGACGATGAAACCCAACCAGCAACTCAATCACGAAGCTGAAACACAAAACACAGGGTGAATACAGCAGCAACAAACCTGCTCCAGCCTACGCACAGTTTCAAGTCAATAGGGGCTCAGCACTGGCAGCTCTCCTGTCATACATAAAACACCTCTGTATAGCTCTTTTAGGCTACTTCTGCAAAGAGAATTATAGAATTTTGGCAAATACCACCCCTTGTTTACTTTACACGCTGACATTTGTATGCAGTATCTTTCAACGATGCCTAGAGGCAGGCACGAACAGCTACTGAAATCATCATTGCCATCGCTATCTAACCAGCTGCTTGGTTCTGCCAAACCCAGGACACTGGAGACTTCACGACTCCTCTGCCCTCCAGATCTCCTGGTACCAACAAGAGCTTAAGGGATTCCCATCCCTCACCTCCAAGTTGGGCCTCCTCCTCACCAGCCACCAACTGGTCTTCCTAACCCTTCATTAGATGTTTCCACACCATCACCCTCAACTAGTTTTGCCTTATGTTTCAGGATTATTCACAGCAAGTGAAAAATTCTTCCCCGCTCCCTCAGTTTGATACCTTCTTTATACAGCTGGTTGGTGCTTGACCTTTGCAGTTGTCTGCATAAATTATATCTTAGATTTGCTGGCTTGTTGTTTCACACGCTACTTTTTGAGAAATAGGTTGAATTATTTTGCCCTGATAGGCTGTTGGGGCATGTCTAGCTGGAAAAGATGGGTTGAGTTTCCAATGTCTGGGGCAGGTGAAATGAAGCTGATGAGAACTAAGGAGTTCTAGGAGGAAACRTGGTTGTAAATTCAACATCTTGATTGTATTTCTGCCCATTTCTTTCTTAGCAAAGCTGAAGTGCTAGAAAGGCAGACCTGACTAAACCCATAGGATYTGGGTTGGGGAAGAACAGAGATTCCTGCCTCTAAGTATGGTTCAACTTATTCCAAGTTGTGACACACGAGCAATAGTTAAAGGAAATTAACTATATGCACTTCCACAAGGAAGTTGCTCCAGTACAATCCAAACGTCATTCCTTCCAGAAGCCCAGAGAGGACAGCCCCACTTATGCAAAGAGTTACTACGAGCACTGTATCCAGAGAACTYGGAAGGAGCAGCCGGGCACGGTCGCCCTTCTGAACCTCTCTAATGGACCTGTCAACACTGCACATTGCTTGGCCACCTCCTCATAAAGCCCAAGTTGGGGACAGAGCTGACATAACCTCTGCAGTTTTTCTGCCCCACTGCTGATCTGCATTTGAAAACAATACATCAAACAAGGACACAAACTCTTCAGTTTTTTCCTACTGAAAACTCATGAAAAACCTACCTTCTCTTTTAAATTCCTGCATGGTTTGTGCCTGAAGGCACTTAGTGCCTTGCACACGGTCTAGCTAGCTTCTCCAATAGCCTTCTGCAGGTCCTTGGAATATTTAGGGTCCCTTGAATATTTACGTTAAAATAGGTATTGCTGGTATTGCTACATTTGGACATGAGCCCTTTTCTCCAGGATCTTTTCATCTGGCACCTCAGTCTCTAGAAAGCAGCAGGTCCATGGAAGAACTTTCCCACTCTCAGCCACCAGTGGAGAGTGACCATCCAAACTACTTAGCTGCCCAACATCATCATCACAGGTTTCCTTCATACTCCACTTTCCCTTCACTGTGGGGTCTTGTGAATATTCACACAATTAAATCCTTTTTTCCTGGCCTTCTAACTCCTCCTTTTGGTCTCCTCCAAACCAGACACCATGCACCAGTGCTGCATAATCTGGAAGGATGGACAGACACATCTGGCAAACCGTTCTTCTCTTAATGCCTCTCAGCATGATTCCTCCTTGAGGACCAGCATGACACTCTTCATTCATGCAACTTAGGATTGATGGAAGCCTCCAACTCTTCCTGCAGACCTGCTATTTGGCCAATTACTCTCCATCCTCTTTGTGGGCAGTCAAGTATTTCTAGCCAAATGTTACACCAGGCTCTTGAAATTAATTTTTTCCTCATTTTTCATTACATCACTTAATTCATTTTTTCAATTTTTTAACCCTGGTCTTGTCTTCTACTTACAGTCCCTCCCAGCAGATAAACAAACACACTGCTTATGCCACAGTCCAGATCCATAAGGAAAATGCCCAGCAGAACTGSATCCTTCCACGACTAGGTATGTTTTATGGCCCTGCTGCCTCCTTCCTAGCAGGACCTTGAGGCCAAAGGAAACATGGGAATAAAGTCAGGTCACTTTAGTGAAGTGGTCTGGTTTAAGAGAAGGGTAGAAGGCAAATATGTGGTTTAACAGACAAGTAACCCACTGCATGGCCATCAACAGCACAGCAGATACAGCACAAATTCCTTTAGATGGATGGCTGGGCATTCTGCTGAAGTGAAGAGAGTTTCCAAGAATACTCCGCCCAATACTGTGTCACTGCTAGTGTTTTACTGGTGGTGTCACACRTGGTTCCTATCTTGCTTAGGGCAGGACACGGAGCCTTCCTTATCCACCTAGAGAAGCAACTGAGGAGCTGGAATGCAATTTGGCAGCTTGGAAGCCAGCCAGGACCCTCAAGTTAGCAACCTTTACTCTGAGCAAAGTGGTTTGATGGCCAGAGTGGCTGCAGTGCCTCCCTTGGTGCCTCTTCACACTAGCCTGAGGGAGCAGAGCTATCCTGGGTGTTCTGCATGTCATGCTCAATCATGTAGCTCTGCCCTCTTCCAGAGGCTCTTTAACAGCATCCACTTGATGCCTTTCCCCACAATCGCCATTAAATGCTGAGCACCCTCGATATAAACCCTTGAAACAAACCATGGTATTTGCCTTCCATAGATTAATGACTAGGTTAGGCCTCATCTTGGCCAACACCCACAGAAATTCCCCCTCCATACAGTCTCACTGAAGTTGCTCTTTGTTTATAGGGACCCGTCAGAGAAGAATGCAACCAAAAACMTAAAGTCTGGACTGGCACAAATTATTATGGAATGGCTGTTTCTACACAGCAGGACCAAGTTCAGCCTAGGAGCAAGCAAGAGAAAAGATAACAGCAYGTGCAATATAAGCAAAACTTGGAAAGAAATCTGAGGCTAAGACAAAACTGTTATTTGTAACTGCATTTGTTTCACAGGGCATTATATAAAGGCTCACCCACTGTTTAGTAGGGAGAGAAACCCTTGCCTGCACCATGTGGCAAGCTTCCTTTGCCGGATAGTGCCCTGGAGCTTTCTGGAAAGGCAACGTGGCTCCTCGCTCACAAAAACTGCTAACTCTTCTTGGTATGAAGCACTGCACATCTCCTGGACACACAGATGTGGGGGAAAAGAGCACAGCAGCTCTATTCCACCCCTCAATATTCAGTCTCCTTCACTGTCCTTGAGCTTTCATGCCTTGGATCCTCTCTACTGCAGTCTGCATTATCAGCTCACCTGAGAAAAGGGAAAAGCAGTTTCTGAAAAGTCTGTTAATACAAATGACATATTAATAAAGAGGCATCTTATCTCTGCCTCTTCACCAACCTTTTTTGGACAAATCCAATCAGTTTGGCAGCAGCTGTAATCTCTTTAAACATTAAAGCAGGATGCTGGTTCCAAGAAGGAAAAGTTTTCACAGACAGTCACAAGGCTCGAGTTCGAGGCATTGGTATTAGAGACATTGAGGACTTCCAGTTCTGCTATTGCTCATTGCTAGAATGGYCTCCACCTCCACAGGGTGGAGGAGYTGAGTRTCCCATGGAGGTGCAGCTGCTCTGCTCAACATGGGCAGCTCCACGGCCAGACCTGCAAGCCATACTGTGAACCTACCCAAAGACTGAGTTTGTGTAGATGCCTCACCTGCAGCCATGCTCACCTCTATCCATCCAAGCAGTGGTGGTGATGGCATCCTCTTTATGAAACCAGCTATAACTCACACAACCTATAGGAGACCATAGCTCTCTGCCTACCTTGTCTTGAAAAGGTCCAAGACGTCCTCTTCCACCTCCCAGAAGAGGGCCCCAACCAGAGGCCATCCAGCTGTCCTAGGGACAGAAGCATCCTCCAGCACTTCACTTGATGAGATGGCAGAACAAGATGAACCTTATTGGGGGTAAAAAAAATCTCTAAAAAAAGAGACATTGAGACAAACTGATCCAGAGAGGAGGARAACTCATACAGAAGAGCACAAGGCATTAAACCAGAGCAAGAACCCCATGCTCTAGTCCTCATGCAGGAACAGTTCCTAAACTCCTGTTCAATGCTAAGGGCTAAAAACAAATCAGCAGAACAGCAATGACGGATGMCCAAGTCATGGTTCTCACTTCTCAGCGCTGTTTTCTTACCATCCCATTCCTTGATGATGCTGGATGGCTAATGTATTTTAAATGAAACAGAGCAGTGTGTCTCCAAGCACTGCAGTCTTAGGTGGACCTAGCTCAGAGTATCAACAGTTCTGGTTATTTGTTTGCCATAAAGAAATCAGGGAGCTGATCCAGGACAAAGATTAGAGATATAATGGAGAAAAAAAATGGATACATGAGGAATACTTAGCTTAAAAAGAGACAAATAAAGGAGGAAAAGATATATAAGCAAATGCACAACATGAAAATTTAAGTAAATCATCATGAGAGCCTTCCCATGAGAGCATGTGCAAGGAAACACCAGAAGCAATCAGTTTGAAGACAGTATAAAAGAGCATAATTTTATTTAAGATAAAATTAGTCCAGAGAGTCCAGTGCTGCAAGCCATTCTTGAAACAACATTACCACCACCCCCTCATTTACGTGAGGGCAAAGTTACGTCAGATCATAACTAAATTACAAAGGTGAACCTGGAAAACTTCATGCTCRAGGAAGCAAACCAAGTACTACAAGGCAGAGGCCTGCAGATGTTTCCCAGATGGAGAGCTTCGGGAAGGGGATATTTCTGCACTGCTTTAATGCCTATGGCTCAGGAAACTGCCTAAGACACAATTCTGGGCTACACGGACCATTACTCTGCTATAACATGACCATTCCTAGAAGCTTACGTTGCTAATTTGTGCCTAAAACCCAAAGAGCTCCAACTACGAAATACARGCCATAACGTTCCCTCGATAACATTTTCCTCAACGCTATTGCACTTGACGAGTAAAGCATGCAATTCTATTTATTTTTTTAAATTAAGGACAAAATTTACAGCACTACAGGGCCAACGACGCGGTTCTTACCGCAAAGGGCAACTTGTTGAGCAACGAGYGCGGCCGTCGCCTCCAACTAAGCAGGTGACAAGACGGAGCCCAGGAGTTGGGAAGAACCGCTCCAAATGAGGAGCTTCCAAAGTCAATTAAAATAATGAGGATGCAAAATGCAGACTAATACATTTCAGCCTAGAACATATGCCTTGTTTTTCAGCCCATGACGCCGTGTCCTCATCACTTAGAGCCACCGTTGAGGCTTGATTTTATTGGTTTAGCTACATCGATTGCTAAAACACATAGTCGTGCCGCACTAATCACAGCTTCCAGTCACCTTCTAYCTGCTTTGTGCATGCAACTTCCACAGCTGTAATTTAACATTGTATTTTTCCCAGGTCTTCATTCAGGCTTGRTAGCTGCATCTCCAGAACCTCATAAAGAATCAATACGTTTCCATCTACATGAAGACGTGAAGTTTTAGTCTATTTAGAAATGTGATATTTTATCATTGAGAAGGAATAAATCCTATTAACGTTTAAGAAAATAGACTTCACTAACATCAGGCCCATAAATACTGTGAGACATATGGTAAGATAGTTTCCTGCAATCATGTACGAGCATTAAGTACTAAAAGTGCCATAGAGAAAATAGAAAGATGGCATTAAGCTATGTACAGAAGAGAAAATTCAAATAAAAGAGACAATAAGAGAATATTATCAATAAGATTGATACTACAAAAAAATCCTTCCTCACCCAAACAGTCCAAGAAAAACACCTTGCAGTGTTTGGTTATCAATAACATTTTGTTTGATGATGTTTCCACCAGAAATTTGGGGTTCTTGGGGCAAACCTAGGGGTGGGTGTGCTGGGTGATGGAGAGGGCCGAGCCTGGTGCTGCCCCTTAGTCCCTCAGCTGGTCTCTGAGCAGGGACRCAGCGGCTCGGCTCTCTCCTCACACTGTCCTTAGGATGAAAATAAAGGATGAAATAAATAAATTCTGCTTCATACAGGATTGGCCTGTTAGATCCAGTTGCAGTGTGTATTTGTTGGAGAAAGGGCAGCTGACGGAGCATCCAGGCCGCCAGAAATGGATGTTTCCTTAAGAAAAAAAGTAATAATAAAGGAAAAAATGGGGGGGAACAACTTGGTTTCCAGAAGACRCTCCCATTACAATGCGCACAGCAGAGAGGAGCCACTTAGCCTGTGCACAAGGCTGCCAAAGTCCCTCCATTCCCACTGATCCGAAGGGCCCCCGTGATCTCCTTTCCCTTCTGGCTGCAAAGCCAGCCAGGACATTGCGGGAATGGCAGCAGGGAGAGGAGGGGCGGCTTTCATCCATCGTGGGAGCTTCCCTGAAGGGAAAATTAGGGGGAATTCTCCTTTCCCCTTAAGGGAGCAAAGCTGTAACCCGTTCTGAATAAAATCTGCACTTGCAAATTAGCCAGGATGACAACTGACCCAACACCGAGCGACGATGCCAAGGAGCAATTCAGAGGCTGCCCAAGGCCACTTGCAGAGGGCATCAGCCACATTAGCTTAGGTACTGAGAGGCAGTGGCAGAAACGCTACAGCCTGGACTCAAAACACAGGGAGTTTTAATTTAAAACGTACCTGGGATGTGGGTTATCCGAGCTGTGCATTGCCGTTCGGCACCTGCAAAGACAACGCAGCATTTTCCTGGGGCATTAGTGGCCCTTGAGAGTAATTTCCATTTGCTCCTAAAACAGCAATGGAAGAGCAAAAGCCTCCTTAAATATATATATACAATATATAATTATATATATAGGGATGTGTGCGTGTGTATATATTTTTTAGGCTGAAGAAGAGAGAATTGAGCCAAGAGTCAAGGTGCACAAGATTTAGGGCAACTCATTCAGATCCAATCATCTGTTGTGTAACCAATAGCTCTGCACTCAAGGGGCAACTGAATTTCTCAGTTAAAAAACACCCTTGTTTATTTTACATGTTGCAGACATAGGAAAGCCCTCTAGGCAAAGAATTGCAAGGTCTTAAGAGAAAGAGAGAACTGAGAAAAAAAAAAAAAAAAAAAAA
>PTEX01000438.1:5803-34279 GCA_003342815.1 Eudromia elegans | reverse complement strand
AAGACTTAAAAACTCTCATACAAAAGAAACTTAACAGATAGAAGATCCAGAGGGCCAATACTTACAAACCTGTTAAGTTTTTAAATCCATTTAAACAGTTATTTCACTAGGCTCCTGCAGCTGAACAAAGAAGCCACGCACATAGATGATTCATAACCTTTTGTATTCAAAACTAAATGGCATGTATCAAGTGTTCTTAAGCCATAAATATTAGCTTTTTAAAAAAGTTTTTAAAGTTAAATTRCATTTAAGAAAAAAGGGAGGATTTAGGACTCACGCTGTAGTGTGGGACCATTTAAAACAGCAAGGCTCTAGCAAAATGTTTCCAGCAAAATAAGAGCTGCCAGCGCTCTCCTGTCTSCATCAAACGTCATCAGGGTGTTAGCATCACTCAGCAAGTGCCCTGCTGTGAGCAAAATCACGATAATCCACTCAATAATTGCGCTCCCAAATCAGCGCCTATTTGTTTCCTGTGCTCAGAGATCCTTTCTCCTCTCAATAGAAATTTTATGGATTATTTGGAGTAGGGAGAATCTATATGGCATAGAAAACGCCCGAGTGCCTTCAAACGGGATGAATAATTTCGCATTTATCCGGTGCCCTCCTTCACGAGCTTTCCAGATGCACTTCACACATTGATTCGCTAACTACCTGCGTTAGAGGCATCGTTTCCAGCCCCTCACRGGAGGGAAAACAGCTACAGTTTACCGTAGGCAGCAGCAATAAGCAGAAGTTTAGCAAGTAGCAAGGGGAAGATGAAGCATTTGGAATCACCYGGGGACTTTTCAAGAGCACAGCAGAACTATCCAAGCTCAAATTGGACCAAAATAATGTTCTTGGAGTTAATATTCTCAACACGGAAGAGGAGCATGATTCCCCGTCAGGTTGGATGCCTGAGCATCCAACATCCAAGGGACTAAGTCTCCTCCACCAGCTACTTAGCTCACCCCGAGCTGGGTATCAACGCTGGATATGTTGCTCCAAAACATATAGATTCTTCAAATCCATCTTCCCATCCATGATCCGTCTCTTTTCTATAAACCCCATTTCAAGGGACGCTTCCTCTTGAATGTGGCTTTCAAATGAAAAAAACTAAGTAGAACTGTACACTTCCCATCTCCCAGAGGTGGTTTATAGGGTGGTGTATATTTTCGGAAAGCTCATTTTAACAAGGCTTTTAAACAAAGCAATTGAAATCCTTATTATTTTTTCCTCCCAGTGGGTTTTGCTAACACAAAAACAGCAGATACCAATTTAATATTTTGAGCCTATTGTGCTATCTGATAGGAAATGTGAAATAAAAATAGGAAATTCAAATATTGCACTTATCTAATGAAAGCTTTGCTGATATTTGCCAGGTATTCTGCTACTATTTGCTAGAAAAAGTGATCTTTGCTCTCCTCACACATATCACGTTTTGAAACAAGCCTGAACCTCTGCTACATTTCCTGGCTACATAAGAAAGAACATTTTTATCAGGAGGTTTCCACCGTTCAGGTGCAACTTGGGCCAAATGAACAAGAAAAATGGAGCTGTTGCCCACAGGCCTTGCGTGAAGCTCTGCCCATGTGCATTCACATGGCAAGTTCATTTAACATGGAGAAGATTGCATGGATAAATGGGAAAACCCAAGTGGAAAAACACGGCACAAATGGGGCTTCATAGCACTGACCTTTGCACAGCTGCTAAGGAAGGGAAAATAAATCCAGGTTTCTTTCTCAAGGCTGTGAGCACTGGCAGAACAGAAATCTAAGCTCAAATGGCTGAACAAAACATCCTTTTTCTGCCCTTTTTGGGGGTATTTCTACCACTGGACTCGCATTTAAGCCAAGGACACCAAGTTCATTACAGTTCTGTGGGACTGCACATGTGGACTGCTCCTGCAAAACACAAACACTCATCCTAAGGGAAGGTATAACCCAAACAGTCCAATGAAGTCTTTAGCACCAGCAGTTAATACTTTCCAACACAAATACTAAAATTAAGGTAACTTACTAAATATATGTGCTTTTTTTGAGGCTACCTTAGCAATTTGTTTCCCAAACAAGCAAATGAGAGTTATCTTTTACTAGCAAATTGCCAAATGGCATTAGGAAACTTAGCTCAAATGGGGTTTGGGGCAATCCAAATCCTCCTTTGGGAAATCATAAAACAAACACACACTTTTGCAGACTTCAAAAAAAAAAAATCAAACCTGAGCAGAAGTTTCAGCACAAATGTGTATTTTTGATGGARGAAATTTCTGATCTACAAGAGCTCAGTCTGCTGCTTTATTTCTCCTGAAGTCCAAAGGCAGGCAGTTCTCAGAAGCATCAGTCTGTATGAGGGAGCTTTCAGGGCTCAGCCTGAACTTTCCCAAGTTTATTGGGCTTTGCTGAGCTGGATGTCTTGAGAAACATGGAGGCAGCCTTGGAAAATCAGCCACAAATCTCCTCCTAGAGATGAGGGGCACCCATAAAATTTAGAGAGAACCATGTTATGAGCAAGGAAGATGTAGGATGCTTGAAAAAAGTTTCCATTGCTCTGGAGATGCATCTGATGGAAAGGTCTGTTCACCAAGAAGCAGAGAAGATTGGGCTAGTCCAAAGGATTCTCTATAAACGTGYCCAGAAGGGAACATCCTGCATGAAGAGATATCCAAAAAGCCAAAGAGAAGCCAGCCCACTGTGCTTAATAGGGAAAACAGGATGCGCAGCAGCAATCTGGGATATGGGATATGATAAAAGCACAAAATAAAGAAGCTGGAACAAAAGAGCAATGCAGAAGAGTTGGGGTAAAGGCAGAATAGCAGCTTTGCACACCTGACATTGAAAGCAGAACTTTCTCTTTTGAGACCACCTCGAGCTACAGATCCAGAAAGTCCTGGGCAGAACAAGCACTGGGAACTCTTCCGATCTCCTACTTCAGGAGGAGAGAACGTAAATCAGCTCATCTGAGATCGTATTAGAACAGCAGAACATAAAACCATGAGGCTCCTGTCATGCTTACTAGAGGTCAGCTCTTCACGCCAGCCAGTACCTTTCTTCCACATCCRACACTTGGTGTCTGTGGCACCTTGGAGCAACGGAAGAGCCCCAGGATCCCTCTTTTCCCCACAGGCTCTTMCTTGGAGCAGATCATCTACCTGCTTGACTATTCAAGACTCAGCAGCCCAGCAGTTCCCACGTCTGACTCGGGCTTCTCATTAATAACCCACAGCTGCAACAGAAGGGGCTGTAAACACAAAAAGAAATAGGTTGGGAGCTTATGGAATCAAAACTCGTAATTATGACCAGTATTATTAGTTATTATTAATTAATTATTAATTAGAGGAGGAGAGAGGGGCATGTAAAACAACAGCAGTAAGTACGAATGCTTTAACATTCCATAAGGCTCAAGTTGACCAGAATTTATGGTCAGCCCCACGTTGAGGCTGCCTGGCAGTAACATGTGCATAAACAGGGCAGGTTTTAAGGGCAGACAAGACAGCAGCGACAGTGTTGGTGCAGGGCAGTGGCTCATGCTCAAGGCTGGATGGCTACAAACCCAGGAGGGGTGAATACAGTGGCACCAACAATGCACTTTCCCTTCTTCTCTGAGGACAAAACATTCCACGAGCTGGATAAACACAGCATGCCGTTCATTAGTGACACAAACACAAGCAGATGTCACCTTCCTAATCAACACCCAGCCTTGAGATGTAGTTGCCCGCACCATTGCTCAGGACTGTTGACGTCTCCAGTTGACCATGGCACAAACCCTCCTCTCTGGCTCTCTTAGTTTGACACCTCTAAATACTGCTAAATGAATTAAGGCCAATTAAGTCACTTTTAGAATCATTACATCAGCACAAAGCTCTGGTAGAGCCTTCACTACAAAGGACCACTCAACTTTCCCTAAGAGAATCAACAAGCTGCTAACAGCAGAGAATAGATGGCTTGCCAATACAAGGAGGGAAAGCAGCAGTTGTGCCCACTGCAAGCTTTTCCCTGCTAAAATATTGAATTGGTGCTTATAAAATAACCCCCAAGTCTGACAAGTTTCAGTAAGTACTGAAAAGATAGTTTAATGGCAGAGTTTTAGTGCTCTCGTTATTAAACTGTGACGCGGAGCTCAGGAGCCTGGCCCACCATCAGAAATCGAGGCCAATTAAAAGATATGCACTGACATCTGATGGAACTCAGGCTGTGGTGAGCTTAGAATACCAGACACCACGTTCATGGAGAAGATGCCACGCGGATCAGAGGCTTCGTTAAGAGCCTTGAATCAATAAGTTTCCTGCAGCTCATAACAGATCCTCCTAACACAGTTATTGCTCCACTATCTGCCAGGAAGGATTTTGTTCCGAAGGAGGAACCCGTTCCAGTTGTCCCCAGGCCCAATTAAAGCCTTTTCTCCCCTGCTCACTCCCCAGCTGGGGGGAAACAGGCTCTATTCCCCTCTGTGCCAGGTCCTGCTGCGAGGGACCAGGAGGACACTTGGCTAGAATGGCTTCAGCTGGCGCGTTTCTGGTGCTCTGTGCCCAAAGTGGGGGATTTCAGACCAAATCTGTCTGCATTTCTGTCCAAAGAGGATGTGTAGGGCTTCAGAACAAGCTGCAGCACATCCTGATGAGCTCCATCCTCGATTTCATTCAGCTGGAAGAAGTTGGTCCAATGCCCGTCCAATCAAAGCACCCTTCCTAGGTTTCTTCCCATTGGCTCTAGCTGTCACTTTTCTTCCTTCCTCATTATCAATAACACGGAAGTGTTTGTTTTAAGCAGCACCTCACTCTCCTCCTCCCCTTCCTAAGCTGTCACTTGGAAATGACGATACAAACTGGGGCTCTTAGAGCTTCGAAACAAGCCAGAGCAGCCACAAGGCACCTAATAACAGTTCTGCAACTGCATGAACACCAGCCCCAATAACATTGCCCTTGCTGGGAAAGGTTGGCTTCAAAACCCAACTCAAACCCAGCCATGCCAGCTCACGCACCCCCTTAAGTGTATTTACATTTATGCATGTAAGTGCAGGTTGTGTTTGAGCAGTTCAAGGAGGTGGAAAGCCAAGCAAGTGGCCACTTGGTGAATGGTTTTGATACCAACTTGCACTGACCAAATGTTCGTTCCTTTGCAAAGCACCATCATCAAATGCAGAGGTCCCATAGGACAAACCTGTGGGAAACAGCCACGGGGAGAAGCCAGATAATGGGACTCATCCCAGGGAAATGACACTGACTGGAAATTGAGCCCAATTCACACATCATTTTTATGTCCTGATGCTCCAAGAGGAGAACTTGGATACCCATTAGGACAGTAAAACCGATTAACCAGGAGCACACAAGACATCACCATTTAGAATAAGCACAAAAGGTGAAAACCACAGGAGCTGCTGCAGGAGTGAGTTAAATGATGCCCCCCTGCCACCTTTTTCCCCATTTCTCACAAAACCTGTCACAATAAAGGTCTGGTTTCTTCCCTTCTTTCAGTYTCCACTCTGGTGCATGGTACCCAAATGTTAATATCTGCAGTAGGCATCAAAGCCCAGCACTATTGAGGACACTTTTGACCTTTTCATTATTCTCTGTTTGGAAGGACTCACCTTTCAGTAACACCCCAGCCTCGCCCAGCTGTGGCAAGGCCAAGCCCATGTCCAGCTACAACAAAATATGCTGAAAGAGCCTGTGAAAACACCCTCCAAGAAGGAGCAAATCTGCTTTTCCTCACTTATTTGTGAGGTCTGCAACCATCAGAGTCTTTACTGCAAGTGTGCCCAGGTAAGCACCAGCAAAGGCCTTCCATGTCACAGCTTGCATTTTCCCCGTGAATAGTTCTGCTCCAAAATAAAACCCAGGTCTATCATAATCACATCACCTGGAGTAGGAAGATGCAACTCTGAGTGCTCTGTTTTTCAATCAGTCAATAGAGGTGGAAAAAAAAATCAATACAGATGTGACACGGTGGCAGAAGGAGCCAGATGGAATAGAAAAATGGACTGAATATCAGATTCGTTTCATTCCTGAACACCAGGATTTATAAAACCTAACGTGGCAGTTTTGTAGGGAGAAAATACTTTGGTACCTCCTTGTGCTTTGCACCATTCCAGATGCACTTTGCTGCTCTGGCCCATTAAATAAGAACTGGAGAAACGTAATTTAAATGAAAATGAGTTAATACAGGGCTGATCGTATTAGAAACATTATTCTGTTGGAATAAATACATTTTCCACATGCAAAAAAAGCACATGCAATGAAACACAGACCTCTTTGCAAGCTTAGGAAACAAGTGAAAGGCAGAAATAACAAGTATTTCAAGAAACCAAATCACCATGGCCCACATGTGCCATTCCCCCCCTACATCCCTCTCCCCAASCAGATCTCCTGGTTTCTTCCCCTCTTCAAGGAAGGGAGGGGAAACACAACAGGAAGAGTATGAAAAGGTCTAGAGGAGTCTGGATTGGACCTCTTTGGACCTCAAGTCACAGCAATGGAACAAGTATTTGGGAAATTTGCCCATTCCTGAGCTTCTAKCTCTCATTTCCTTCCAATCTCAGGTAAAATATTGTCCATACCTTCCCACCTCTTCACAAATCGCATTCCCTCAACTTTCGCTTAAAAACCAAAATTCAGTTCATTTTGATTCTCGTTATTTTTTTCATGCCATTTGGAGAGAATAATCAGAGTTCAGATGCAGATATTGGAATTGAAGAAAAGATGTGGTTAGAGTAAACATGAGAGCTTCAAAGAGAGATTGATTTGAAAGGATAAAGACTACAGCCTAAAAAATTCACTTTTCCCCTTCAAATTGAAATCCACTTATTAACACAAGCAGCTATAAAGTGCCTTTAATTAGTTGAATATTTGTAATTTTCTTGTTGTAAAAAAAAAAAATTAGAAGAAATCTAATTCCAAAAATGACCAACAGGAGATCACTATTGCCTAACACACCTTCATMTCAGTATGCAAGTGAAAACATCATAAAAACGTAACGATTTCATTGCTTGTATTTAATCCAACGGGGCAAAGGATGAATAGAACAAAGGCAGAAAATCCTAATTAGGATCTGGCAATTTTAATTGTCTAAAAAAAAAATCAGCTTCAGAGAGCAATGGTTAGCATTATCTCGCACAAACAAAACGATCAAGGTACCCAGACAAACAAAAGCGATTCTCTAAATATACCTTGGAGTTTTCCAACAATTGCCATTTCCCCCTAATTCAACAATTGACTTTCCCAAATCACCTCACTCTTTGCTATAATTTATGCTATGGTAAGCACAACAGTTCCCTCAAAGGGATCAAGGGAGGCATCAATGTATTTTTGCAATTCTGAGAGAATAAATTGTTGAAGAGCAGACTTAGAAGCTCAAATTCTGCATCTGGGTTTGATTCATTTGCTAACACTATTGGCACCTTATACTTTAATATACAGTGTTCCGTGCGCTCTCCCTTGGCTTTTCACCTTCCTGAGGTTTTTCAATGTGCAAACACTAGGACTAAGGCCCCTTGAGTGCAAAGCCTCAGGCAGTGGTCATCACCATGGGTGATAAAATCTAAGTGAGCAATAGCTTTAAAGCTTAAGTTTTAAGGGAGGTGCTACCCATTGGAATGACTGGAATTAGCACCTGTGTCTGATATKCCAAGGGGTTTGTTAATGGCAGTTATCTACTCAAGATTTATTTGCTTTTCACTACTCACAAATATTTTAACAAGCTATTTAGCTGCTTGCAAAATCTGCTAAAGAAACAGCATCCCAGCCTTCTGTACCCTGAAATACAAAAAACAAGCTATGAAACCAAGATCACCAGCAACTGCTGGCCCAAAATGATTTTAGGGAGAATTTCTTCTAGTTTCCTGCATTATGTTTTACATAAAACATATTTAMACTTTTGCAAAGCTGATGAAGCAGCAGCTCTTCCATTCAATGACCCAACTTGGAAGCTGGGTCCAAGTCTTCACRTCTACATTCAGTTTCCATCCAGCAAGAGCGAGATTCTGACACTGGCCCATTTGCCAAGCTGAGGACAAGCCAAGCACACTGTTTCTCATATAGCCTAATATCAGGTGAAACAAAGACCAAAAATGAACAACAGACTTGCAAAAGGAATAAAGCAATGGGTTGAAAAAGAGCGTGCAAAAAGTCAAGAGCATGGGATCTGTTTAATTTTAGATTATACTCAATCCAAAACATTAAAATAAATTCTGTTCAGATGGGCTTATAACATTAGCTTAAAAACAAATATTCTGCCTTCAGATCCTGCAGCTTTTCTTGTTTGTTTTACCCCTTTTCTAGGTTTATATTAATCTCAAAATGCAGATGAAGTATTATTAAAAAAAAAAATCTCAACTTCCTGCCTCATCCCAGCATTTCTTTGCRGGAACTATTCCCTAAAATCACCCTGGATCTGCAAGTTAGTTGTAGGACCTGCAACTTTCCCTCTTGTATTAATRAACTCTTCCCTCAGAAGAAACTGCTCTGCGCTGCTCATCCACTTAGCTTATTGAGGATAAGGGAAGCATTTGGGAAGCAAAAGATGGGCCTAGGCAGGGCTAAGAGCCCCACAAATGGGTTCTTCAGTCTAGAGAAGCAGCTGATGCTGCCTCATAAGAGTGTCAAGGAAGAGCAGACAAGGACATTAATGTAATGGAATTGCTGACAACAGCTCGCTCGCCTCCACGGCACGCATCTGTTTAAGGACACATGGCAATCACTTGTGCTCCAATTCCCCAGCACAAGAGCTGAGACTTCKCTCTGCTTGTTCCTTTTTTTCCTTCTTTGTGGCTCTCTTCTGCCTCTTGGGTCCCTGTTTCCTATATGAGCACTAACACTCTTTCTACTCGGTGTGTTCATATGCTCTTCAGCCTATTACCGTAACATTATGATCAACTTCTTCCACCACCTCCCCAACCAGGCAGCCTGGTCCATCACAGAACAGCTTAGATCCGACTTACTTCTGCTTAATTCTCTGTTCTGCTTCACCTTCTTCCTTGCCTTGCAGGCCTTCAAAACGTCAGTTTCTTCAGGCAGGTCTCACTTGAGCAGATAGCAAGGAAAAAAAAAACCCAAGACTCTTGACAGCTCTTCAAGARCTCTCCCTGAGGCCTTCTCACTATCCCTTTCCTCATGTTTTTAACTATTATTTGACAAAAATGAAACCATTTTATTAGCAATTAATTATTCACCTAATTCAGTTTGGTATCCAGTACCTTTGTGCTRCAACAAAAAGGGTGCTCCCCAGAAAGCTGATGAGGTACTGGATGGTCTCATGTTCCAGCAAATGCTTTGATGCATCTGAGGTTTGATTAGAAATGCCAAGAGCCCTTTCATTCCCCATGTAAGGGAGCACTCAATTTCTTGCTCGTTTAAGAGAAAAAAGGAGAAAGATGATTTATGTTTATGATTAAAAGAGTGACTTGTATATAAATTATGGCCACAGTAATATGTTTTTCCTCCTACATTTATGAGCTGAGCTGACACTCTGCCATGGTTAAGGACACAGATTAGCTTGACAAAAAAAAACCAAGGAGTTCTGTGGTTGAGGACTTGGTACTCATGGGTTGCAAGTGAAGCAGGAACAAGGGATGTGGTCCCAGTATGGATTATGAGGTCAATTCCATGCCCCACAAGCCAGCAGGAATATAGCATTTCCATGGGGTCTCCYTTGGCTCTTTCCTGGAGCGGGATGACCAAGCAGCTGCATATTACCAAAGGCAAAGACCAAACAAAACACAAGATGGTGTTTGGAGCAGTGAAGCCAGCGGGGAGGCCTCTCTACAGAGGACACAAGTCAGGTTGARGCAGATCTTATTAGAAGGCAGAAGAGTTTTGGGACCTGACACTCCAGCCAAWGCTGGTCCAAGAGCAGGATTAACTCCCAAGCCCCTTTCACACAACATAACTAGAGAGGAACAAGACAGAGCCCAATTTGATGTGGAATGTGGAGTACAGAGCAATTGAGAATGAGCAGGTCAGATATACAAACCTTTCTACCACTTCTCCAGTGAAATCATGCTGCAAGGGCTTCATGTTATCACATCTATGGCAAATAAAGCATTGCTCTCACTAGCCCTAAGCATCACCATTTGCATCAAATCAAAATAAATACCTCTCCAGCTCATTTCTGCTTCAGTAGGGTGTTRYCACCAGCTCTGGTTTAGTTCCTAGRGACCYTAATGAGACAAAATCCTTTCAYGTRTAGGCACATTAGAGCACAGTCTGCAGGCCACCATGCCTAGAAACCCCAAGCAGCCATTTCAGGTTGCAAGCAAAGACAACACAGCCTCTGCTGTGGTTGTGCTGGCTTTAAAGCACAGACAAAACCATTAAGGGTTTCACAATTAAACTTTAATTAAACGATAGCTAAACTATTTACTCTGCTTCGCACCTACCTATTGGCACATAGTTGAAAACGTTCAATCCATTTGACTGGAGAACTGAGAAAACACGAGCATCACACAMAAATTTCAAAGCTGTCTGCTTGTGCTAGGTCTGTTTTTCAAATATAATTATTTGGTCCACATTTGAAACCCCCAAGTTCACATATTTTATTAACCCCCTTCCTCACCACTGACACACACAAACAACATGAGAAAAAGTAACTTAAAAGCAGTGGGTCTCCAGGAAAGGATGTAAAARCAGAAAATTGGAAAAATCAACTAAGAACCAGCTCAGCATCTCAAGGGAAATGGTAGTTCAGCTTAATAGGCTTTATTAATGATTTCTTTAGGAATCTGGAATTACATTTTAAATTTTTAAATATAAGAAATATCAAAAAGCCAGAGCTACAGGTAATAAAAACTCACRGCTAGAAAGTGAGTATTTTTCAACCAATTTAATAGGTTGCCCTAAATCACTAGAAGTGATACAACCCATCCATTGCTGAGACTGAGCTCTGGGACAACAGCATCATTTGGAAATGCTGCTGCTAACACAAGATGTCTAAGGAGGGACAGTCAAAAAAAAATCTGCAAGATACATTTGAGGCATTTTAAGTGCATCATAAATAGGTCTGAAATGTTCCCTTGAAGATTTTCTTTCATTATACTAAGAGCAGTATGATCTGAAATATTACAGCACCCTTAGACACAAGAACTGGACACRATACCCCTAAGGTAACTACAATCAGGATGGCATAAAATGAGCTGGAGCTCTCTGCAAAAACTTACCTCCAAGGCCCCCATTTCTTGCAATACAAAGAGCAGAGTTTATTCATTAATCTTACCCTTCTGTGCACAAGTGAGAAAATCTGAAATCGATACCGACGGTGGAAACACTTTGTGGGGGATACTAAAAATATCAGTGTACACGGAGAGTTTTCAACCCGCCCACACGGATGAGAAGGAAAAAAGTTGGATGTAGCCAGGATCCGTGTGCGGCCGGCAAAGACTTCAGAGACTTTTCCCATCCTTGCTCTAATGCAAATTYTAAACATTTCCCTGTAGTAAAGGCTAAAATCTTTGTTGCAGCCTATGTTTGCAGAGCACATGAGATAACTCTGCTTTATGGATTTGTACAAGTCATATACATACCCTGTCTTCAACACAGGTATTTGGGATGCACTGGACTCAGCAGACCGAAGTAAAATAAACCATCTCTGAAGTCCTTCTTTCAAAGAAGATGAATCAACTGCAAGGTGAGCACAGCCCCAGTGGGAGAGCCATTCCCACAGCGGAGCCAGCRGTGCTTCACATCAAAAAGAAAACTGCATAAGGCCTGAACCTGACTTTCATCGATGGCTTTAACCASCAGCAGATTTCACCGTGATAGAGTGTGGCACTGGAGTCCAGAGTGTGAAAATCAGGTTGGAAAATAACTGCACAGTTCCACACCTGAACAAGAATAATCAAGAATACACACAAACTACAACTAGCAAGGAAGCCTCTTGCAGAAGAAAGGCTGAAAACAATTTTAACACAGAATCAAACAGGAATCGCTGTCTTCAGGGAAAATACACATGGAGGAATAAGTACCACATGTCATCTAGTCCTTTCATTGAGTATCAACAAGCTTCAGCTAACATGATGGATCTTGTCTTAGATTGTGCAGGTCCAAAAAAAACATGAACCAGTTGACAATATGAGGCGCTCGCATGTGTTTTACCAGCCTAGATGCATTCTCTTGTTTATCCATTAAAGCATCAAAGACAGCTACATATGGCACCCACGAGAACTGACTAGATTAAGTTTGTTGTTTTGACATATCGCTGGTGTGAAAAGRAGGAACTCTTTACAGGAAATAATCTGAAGCCAGGAGCTACCCACCAGTGAGATCCCAGTGCCACCGGCCTTGTTGGACCTTGCCCTTCACCTTGGAGGTGTCCACAACCAAGCAGAGTCTACATCCTAGAAGACTTTTTTCAATTATTTGGAAACTTAGTTAATGGAATCTACGCCCCCCTCCATCAACTCCTAACAGCACAGACAGTGGCAATTCCAGCACAGCTTGAGCTTAAGGGCTGCTGAAACAAAATTACTATTCTAATGATGATTACTTTGCTGTTATGTCTGTTAGCAAAATGAACGCTGGAAAGGCTGATGATCCTTGAAATTTGTTGTTTTACTGYTATCAGAGTTACTGGAATGATTTCTGAGTGAGGGGCCATTTTTCACTATCGCTCATATACAAAACATATACATGAAGTTAAATGCACAGGAGAAAGAAGCAATTGGGAGTCCAAATRTACTGCAGCCTGCTCAGGAGAGGAGACAGAGGCAGGGATATTGGGAATCAGATGTCTCAAAAACACCACCTTCAAAGCAAAAAYAATGCAGGGTCAGAGACCCTGAAGCAAGTTTGAAGTTAAGTCACCCCAGATCTCACTCTGCTCCCCATTTCTTTTGCTCCAGTAGTAGAGACAGCAGACTCGCTTCTGGATATAAATTGAAGGTATATAGAGAGCTAATAGAGAAATCACAAACAAAAAAGAAAACAATGGTAGGATAAAGGCACAAAAAGGAAATTTGATCAGGGAGAAAACACCTACACACAGTGCCCCAAAGATCCACTGTATTAGACTATATCCTAGCCATCAGGAATAAATATTATATGGAGGGCTAAGTGTGAAACTTGGAGTAGATCACAAGGCAAAGTTATCTGAAACCCTCATAATGCTGTACAGATGATGGAAATGGGTAAAGAAAACTGCACAGAGGGCAAGGAAAGCTCTTGCCTGTAAAGCAACAAAGGGAGATGCTTCCTGGTTCCCCCTGAACTCGGAAGAGTTAACACACTGTTGAAAGACAGGCWGGTTGTGACAGCCCTGCAGAGAAGAGACCTGTGTAGTTGGGCAGCTGCTACTGAAAGTCCTACATTTTCTTTAAGTTATAACATTATTTATTGCTCCGGCCTAAAAGGAACCATTACACGGGCCAACCCCAATTGCACAACTATCAGAGGTGCTTCAAGGCAAAGCTGGAGAGCATCAAGTAACAGAAGGACATATTTTTTTGCAGACTTTGACTGTTACGATGTTGATTGACCATCACTCTTACAAGTAACTCATCTTTCCCACTCGTATTGATTCAAGGACRTAGATTACCAGAGAGTGGCATAACTATTGGCCTTGGAAATCCCRTTGTGGTTGCCAAAAGTGTCACAGTCCCCAGCAGATAACTCTTGTGTTTCCTTTCAACATCTTGATTTTCTGTGATAACAGGGAAGAATTATTAGTAGCACCGTTGGCACAGCACAGCCAGACTAGCAAACACTCAGCTACAATCCCTACCAACCCTACTTCCAGATGAGTATTTCCATAAACTTTTAGTACTTGGAAATAAATGGAATTGCCTAGCATGCCAGGGATCTTTATCTCTAAGGAATACTGCTTTTAGTGGAAGAACTGAGCAAAAAGAGCTCTCTCATGAATCCAAAAGCCAAGATTAGATTTGTTACCTATAGATTAAACCTTTCCTAATTAACCTTCTAATTAACCTCACATCACTCCTTTGAAAAAGGCCATAAACACAAATGCTACTATATTCTCTTTTATCAAAGGGATAGTTTTTGCAAGATAAAGTTATGGCCATAATCTACAGAGAATTATATTAGCAAGAGTTCTAAACTCTGCCATTAATCAACGGGATGAAGAGATAAGGCACAGCTACTGTGAGAAGCACAAAARGCACAACCTGAAATTATACCAACAGTGAGTTATTTGGCTAAGACATGAACTCGTAGACACAGGGTCACTCGAAAACACCAGCTGCATTACTTGAGTTCAAAGAAATCCTGGGTCGAAAGTCATATCATGAGGATATGGAGAAAGCAAAACAAGARGCCATCAATGGGGTGGCCATCCAAATGTTCAGCCCACTTTCCAATGGCCAGGAAGAAAAACCACACACAGATTAGGCCCACGGAAAACATTAAATATTAGTCAAGCTCCAGGAAAATGTAACAATTTTGGAGGATCCTCTCACCAATTGTTGGACACCTCTAATAAAAACTGCATCTCATTTTCCCCACCCAGTAACTCATTCAATATAAACATAGCTACTTTTTGACCCTCTCTGTCAGCTCAAGCCATTTTCAGTGCTGCATTCTGAGCAAAGCAGCAGTGCTCTCATGCATCGCTGTCCTGCCACATTACCCTTAAAAAAAAAAAGACATAGAAATGGCACCTGCATGTGATGCAGAGCATCTCTGGGGTCAGCAGGGCCAGGTTGCTCATGGCCATAACCCCCAAAGTTGCAACATCTCCAAGGATGGAGACCGCACATGCCATCTGGGCAACCCGTCCACCCTGCACAGGTGCTCTCAGTTTGGAGCACTAACATAARGCTAAGAACAACAAAGAAAGGAAGAAAATATCTGTCTTGCCTCTCGTAATCTTCCTCTTATTTCCTTTGCAGTAGAAGAGAAGCTTCACAYTCACAGCAGGCTCGGGCGCTTTGATAAATTTGTGTCCGAGGACTGATTTCCAAACAATAGGGCTACATTTAACACCACCACGGTGTTATTAAAATTGTCACAGCAGCTTGAAATTCAGGYGTTTCTAAGAACGTGCACAGTTCATCTGACAAAAAGAATAACTCGTGTGGGGRAGCTAAAACATTTGAGAAAGGAAAGAATAATACCTGCAGTTAAACAAGGGTCCCTAGTGCTGTGTTGGGAAAAAGCAAGGTCTRAGCATGGTAGGTGTCCTTCAGGATRCCACCATAACCAAGTCCAGGACTCRGCACCCCTCAAGGACAAAGARCAAGCCCCAGCTCTTGTTCCCCCTCAGAATCACTGTGAAAAAAGGGCTCCTTTCCTCAGTTCTGCAGTCCCGGCCCTGTGGGACCTCCACATGCAAAGAGAAGCACACAGCCAGGCTGTGAGACTGCACAAGGCCACCTCCTGTCAGCGTGTGAGCTGAAACCAGAGCATTTCCCCTCAGTCTTGAAAGTCCTCTTTGAAGGCTACTGCCTGGGCTGCATTCCCTGCTGTTCCCAGCAACTCCTGCTGTCTGCTCGGCTCACACTCCCAAAAACACGACTTGCACAGCAGCAGAGGATCCTTTCTAGCCATCATCAGCATAATAAATAAGATTATTTCCAACTTTCCTGTAGGTGTAGTTTCATTTTGCTGGTACACAGGTGAAGTCACTATTTGCACTTAACAGACATGAGGACCAGTCACTTATTCAAACTACATGAGCCAAGATCTTCCTGAARTTTGTAAAACACTACAGGCAACTTTGGGTAGAATTAGGGACATCAAATGAAAACAGTTTTCATTCACTCTACACATTTTTGTAGATATCCACAATTTGGATTTAGTTTTGCTTAATGCTCGTACAGAGCAAGATCACTCAATTAAGTTATACACAGAAGTCCTGTGCTCAAAGTCAAACAAATGTAAGAGTTTCATGACAAAAATGAGGGCAACTGCAAACATACATTATTGTCAACATGATACTCAGGGGGGAAAAAACAAATGAATTAGCTTCAGTTTCAGGCAAATAAGAAAAATGAGAACTCATTTAAGAAACGGGGAAGGAAAAAGTTGTGTGTTCAGCTGGGGTTTGGTCTGTAGAAGTTAAATTCTTCCACTTTATTACCTCCTGCTGCCTCTGGAGTTGAGTTGGGAATCCCAGGAGCAAGAGGCACACAGCTGCCTGCAACCTTGCACAGCCAACAGCTCTGGACGTTTCCCAATCCTGTTTCAAATTGGTCCAGTTTGGAAAGAGAAACATAGAAGAAATTATTTAGGAAGTCAAATGCAGCTGTGCAGAGAGACAGGAGGGATGGGCAGAGGATCTGGAAGAGAGGACAATACTGAACAAKTTGCAACCTGAGCATCTCTCAATAGACTCTTGGCTTGAGGAGAACAACCTGCTGCACTTCAGAAGCAGCTGCTGCACAAACCCAAGGCACGAGGCCCTGGGGATACTCAAGCCTGCACTCTGCTGCTTGCCACGTGCTGATTAATATTTCATCCTGGCATGTATTTTTAATCAAGAGTTCTTAAAGGCCAGTAGAACTTCCAGATTATATATGCTAGTGCTGAGACATTTTCATTGCTAAATAGTTTATGGGAGGACATAGACCTTACACAGGAGAGTCAACATTTTAATGTTTTACATGGATTTCTAGAATGGTGAAGATTCAGAGACAAGCTCTGTGTCCCATTACTCAGTGCCCATATACAACTCACCATTTCAGAGTCGATTAGACGTGGTAGATTCCATGTCTTGGTGATAGACAGGAACTTTCAGAGAGACATGTCCCAGGTTGTCACCAGACAGGAGCCTTGTGTTTCAGGTTAGCAAGACAAGGGGCCCTTTACTGCTGATCAGCTTGGGGACAGAAGCCTTGGGACATCAACCTGACCCACCAATAACAAGAAGAAACTTAGCTCTAATATATTTCATGGCTATTCACTTGTTGATTCAGCCTGAGCACTTGACAAGTACTAACAAGTCTAAAAAAAGAACTGCCTAAGTAAAGAAAAATCAATCTAAATTCTTCTATGAAAGGAGGAACAGATGTCAAAAGGAAAAATTCAATGCTGAAGCCAGTATCATCAATAAAGGTTAAGAATGGGTCTTGGGTTCTTTTTCTTCATCATAGGCTCAGGAGATCATTTTGTAAWATAATGTCTATTGCCACAGTGGGAATCAAACAGCAAATCCCCCAATTTGGCCATATTCTGCATGCAATTAAGAGACATTTAATAACAAACACCTACAGCAAATTCAACTAGCTGGAAGATTGTTACTTTGAGAGAAAACATATTTTAAACTTCCTAGAGGTCCCTTTGGTGTTGTCARATCTTTCCTCTCTTTGACTACCAAATAAATAATTCAGGTGAAGTGAAAAGGCAGAGACAATTCTGGAAGCCTGCGGTTAAGGGCTTGGGAAAAATTAAGACAAGAATATGTGCTCTGACTTTAAAGAGCACGACGCCTCCCTCGTCTTGTTTAGGAGGGCAAGGATTGAGTACAGCTTATGGGAGCTCTGCCACCACGTTCCCAGTGCATGTTTAATATTTTTCATTAAGGACAACACCAGGRTCTTATCCATGATGCCATACTTGCAAGCAAGTATATTTTCCCCAAAAGGAACATTCYCAAAGGCAGATATTTAAGGTGAGTTATTGCATTCCACCCACTTGGATTAAACAGTTCCTCAAGTGCCACACATATGAACTCTGATTCTGAGCTATTCTACTTCATGAATTAGGTTATTTTGCAATTCCTTTTAATTGCTTGTAAATAACAGGCATTGTAAAATATAATTCTTATGTGAGAACAGTGTAGTACATGCTATAAGGAAAGGAATACRACAATTCTCAAATAAAAGCTACAGCCTCTAGCAAGCAGCATTAAGGTGCTTCAAGCCTGACAGAAGCTATTGCACAGTAGCTCTCACACTAGTGGTTTGTAGAAAAACACCCAAAACAGATACCCTGGCAGAGCTGATAGCAAAGGAAAAATCGACCCTTGAAGCTGGACACYAGGGTAGGAACAAAAGTGCCAAATTTAGACTTCTGCAAATACATGATCAATATAATATAAACGGAAATATAAACAACTCAAGGGCACCCTTGAAGAACACTACTAAATAACAGACTGCTATTGGTCTAAGAGCATCTCTGAAGCCTCTGGGGGTCTTGGAGACTCCAAGCCTTGCCAGCACAAGGGCAGCCCATGGACACACAGCTCCCTTCTGGGAGCGCTGGGGCTGTGATAGTTGGCTTTACCCTCCGGGAATCTACCATGCCAATACTGAAAAAAACTGCAAATCCACCCCTTTCATGAKCTAAACAGAAAATATTTTGCTAGTTAAACTTCTGAGATCCTGCTTCAGGTAGCTGGAGCTTTTTCCTCCATTAGTTGCCACTCCTCCGTACCCTTATGGGATAAAAGTCAGCTGCAATCCCTAGTGTTCCCAGCATGTTGTCCCTCAAAGGATAGACTAAGCAGCTAACTGCAGTCACTTGTGTGCTTCTGAGCACACAAGACCACACATTTGGGCATCCCAGCATCCCTTGTCAGGGGAAACTAAGGCCCTGGATGTTCATCTCCAGCCATGATGGTGCTCATCTGCCCACACTCCCAGAAAGAGGCTCCATCCTGCTCACCTTGGGAATTCTGCCTCATCCTTATACCTGCCCTTTCCCTCAAGGATTTCAGCACCTTCTGAATTTTATCCATCTATACATAAGCCTTTTATGCTTAAACACTCTGCAGAACCCAGGCACCAGCAGCCATCACAGAAACACCTACTGTGACTGCATGGAAGGAGCTCCCAAACCCCGGAAGGAGCAGCTTTCCTCCATCATCTGTGGTGTCAAGGTGCCTATATCTTCCTCTCCAAGCAGCAGCTGATCAGTAACAGGAGAAACCATGTGCCTGCCGCAATTTGTTTCTCATGGAGAGGATTTAATCTTGGCAGCCTTTTTTCTGCTACTGCGGCTTTGGGAGCTCCTTTTTGTTCCTCACGTCTTCATTCTACACTTTTCAACATAGTGTCAGATACCAAATACCTAAAAGCACTGAAGAATCACAGCACAAGGCTGTAGCACTGCCCTTTCTCCAATTATCTTGGAGATTTTTCCCYCTTGGCTTACCAAGAATAGGAAGCCAAAAGGCCCATTTCCAACCACTCAATGAAGAGGAGCTGTCAGGAAGAGCAAAGCAGGGAGAACAGGTAACTCCCCCTTCCACCAATCCTCTTTTCTAGGAGTATTTTTAACATGACAGTTGTAGCATCGTACACACAGCATTGCACAATCGAGCTCTGCAAACTTGGCAGCCAAGGAGGCTTTTTTTGTCAGCGTAGTGAAGCTCTTGCAGCACGAAGGGAGCCAAGAGAGGCTGGAGAGCTCTTGCAAAGAGCCTAACGCAGCACGATGCACAGAACAGAACACATTTGTTAGAGAAGAGCCACTTGAGCAAATCACCCGTGTGCTCCTTGAGCAAGGCTCATGTTTGGGCCTGGAAAAAGCTTAATACCCACCAGGCTGGGGAGTGAAATCTGCCACGTGGCCATAAGGAAATTTCTTTTCTCTAGGAGAAAACGGGAGTTTGGTAACAAAAACCGCTACAGAAAGGTTGGAAAGCAAGATAAGACACCTCATCAGTCAGCAATAAAAAAGAAAAAAAAAATCAATTATTTGCTACAACAAATTTGGTTTAGCAAAAACATACAAATTAGGGCAGAAAAACGACCTGATGTTTTCAGCATCACAAAATCCTTCTCGTGGGCTAGAACATTATCCATAGAAAGCTCCAAATAACACCTGTAATCTGCACACATTTTCCCCAAATAAATCCCATTATTTGGAATTATCTTTAAAAAAAAAAGTGATGTAAGCCATCTAGACATGAATACAGGCAGAGATCCTCCCTGCATACCTTAGTTCAGCCTGTAATGATAAACCTGGGCTACATATCTAATTCTTAGCTGTGCTGGAGACATGATTACTTTCTTGAGTGGCAATCACAAATTATTATCGAAGGGCAACAGAAATGGTGTTCAGATCTCAATGACTGAGCTCATTACGGCATTTCRAGCACTTACTGCTTATTGTAAGCTCTGCTGATTGCTGCTTACCCCCCAAATTACAAATACTGCTGAATATCTTGGAGAACCAGGGCTGGTTGCTTCCACCTCTGGTTATCTCAGCGGCCACCTTGCTTTGTAGGCAGGTCTAGCATCACCAACGGRCCACAGCAAAAAACCTGGAGAAAAGTCTTCAAAATGTCACATCAAAGAGGTAGAATCTTCCAGGAATCATTCTCTCCAGAGCAGAGAGAAATGAAGTGCCCGAGTCTTAGTCATGACAGAAGTGAACAAGAGCCACCATCTAGAGCCCACATTTACCTCATGCACCAAAATGGGAAGCTAGCAACCACAGAGATGGCATCAGGGTCATCTAAGAAGAACAGAGGAAGAACCTTGGCCACAAGCATTAGGATGTATCTTAGATACAAGATAAAATTGATCATATATTGGGAAAAGAGGGAATTCCCTCATAAGTAACATGGCGCCTCTCCTCAGGCAAGTGGGTTGAGGCTGCTTCCTCAGCACTGCCCAGGGCAGGAGGTGCCCTCCGGATCACAGGCCTCAGTAACAAAAACGTGCTGAGAAACATCCCCTTGCTGCAGCTGTGGCTTTGAGGGCTCAGACTTCAAACTTCCAGTTGAAGAAAAGATAAATCTCACTGAGAAATTCATGCTTCAAGCCATTCTCAAAAACCAAGAACAAAAAAAAAACCCCTTTTCTCCTTGTTACCTCAAGGGTTTCTGCTACCAAGGATCACTCACATTTCACACAAACAGACAAGACCTACAGGTACTAAAACTGACCTGTTTTCTCTGCCAACCAACATTGCCTCAGCCWGCATTGCTGGTGCCTACACATGTCCCTCAACTTCTAGGAGCAAGGATGGAGGCCCCACCATAATACCAAAATGATACAGAGCAGGAGCTTTCATCCAGGCCACCATGCCCTGCTTTCCTCACATCATCAGACACATGGGACAAGCACAAAACACCAAAGGGCTTGAACCACCAACTGCCCTCTCAAGAGTGAGAGGAACCTAATGGTCAAGGGGWGTCTCAAGCTAGGCTGAGATGGTTATATGAGGTGAGGAGGCCACAGGTGAGGCTGGTCAGGGCCCCTAAGGGCCTCCAGCTGCCTCCCCTCCAAGCTCAATAGTTCACTGCCCACCTAAGACCATCTTTGCACTTGTGTATTGGGATATGGTGCCTCGTGTTTCAGGTTGTTCCCCCGGGCTTAGGCAGCCCCAGCAAAACCCTCATTAAAAGCATCTGTTCCTGCCGCTGCAACCATTTACATGAATAACAGGAGAGCGCAGAGAGGACCTGCTGAGCCTTTAATAAACTTCCCTTTTCCAATCACTTAAAGCRTTCTTTAAAGCCACAGCCGAGATAATACAAAGCCTGCATAACAGTATACTTGACATTTATGATCTTGGCAATAAGTCTGATTTTTGTTTTTACAATGTCTGCTTTTGATTAAGTGTTAAAGCTGGCTATAAATACCTTGAGGGAAAGAGCAGGGTGGTTGATGTGCTGGGTTCTGCATGTTAACACCTTGAAAGCCAGTGTAAAACTGCTTTAAACCACATGCATTAAACTCAAACCATTACCAAAAGCCAAACGTCCACAAGCTCAACTTTCACCACTATTCTCATTAGGGGTAATTATGAGGCACCCAAAACTTCTTTTAGTCTTTTGCCTTCTAGTAATGAAGAATTCTGCACAAGTTTCAGGGTAGAAGTAAACAGCGTTTGTAATGCAGCTTAAAAATCCTTATTTTGGTTTGTTTTGTTTTCCATAGTGCAGTGCGGTTGAGTTAGACTAGCAAGAGATCACAACCTACGCTTGAAAGGGGAAGGAAAAACCCAATTCTAACTATTTTTGATGGGTCCCAAGGAAGGCCATTAAGGCAGGATTCTGCAGCTGGAGCGACCTGGCCGTGAGCTGTGCAGGATGTGGTTTTATCACCTCAGAAAACTGTCTAACCTGCTACACAGGCCCTTTTTTGGGAGGGTGCCAAACTGAAGGGTAATAGAACGCTAACGAGCGGCTCCAAATTAAATTCCGCAGCTGTAACGTGGCATTAGTTGGCATAAATGCTTTCATTGCAATTAAGGGAACAGGCCCATGGCCTACAGCAGGTGGTCAGTGATGCAGCAGCACCGGGTAAGCTGGGCTGCCAGCAGAAAAGCCTGCAAGGGAGAAGATTCTGCACACRAAAGCACTAGCCCCTGTGCAAAACACAACGCTGCATGATTAAAGGAGCCACGGATATCTCAGGGAATTAAGGGRGCCACCGTATAAATATTTTAGGAGAGTTTGTCTTGCAGAGGCCACAGCCAGGCCTGGTTAGTGCTCGTTAGTTCATCAGCAAGTAGGTGTGAAGCRGTGGAAGTCCCAAATCTGTTCTCTGCCCAGGAGTTTCTTCTCCTAATTACCCATAGTATCTAAAATCAGCATTCTTAGAAGCTCAGAAGCTCCTTTTTGCTTGTGATTCTGCCACTTGTAGATTCCCACCACCCTTGGCAGTTCAATACCTCAAGCCTTGCAGGAGTTTTGAAGAACATCTGTCCAAAACAGGGTTTCCAAAGCTTTCCCTGCTYTTTGGTGGCTTTTGTTTGCAATGATTACTCGTAATAAAACATTAAAAAAATCCCACTTTTGTTGATGGCTCTTTGCCCTAATTACCTGTGAACGTGGGGCAGATGAAGGGCTAACCAAGAGAAGTATCCGAGCAGTGCCCTGAATACAACAAAAGTAAAGCAGGAGTAACTATAAAGCTGGATATACAATAAGTATGGCAGTGAAAGATCGCCAGGCCTGGCTATTTCACCTGTGCATCACAGCAGCAAAACCCTGGAAAAAACGTTTGCAAGGAGCAACGGGGAGCTCTGGATAACCGGGGAGCTGCACTTAGTCCCACACAGACAACCGTAGAGCACAGGAGCTCGTGGAAATCAAGTCTTCCAGGTGACACAAACCACACCAAAGGCTGCACAACCATAGGGGACCATTCGCTGGCACACGCCAGAAGCTGCTAGAAGAACCACAAAAAAAAAGATTATTTTTAAGTTGATGCTTATGGACACAGAGTGCTTATGGTGACTCAAAACAACGAAGAAAACACGTCTGAGCCTTGGGAATAATTTTCCTGCTCCACATTTTCCTTTAAAACGCTAAATTACATAAAAATACTTTTAATATTGTTGATCTTCACTGAGAATGTGTTGCTCTGTTCCCCAAAGAGCATGAAATTATTTTTCTCATCTTCTTTTTCCTTCTCTTCAGCATGTTTCTGGCACTTAYAGCACTTATATCAACTATTCACAAGCTCCTGATAAATATCAAGGGCAGAAAATAGCAGAGGACTGCAAAGTAAGCTAGGAAGAGTGGTTCTTAATTAGGAAAGTTAAGTAACAGGTAACTATGCGATACAGAGGTCTGCTATTCGTATATTTACCTTTTATTAAAATGCATCATTTTATCATCGTCTTGGTTGCACAGGCTCCTGTAATAGATTGCTCAGGAATAAGAATTCCACCTATACAACTAGGAGAAGGCAGAGGGAGCTGGGATCACACTCTTRACTTGGTGTTTAAATACACGGCATTTTAGGATATATAGAATGCTGCCATTAGGGYGCATTGGAAAGTTAAGTACTTTTCAGCTCTAATAGTTTTCCTCTCCGTGTTCTTCTACTGTTCCCTAGGATCAGGCACACCTGCTTTTGCATCCCTTTGGATGGCTTACGCTGGGAGAGAGCAGCTCGTGAAGCCAGGAATATCCCACCTCTTCCCAGTAACCTCCTCAAAATGGGAAATATTTTGTTTCTAAACAAGTACAAGATTTAGAAAGTGAAGGAAAAAAAAAAGAAGATAGAAAAAGAACAATGTAGGTGACTCAAACTAAATTATAACAGCAAAAAAATAAGTAAATAAACACCAAAAYGGTGCAGAAACACCCAGGAAAATTCTGTCTTTCTCCCGAGTTCCTTGCAATGAAATAAATTCAGCCCCGTCTGTTTCCCATAATATTTGACGAGCACTGGAGAACGCGGGCAAATCCCAGGCTGTGGATTTGCACACAGCACTTTGTCTTGCTGCCCTTTAGCTTATTACTCRATGGCTTTATAGTCACTGCCTAACCACAAAGGCGCGTTTCCAAGGGTCACTTCATTTGTATTTTCTGCCTATTTCTACGTGCAAGATCCCACACTTGGACCCTTCTGGAAGGGGGCAACAGAAAGCTGGGATGGGGGAAGCGATAGGGTCAGGAGGTGCTAGTGAAGGCGCTGCTCAAATCAACGGGAGGCTCCTGCAATGAAGTAGAGGGGAGAACGCGGCTCCGAGAGGCACCGCTGAATCTCTGAGGGGAAAAGGAGAGGGTTTAGAACCAGCAGGAGGTGAAGGCTGAAGATGATGTCAAGTCCTCACGGCTCCGCACGAAGCTCTTCCTCTCTTTCCCACCTGCGATCCAATAATGAGTCAGAAATACCATATAATTACGCTCCAGAGAGGAGAGCCTAAGTGATGGCCCTTGAAAGGCGCCTTCCTCCTCATGCACTGGGGGCACTGCTAGAGCAGGGAAGTCTAATTACCAGCAAGTTCCATTCAACAGAGCTCAACGGAGCAGCTGTTTCGCAGGGACACAGGGATAAGGACGGAAGGAGTTCTCCCCGTCCCTTCTCGTCTCTGTTCGCTAGGAGTTTGTGCTTTTCTAATCTGTTTATGGCACCCTTGCAGCTTTATTCCCTAAGCCTCTTTCACTCCATCTTTGATGGTTTTTTAACCTGGGAAAGCCGCCTTCCCCCTTTATCTTTTCCAGGGAGCCCTTTAATCACTTGCTCCTCCTGCTCCGGGCGCTCGCTTTCCAAGTGGCGCCTTTGGCTGGGTATCTCCTCCCCATCTCTCTTTTCAGACCTCATGGACTAGGGAAAACTTGCAAAAAGGCTAATGAAGAGCCAGGATTAAACCCCATCTGTTCACACAGGAGTCCCAGACTCTCACACTGAGTGATTCCACCACGACGTTCACGCGCCCGCTCCGAGCTCATGGGCACTGGAGCCTCTTGCGCTTCTCTGGAGGAGCCACTTCAACCCTTCCTCAGCTCAGGGCTCTTCATGGAAAGTTGGGAAGCAGTCACACAGCACAAGGGAAGCACCACCGATGAGGCGGTCCTTGCATATAAGTGCACCAAGGCGATTTTTAAGCGCCGTGCTTATTTATGGTCAGCGCAGCCGCTAAATCAATGATTCTTGTTTTAGCTGCAACGCTGATTCCCACTTCCATCAGCGCCACGCTGCCAAATCGGCTCCCAAGTTCACAATAAAGGATGCATATTAGGCCATTTATTATGCTAATGCCGTGCGGGAAACCAGCCAAATCACCTGGATGGTGGATTATAGCAAAGCATAAAGCAAGTGCTGTGACCGTGGGCACTGTGCTGCTTAGCTCCAGGATGCACACCCGGCTTTTGGAAGGAGAAGGAGAGCAAAAAAGAGAGAGAAATCATCAGGGCAGACTTGAAATGCCAAGTGGACCTACATTTCCAACTTAATAAAAGCGAGATTATAACAAAAATTTAGATGCGACTATTTTTTTTAAAATTCAGATCATAGCAAGACTCTATCAGATGGGCCCAGGGAAAGCTGTTCTGCGGTAACTGGCAGCCTTCGGTGAGCAATAAAATAAAGAAATTCATGCAGCTGAAAGGAGCATCATCAGCTGAGACTATCCGAATTACAGAATCATATATTTTTCCCCCCCAAAAAAAATCATTGCTGTTGTTACGTAGTGCCTCTAAATGGCATCGTGCAACTGAAATGCCTGCTCTTCATCTAAAACCCCAGCAAGCCCAACGGGCAGCACTTGATAACTCAGCCTCGCTCGGGGGGACGAGCAGCTCGGCTCTTGTTTTACAGACAGAGGTGGAAAAATATTTGCTGCCGCTCATTGCAAGCAACTCACAGGCTGCTACCTTCAATTTGATCCTCCATCCGTCTTAATACACAGAACTGTGAGTGTTATTACTGCCCATAAGAATCAAACTGGCCTTAGCTCCAAGACAGAGGCAGCTCTCGGCCGGGCTGTGCGTTTCCCAGGCGGGAAGCTGTGCTTGGGAAGCTGCACTACGACCAACAAGACTCGAAATTCCAACTCAGGGTGATGTTCACACATTTATCTCTTGATCCAGTTGAAAAATATTAGCATTACCCCCAAAATAGCTTAAGTCTATTATTTACAGGCCTTTATGGCTTTTATGCACTGGAGAGTTGCAGTTCGGTCTAAATTGAGGCGTTCTAGTCCCTAGGTTAGGAGAAYAGGAAGTGCTTTAGAAGAATAAAGAAGAAAAAGTGACTTAAAACATCCTGCAAGTCAAGAGGCCCTGCCAGGTTTCGATGAAGAGCTGGGAAAAAGCTCCTGTTGAGGTCCAGTTTCTCAAACCAGTACAAAATACATGGGCTGGCAAAGTACAAAGTAGTTGTGCCCATTTTCCCGTCCATCTTGGACAGCTGAGTTCAGTTGAGTTGGTGCAGTTGAGCTCAGGTGAGTCCTCGTCCTCTCCAAAGGCTCCAGCCCCTGGGGACACCCCTCTGCAGGACTCGGCTTCACCGGTGCGTTTGCTGCCGACTCGGTTGCTTTTGATGATGGAGATAATCTCTTAAACAAACCTAAGAGAGAAYTCATAACTTGAATAATGTAAGAATAATACTCTCCGCAGGGTAGGATTTGCATAGGGTTTTATGCAAATAGCCTTGGAGTGCTTAAACCTTCAAAACACTCACACATTACAGGGTATTGCTTTACACTTAATGCAGATTCTCTGCTGGACTGTTTAGTGATCAGCTGCGAGCATTTTTATTTACAAAGTAAATAAACTAGAGACTTGTTTGGCAACCCAACCACTCGGACAGACCTCGGCCAGGTTTTCGGTGCATTTCCCAATGCAAGGTGAAGACGGCCCCTTCTGAATCCCTCCCTCCCCATTAGTGCCAGGGACCGGCCTTTAACGCTGCAAACTGCATGAACACCCTCATTGCCTGCCCTGCAAGATGGGCAGCACGAGGAGCCACGTGCCGTGTTTGCGCTCATCCGTGGCCGTGCCATGTGTCTCCATCTGCTGCAATTCCAGCGGGAAGGGAGCTGTGGGCACGGCGGCGTTTCGTTAGGAACGCACCAGCGCAGCAACGTTAATTTGTCATAATCCTATTGCACGCTAATATTTGCAGTGCTGCCGACCATATGCACGCGAGCAGCGTCTCGAGGCAGCCTGGCAACTGCACCCGAACATCTGCTCGCACGGCTCGCGCTCACGGAGGACGAGTTCTTTAGGCACTGATAGAGCATCGAGACGAATGCAGCTGCTCTGTGCGGCTAACGCTGCATTTCGGGTGTATTTCAGGATGGATGGGCAACTTCCACAACCTTTGTTCTTCATGATAAATGTCATATTGCAATTTAGAGCATGCCAAAGCACCCCGGGTGGTGTTTGCTGGCCTCCTCTGAAGACATTTATCTCAGAAGAAGTCCTGGATTCTGCATCCACGAGGCAGAAGATATTAGTCTTCTCCCCCCACATCTGAGCAGGCTTTAGAAGAACCTCTAGATTAGACAGCCTCCTACATGCAGCAACATAGCAGAAGGCAAGAAAACCAGCATAATCTTTTCTTTTTTTTTTGAGACTTATTTCCTTTAATCAAACAGAAGGCTGCATATGACTGCAGCCAAGATAGTTCTGAAGAATTTTTCAATTTGGAGCCAAATCAATTTCTGAATTTGCCTTCAAAATATTTGAGTTTATATAATCATACTCAGCCGAGATAGCAGAGAGATTTGTATGCAAAAAAAACCCCCCTCTGCATCAGGCAGTTTGAGAACAACAAATAATCAAATTATTGACTATTTACAGAAACCTATCTGGGGCTCTTCATAGAAACTGAACCTGCGCTGCTTATAAGAAAACCCCAGAATTCCTGCAAACTTCCCAGGCTGCTCCATTGCGGAGAAAGAGCTCGGGAAATTGGAGGAGTTACACAAGCATATGTGAAAAGCAACAATTAATATGACACGTGGGAGGTATTTCCTACGCCCACCTGCACCCAAGACAGCAGCCTGAAGCTTAGGGAAAGGGAAGGGAGGAAGGGAAGCAGGAGCAGGGCCCGCGCTGCAATGACCTGCACTCATCCAACGGGTCGGACGATGCTGGGGGCACCAACCATGGCACAGCTTGGTCAGCACACCCAAATTATGGTTAGGGACTGGTTGAGAAACAAGCTCCCAGGCATCATTTGATGGATACTGGGATTTATTCACCGAAAATTAAGGGACCATGTGCAGATTTTGCACGTTCTCTTCATTCTGCATTGCAGAGAGCTCCCGACGCAGCGTCTGCTGCAGGACCCGAGCACAACCCGGCCTCGCTATCTGATCGCCCTCCTGCCAGCGGGGACGTGCAGACTGATGGCTGCTTTATCTCCTGTCGTTTGTGTTTCATAACGCAGCCTCGGAACAAATCACTTTGCCCACGGGGC